>JAWMRA010000001.1:11228777-11296147 GCA_035584735.1 Pseudotriccus pelzelni
GGGTCAGCCCTGCCGGGGGCTCGGCGCTGCTGGCGGGGGACGCCCCGCGCTGCGCGGGGCCCGGGCGGGCGTGTTGCGCTCGCAGGGAGCCGGGCGGGGCGGCAGCGCTGGGGGCGAGCGGAACGTGGCCCGGAGCGCCGCGGGGTCCCGGCGAGCCCCCCGCGGGGAGATGCTGCTCACGGCCGGCGTGACCCTGCAGCGCCGGCATCCGCGCCCGCCGAAGGTGAACGCTATTTCCAGCCGGTGACGCTCTCCCGCTGGAGTGAAAAAGTGCCGCGTTTGGGGACTCGCGTTAACGCGCATCGCGGAACGGGGTTAAGGGAATGACGGCGCTTACGGGTCTCTCGCTGCACACCAGGACTTGGCGGGGAATGTTTCTCTGTCAAAAAAAAAAGAAAAAAAGAAAAAAGAGATGCCTTCTGAAGCTCTTCGTCCCTTTAAGTGAACTGAACCGTGTTGAGAAACATCTAAAATTAAATTTCAGTGCATTTCAAGCAATATTTTTTTGGCTTTAAAGGTTACTTGCTGGTTCACCCAACTCTGTTTAATGATATGACTGTTGCCCTCTTCCCTGGTTTTTATTTATTTATTTTTTTAATGGCATGTGCTGCTTTTATAAGAGGATAAAGGTATTTGTGCTTTGGTGTAGTCAGTGTCGAAGTTAAATGGCTGCAGTCGTAAGAGTGGGCAGTGGGAATGTGCTGATTAAGGTGTAATTGGTTAAAGTGGCACAACTCTAATTCAAGAAGCTCTTTTGGAGGGAGAGGCGTGTCTGGCAAAGACTGCTATCGTAGTGGGACGTAGTTAGCACTGATTTTTGGTTGCTTCAGCAGGAAGGAAAGGGCTGCACGGACTGATTTTTTTCCTCAGTCAGGTGTTTTCGGTTGGGGTGTGCTCGCAGGTTAATGTAGCAGGTTTACTGCTACGTGTGCCTTCTGCGTGTGAAAACTGTTGCTGCTCCGCATCTGACAACTTTTGTGAACAAGTTTACCTTTCATAAAACCTGTTTCTAGTGGTTTACTGAAAGCCTCGCAATTGTCTTATCAGATACTCAGTTACATAGTCTCTCCTGCACGCTGATCAGGGCTGCCTATTTACGCCTTCTGTTAATAATCCTGAAGGAGAAATGTTAGTTTTCAGCTAAACTAGAAGAAAGCTTGCGTTTTGCAGGTGAACTGCTTGTGGGTCAGTAGTTCAGGGTTAGTTTAGTTTCAAATCAAGGATAAGCTTAAATGTGGTTGAAGATGGGTTGTGGCAAATGCCGGGTAACACGTGCTGCAGTAAAAAATGAAGTTAGCAATAATTCTGAAGTTGTAGTCAGCATCTATGGGTGGTGGTCACTTCTCTAAGTATCTAGAGACCTTGTGTAAAATAAGGTTTTTTTCATGGCAGAGATTTTCTGTTTTATCCCTAGTTACATGCTGGAGTGAGGAAAAGGCAAATCTTGAGGGTACTTTTCAAAAAAGCATTGATTCCAAAGTGAGTATCTCATTGCTTATTGAGACTAATGAGTAGCTAATTAGGTTACAGTTTTTTACATTGTTCAGGTTATTTGCATGTAAGAAGAAAAATTTTGACAGTTTAGTGGGCTGATGGATGGAGGAAAAGTGGAGAAGCTACCATACCACTAACTCACCATCTTCCCTCAAAAGAGGAAAATCCCAAGCTCCACGAATAATGAGAGTTTGTTCTGGAGACCTCAAAGTTTGTTATGATTATTTTCTGTTAGAGTGAAGAAACCACATACAAGCAGAAATATATTGGGTTTTACAAGAGATGCCTGAGTCATCAGCATATTTTATTTAGAGCTGTGGTTCCCAACATTGTTCATCAGATGTTTTCTTACTGTCATACAGGAAGCATGTGTCAAACTTCAGCAGCACTTGGACATGTAGGTTTGTATTAATAAATGCTCTAACTACAAACAGCCTGTTTCCCTCTGAAGCTATCTTTAGGTTATTGTGTAGTAAAAGCAGCTGCATCGCGTCCAGAGAAGTTTCTTCTTTTATCTCTACTGGTCATCTTGACTCCTAATTAAAACTTGTAATTTATTTCCTGGAGCAAATATTTAATCATGTTATTCTCCTTACTCACATCTCTTGCATGCTTCTCTGACATTGTTAGGTGTGTGGAGGTTATAGGTAATGGCCATATTAGGACTAAAGCATGTGAATAAAGGTAAATGGCCTGGGAAGTTAAGAAAAAGGACCTTCGTGTTTTGTCCCATCTGTATATCTGTCCAGTCAAGTCCTTTTTTTATCAGGCAGTTTGCTGCTGAAGAGCTAAGGCGCTTGTGTTGTGGCACTCCCTGTACTCCAGGCAGTCCTACAGTGCTGGTGCACATGAACATGGATTTTCCTCCTGAAGGAAGATCTTCCCAGGCGGGCCTTCACTTGGCCTGTGTCCCTTACACAGGGTTCAGCAACAAGGGCTGGGGGAAATGGTGATTTTTCAAGCAATTGGAAGTAGCTACGCAGGGAGGTCCAACATGTTTCAGCATTGTCTCAGCTCTCATAACTATTGTGATGGCCATCTCGGAACAGCAGGTTGAAGAAGCTGGGTTTTATAGGGTGGCACTTAGCTGACCTCTCAGCAATGTGTGTTATCAGGTTCTACTGCTTCTGGAGAGGGCCCGAGTACTGGTTGATAGATGGGTTTAAGGACTGTTTTATCTGTCCTTTGGTTTCTCACACCCACTGTTATTTCAGACTTGTGATTCAGCAGTGCCTTGGCAGCGTACTCTCAGGATAGTAGAATGAAGTTAGGTGTGTCAGCTCACCTCATTTTTTTTTTTTACTTTTTTTTTAAAGAAGCACAAACTTTAAGGGTATTTACCACTTGAAATAATGCCTGGCTTAAAGCAAGGTCTGATACTACTTATTTCTTCTCCCATACTCTTTTTTTGGGGGTAATAAGGAGAAAATTGTGCTAGCTCATGTGTGTGCCTCTGCTCTGCTCATCCCATGGTTATGATGTACTTATTACTGAAGGATTTAGCTAATAATATGGCACTGGCTGCTTTTCTTTCCTGAAAGCAAAAGCCACTTCATGCAGTAGATGATGCAGTTACCTGTTTCCAACAATTGGAATAGGGATGTTGATGCAGTCCTGGATTGCAGGAAGTAATTCCAAAGTGTATCTATCAAGCACTTGGTACACAAGGAAGGTAGCTTGGGATATCTTGTGTGCTCTTTTTCTCCATCTCAGTAGGGGGCAACCTTCCAAGGATTTAAAATCCAAGCCTTTAAAATATCTGTGTTTTAGTAGCTGAGTTCAGGTTTGCCTGATGGTGGATGCTTGGTGGATCCCAGAGGCTGCAGGATGCTGCTCTTGCCACATGGCTGGAGCTGCTTTTTCCTGTGACCAACACGCAGGTGTCCTCCTGCATCTGTGAAATGTACCCTGAGTCATGGTATGAGGATGGATTACCTATCTCTGTGTTTGGACTGTGTGCCAGACAGGCTTGAATATGGGGGGGTTATACCTGCAAGTGCTGGTACCCAAAGCATTATTACCTCTTTTGGCTAAGGTGAGAAGAATAACCAGACTGATTTACTGAAAGCGTTTGCACCAACTGCTGAGTAATTAAAAATTGAATTGCTGTGGAGTTATGCTTTTAAATATACGCATCTTGTTCTGTATTTTAAAAAATGTAGTTACGCCTTTGACACAGATTCCGCTTGGTATTTTCTGAAAGCTAGAGCAAGGTGCAAAGGTCAGTGATTCAAGGTGATTTTGAAAGCCCTTGTCAGACTGGTCTGCTGAATGCCTTCTGGTTTTGTGACTGCTTTTATGGATTTTGGTGTGAGGTGTGTGTGGTAAGGTTTGGTGTTTTGTTGTTGTTTTTTTTTTTCCTTTTTTTTTTTTACCTATGCAAGCCTACTGAATCTTGGGGGATTGTTTTTATTGGTATAATATAATATGAATCAGCACATTTCTGAAACCTTTAATAGCAGTTTAAAACCTGTTGCATTCAGAAAACCTTTCACGGAAGTTCAGTAATGCTCCTGTGGTAGCTGGAGTTTACAGCTATAGTACTATCATATAGAATTTGTCTGAAATGATGTCTTTAAATATATTTTGGTCCATGCCTTGAAAGAAAAATACTGCTTCAAGATATGAAAATGTAAGGCTTATATATTTTCATGGTAACCTTTTGTATCTTTAGTAATTCTTTAAAAGAATCCCAATGACCATATATTTTTAGGAAATCCTATATAGACAGCTGCTAGGAGCAGCATCTACAAAAGATGACAAAATGCATCAGCTTCTGTGGAAAGGTCAAAAGAGCAAATTACCGTGTCTCAAAATATAAAAATATTTCATGTTTTTACAAGTGCTTTGTAAAGATAAGTGGAAGGATAATTGAACAGTTGCTTTTCTTGCACTCTTGTGCCTGAGAAGATATGTTTGGGATGGAAGTAGCATCCCTTTAATTTGTGAATTCAGTTGATGTTCATGGACTTCTGTAACTGAAGAGTAATAAAAAGAAGAATGAAAGATAGAAATTCTGTTTGGTTTCTGGCTAAATCTTTTCTTCCTCGAACTTGCCTGAATGTTGACAGCCTGATTATTCAGTCCCTGCAAAGCTGATCCATAATTTCAGTGATGTGAATTGTGAGGGATGTCCTGGATGCTGGGGACTGGCGCAGTGGCCGAGTTGTTAAACCCGACTTGGAGGCTTTCTATTCAAGCTGGGCCCAGAGCTTTGCAGAACCAGCTGAGAGGTGTCTGACCCTCACATATCACCTGTGCCAGGAGTCATTTGGGAAGCTGCATCAGTCTCCCCCTTACAGCCACTGGCTGGCAGTGCCAGTGATGGGTGGATTATTCAGGTGCCCAGAGGTGCTTCCAGGGTTCCTTAATGTTTTACTGCCCTTTGCTTTCTGTAGCGAAGATACTGCTTTGCACTTTCCAGCTGGCCATCTGGCAAAAGCTAGGAGTCCAACGTGACATTCCTGATGTTCCTTTAAAGCCTAAAAAGTAAACAAAAAGCTTAAGAGCTGTGCCTTCACTTAGGCCTTTTCATGGAGGAATAAATTCCTTTAAAGGCCTTTTTGGTTTTGTTTGTTTGGGGTCTTTTTTATTATGAACTTCCTGTACTTATTGTGGAATAGAGTTCTTAAAAATCTGACAGGAATGTGTGTGTTGCCAGGACCTGGACTGAGAGAGAAAAGTCTTTTCTGCTTTCTCTGAGTAGGAAAGCCACAGGTGCGGGAGCAGCTTTTCTGGGAAACGAAAGTATCCTGAGTGTTTTCACTTTCCAGTTCTCTTGTGATAACCAGTGTGATTATTTTGAAGTGGGGGAAGGTTGCACTGAGTCACAATGAAAGTTTGCCTTTGTGTATGTTGCTTTTATTTTGTGTAGTTGTTTTTTGTTTGTTTGTTTGGCATTTTTTTAGATGGCTTTGTTAAAGTTCCCCATAAAACCCCAGTGACTAAGTTACCAGTGTGGTGGTCTTTAGTCACTGGCTCCACACCTGTAATTTCAGAGAATTCAGCTTCTCACCAGGGGCAGGTGCCTGCTTCTCACCAGGACTTGTGCCTGGGGGGAGCAGTGTAGCATCCTGATGCAAATCACAGGCTAGGGAATTGGGTGAGTAATGTAGGAGAGGCTGTTGTGACAATGTGTTTCAAAAGGATTTTATGATTTCAGGGTAGAGTTCAGCCTTTTCTTCCCGATAGGAAATAGAGACGGCTTCTGTTAGCTGGTGATTACACTTTATCAGCTGGGATGCTGTTAGAGAAGTTAATATCTGCCAAGAGTAGAAAATACTTGACTGAAGTAAACGTGGGTTCAGTTTCAGTAGTTCAGTGAAACTAATGTAACTCGTGTGTGACTTCTGCTAGAGAACTGAGTGTGTGACAGGTGGGGTGGAAATTCCTTCCATTCACTTTGGGACTGTGATATCTCCAAAGTTCTGATTAATGGGTGGTCAAGCATAATTAATGGGAAAACTGTGAATCACAATAGTAAGTGGCATGTAAAACAATGTCAAGTTGAAAGTTTTCTGTAAACTCTTCATCTTTTTTATTATTAGAAAAGGGAGAAAATACTGTGACAAAGCTGACAGGCTGTGAGGCTGAAGCCAAGATGAGGTGGTGAGATGTTTTCCTCCAGAGCAGGATAGCGAGAGCATACCTTGCATGGTGGTACAAACTCAGGCTTTCTGCCAAGTAAAAGGAAGTACTTTTTCCTGTTTCCTGCATCAGGTTGGCAAATGGCATCTCTTGCTGTTTTTTTGTAAACACTTGTTACTCTTTATTTGACAATACAATGTGTTCTGAACAGCACATTTCAGATTTTTGCATGTTACCTTACTTACCTTAATACTGTGCTGGATATAAAAGTTATAAGCTGTATTCTGCCAGGACACCTTAGCCAAACTTGGAGGTAGAACAGAGAACAGCTATAGTATGTGCTGTGGTTGAGTACAGTCACTATCTAAAATTTTCCTTTATTCCAGCATTAAAATTTGCACTCTGTCATTGTATTGTAGGGCTTAAATTTCTGTCTCTGGATTTCTGTAGTACTTCAAAACTCACAGTCGACTGAGGGCTCTACAGACCATTAGTGGGAGATTTTCATGAAACTTCTCCTTGAGTGATCCTGTCCATCTTTGTGCTCTCTTACCACTCCACTTTCCAGAAGTGAATAAAAGGACTGGAAGTCTGTCTCTGCTGCAGAGGGTTACATCTCCCTGCCTCAGTATTTGAGGCAAGTACCCTGGTCTGTGTTCTGGAGTGGCTGTGGGGGTGTTGCTGCCTTCTGCTGAGAGCCAGGCTGTGTCTTCTGGTACAGGGGTGGTTTTAACATACTGAACTGCACAGTCATTTTCCTGGTGAATGTGGTACAGAATCTGTGGGTTTAGGCTTTAACATGAATGAAATGTTGAACAATGTTTTGAGTCAATGTTGAGATTCCTGTGAAAAGCTATGAAGGAAGAACTCGGTCTTAAAATGGTATAAAGGACAGACTGATACAAAATGTTGTGAGCTGGACACTGGTGACTTCAGTCACGTGTGGCAGGCTTTGTGAGTTCTTGTCTGTGTAATTATGGACTTTTTTCTCATGTATTTAATAACATCATTCATTCCAAGCATTTAAAAATCACAATGAAAATACTTAATCTGTTTAGACTCTTGCAATTCAAGAACCCACTGATTTTGTTTCAGTTGGGTTTCTTAGTTTTCATTCTTTTGTAAATGTCATGAGCTTTTCTTTGCCATAAAAGATGAAACTCATGAGTGTGGTGAAAGCCATCAGCAGGAGAGTTTTCCTGAAATCTGATGTCACCTGATGATGGGACTTTAACAGGAACAGCACTGTTGTGAGTAGTAGCAGCACTGAGTGTCCCCAGTTTTAATGTAGCTCTCTGAAGAAAGAATGTTGGAGAGGTGGAAAAACACCAAACATGGGATGTGGAACAGCTTGAAGGCTGGAGTGCAACCAGGTTAACTTTGAAAGCATCGCCTGACACAGATTTGTGTATGTAAAACAGCAGAAACATTGGTATGCAAATCCCAATAGATTTTGTTCTGAGATGCACAGCTTTGACATGATGCTTTTGTTTATGAATTATTTTAGCTTGTGGATTCTTGCTGGAAAAAATTATACCCTGCACAGCGTTTCTTTTAAAATGTTTCTGGTATCAACTAATTGGCAATAGTCAAGCTTGTCAAAGTTTAGATGCCACGCAAATGCAGATTGTACTTAAAATATTCTTGACTAAAGCTTTTTAGCCATCAGGTGTAAGCATATTTTTAAGCTTTACAATAAGCACATGTAGATAGAATAAAGTATTTAATAAAAGCTTGTCAGAGAGGCTTTAGTGTTTTCAAGGCATTATCCATAGCTATTTAATTGACCCTTGTACCTTATAGTGGTCTAGGCAGAGTTTGTGGAAATGAATTCATGTGATATAGTGGCATTATGTGCCTCTGTGGCTTCTTCCTACTGATTTGTCATGTCATCATTTCATGGGTATTGTACCCTGAAATCCAGAGGGCTTCCATGAAAACAGGATGTTCACTTGCCATTCGGGTCTGAGATGTAAAACTTTTGGATTGTGAATTGTATGACTATATTTAATGGTGATTATTATTTTTGGTGAATAGTAAATGCAAGGCTTGAGTTCACACGTGGTTTATGTGATAGCTGTATGACTCCAGGGAAAGTCAGATACCTATGCTGAAATGTCTATTCTTATTCTCATACCAAAACTTACTCTTGTGAATTTCAATAAAATTTCGATTAAAACAAAAAATAATTTCTAGAATTTGAATTTAGCTGTGTTATTACTAGAATAAAGCCAGGAGAAAAAAGTGCCCTATGGAAATAGTACCATTGAAAAATTTGCATTCAGCTCTTTGCTTTGAGAGTTCTTTGAAGTGAGAAGCTGGAAAAGGCTGGGTATGCAGGGGCACATGGCATTCCTCACTCTTTTCAGAAGAGGAGGACATGGCAGTAACAGACTCGTACTGTACTTTTGTCTTTGGCTTCATTTTATTCTTCTGAAAGTTAGTTACTTGAAAAAGAAATTTCTCCTGGGATTACTCCTGTTGGAAAAGTACTTTTTTTTTTTTTGCTAACACTTTCCAAAATGCATAGGTAGAAAAAAAAAACTTTACCAAAGTGCATAGGTATAAATAGCCTGACTAGAGGATTGAATACTGTGTATTTTATCAGATCCCAGAAGTCTTATGTTGTGACTGAGAAAACATTCCTATATTGTTCAGATTTTAACTTTTGCTTTGTTTTTGATATAGAATCATGGGAAAACATATAAGAGAAAGTTTGTAACTATGATTTTTAAGCTAAATAGCTTTATAGACAGCTTCTGGTTTCCCTTGTATTACCTGTTTTCCCATTTATCAACTTATTTTCTTCAAATTCTGCTGGTGCCTCTGATGTAATTTCTCATCTGTTTCAGAACCATGTTCTTTTCATTTAGAGACTTTCCTGCTTTTCTTTTCTAATGTTAGAAACTTTTAATTATTCGGTGGTAGTAACAGGAAAGTTTTTTTTTAATTAAGTCATCTAAGGTTGTAACTTTTTTGTTTTTAATTAGGTACTAGAATTAAGTCTTTTCTGTCTGTATTCTGTTACATGTTTGGAAATTAAAAAATAAGTAACTGCTTACTGGCAACTTTTAAAAGTGCCCTCTAGTCTTGCCCATGTGTTACGGGACTTGGTACTGAAAGCCTCAGAGCATCTCTTGTGACAACTCTGGCTGGACCACAGTTGTTCCCCTGCCTGAAGCTGACTGGGCTGCTTTTTTGGGTACAGTCTGCTGGTCTACTGCATAACCTCTGGATTTATTAATGGTAAAGACAGATTTCCCCATCATCACCAGTTCCAGCTCTTGCTAACTTGGTGTGTTGCCTTGAAGGTTTTTTTGGGACTGATTTAAGGGTGGCTGGTAAATGTGCTACCTCCTGCTAGGGCTGAGTGTGTGGGGGAGTGTCTGCAGTGCACAGACTGTGCTGTGTTGTCAGAGGCCAGGGAAGGTGCCAAGGGCTTTGTGACCTTACTGAGTCGGAAAGGGTTGAAGATTTTTCTGTGAGAGCTTATTATCTCTGTTGTTTGATGGTGAATGTGTTGGCATAATGCTGGTGCTAAAAAGGCAGCACAGAATTTTTATTTTTTTTTAGGAAGGAAGCACGGAATTTAAATTTTTTTGTTTCAGATTGTTTTCCAAAAAATGTGAACTGTTTAGAAGAGTACTTTTTACCCTTTGTACTCAAGTCAGCCTGTGAAGTTTCAGCTAGGTATGTGGTGATAGCAGAAAGTCACTTAGTGATACTGCTACACCACCACCATGACAGGGAAGACTGACAGGTCTAAATGATGGCAAATATTGCTTATAAACGAAAGCTGTCGTAAGTTTCTTGAGACCACGTCTGAACGTATTAGAATATAACACATTCAGCTTTCTGTGGGAGCTGAGGCAATTGAGTGTTTCAATATAAGGTAATTCAAAGTCCATTAAAAACCCCCAAAGATTCTAAACCTTGCCTTTTTTTTTCTTTTTCCTTGAAAGAAACCAGCCTAGAAAATTTCATTTGCCCTCTGTGGAGTGCAATGCTGAATTTACTATTTCTTTAATTGCGAGGTACTAAAATTGTATGCTGATCTCTGGTACAAATCTTACCACATCTTTAAATACTCTAGTCTCTGTTGTGTTTGAGGTTTATTTCAATTCTAAAGACAGATATCTGAGTCCGTGGAGGTTATTGCCTAATGAAAATGAGAGCTGCTCGCTGACCTTCACAGGCCGGCAGTCCGTGGTGTGGCAGTGGCCTTTCCGCAGGGACACAGCATGTGCCAGCACCTTCCTGGTGCCTGACCCAGGAAAAGCTGTCTCTCTCGAGAAGCTGGAACTGCTGTCAGAAGTCTGTCACCTTGCAGGCAACCTGTTAAACACTGCCCTGGATTTTAGGTGACTTAATGTTATATGTAGTCTTGTTCTTCCGCAGAGTTGCATCCTGTGCCCTGCCCGCCTGCCTCCTCCCTGCTCCCCAAGATAACTGTGTGTGTCTCTTCACGTGATTTCTGTTTAAATGATTAGTGGGGGCAGGAAAAGCTATCAAATAATTTTACTGAATGGTGCATATAGCAGTGCATGCCTTTCATCTTGTAATGCACCTCAGATTAACAGCTGGAGCAAGGTGATCAGTTGAGCCAATTCACCTCTGAAAGAGCTCATTGCAGTGCAGTGGAGGTGCTCTTCCTCTGTTCTTCCCAATCTCCCTGTGTTGTCTCATCTAACTTCTTTTGACCCAAGGAATGGGCTGCACTCTGGCTGCCTGAGCTGCAGGAAGCCCAGGGTGCTGCTGAGGGTTTTGGAGATCCCTGCAGTCAGGCCAAGGTGTTCACAGTGGACTTGAGCTGTTAGGGCTGTTGCTTTCGAGAGACAGGAGGGCAGATGTGCCTGGATATGTGCACACTCTGTGATCACAGAGTCTGTTTCTTTAGGAAATCTTGTTACTAATTTTTTTTTTTAATTGGACTAAACGGAAGAGTCTATTGAAAAGGCTTTCTGTTAAGTTGGGGTTTTTTTCCCTTCCTATTCAAAACAGACAGCTGAGCTCTTTGCCCAAATGTTTCCCTTCTGTTTAATACAGTGGACTCTTTGTAATACAGACCTGTCTATAAAAAGTGTAATTTAACTTTTGTATAAGATTTCCATGCTGTACTCTTCTGAATTCTGTGTGGAAAAATTATTTGTGAAATCGTCCTGGTATCATTTACCTAGGGCATGTAGTGGAGTTGTTTGAGGTGAAGTGGGCTCTTTGATCTCTGTGCCATTAAGAGCTGCAGTAAATGAAGTCCTTCTGGATGTGCTGACTTAAACCAGAGAGTGGTCCGTGCAGGAGCAGGCCTGAGTGTGCACCTTCATTTGTGTGGAGTGTATCTGTGAGGCACATCAGGAGCACCATATTCCTTTCACTGTGGGAATTTTAAATTCATCTCCTGTTGGAGCAAGTTTTCTGCAATAGTGCCTGAGTAGGAAGAGGACTGTGGAAGGATTTTCTCCCCCTTGGTTTCTCTCACTGGATAAAAGTAGGAGTAAAATAATGGCAGAGAAACAACTCATTCTCATAAGGCTGCTGCTCCACAGCAGTTTAATCCAGAGGCTCCACCATAGGTGACGCCTTTGTCTTGTCCTCTCCCTTGTCCCGCTCCTGGCTCTCCCTAAGGCAACGGGAAATTAATGAATGCAGAGAGTGACTCTCTGCTGGTTTATTGAGAGCCTGGGCTGGATTGCTGGAGGTTCAGGCTGTGGTGCTGGCTCCAGGGGAGGAGTGGCTTGTGGCCAGGATGGGTGGCATCTGGCAACACCAGCCTGGGCTGGCCAGCACTGGGAGGAGCTACAGTCTGGGAAGAACAGCTGACTCAGCAGAAGCAGCTTGTGGTCTGACAGCCCCTTTAAGTGTTGCTGTTTTTAAGTATTGCAGATACTTGGATCCCACTGATCTGAGGACACTTGGAATTTCCGGAGTGGGTTTGTTTGCTCTTAGAGTTGTTGTCTGTTATCATAATGGCAGAGTGAGGAAGAGGATGGGGCTAGCTTGGTGTTGTTTCCTTGGGAGCTCTTCTGTATTATGCACAGCAGGGTGAGGCTATCGGGATGGTTTTTTTGGAGAAAAACAGCCTCATAAATATGCTAAACATTTGAATTGGCTAGTGGGTCTGTTCTCTTGATTTGAGAGACAGGCCTTAGCCTCACAATGACATTATAAATGGGTGATGAAAGGACAGTGAAGAGCTTCAAAGTGAGCCAGAAGAGCTTGTGTTTGGCCTGATGGGTTAAACTGTGATTTGGATGCAAAGGAAAACATCTCAAAGCATAAAGTGTGGCTTTTATAGCAGCATTATTTTAGACCTTAGAAAGACTGGACACTTTTAATAGTAGCTACAGTAAAACTGTACCCTGGTCAGTAGCCTTTCCCGTGAGGAGACAGCTTTGTGTCTTGGTGGTGCCACCTGGGCAGACACTGTAAAATTTAATGTTTAGGTGTGGTGGTAAATGTCTATGAACAGAAGAAAAAAATTAAGAAAATAACTTTTACAACAGAAAGTGGCCAGGAGTGATTGGAAAAATGTGTATGTGCTTTAACAGGGGGCTTGGATTATATAATCTTCAGAGGTCCCCTTCAATCCCAACCGTTCTGTAATTCTGTGTGTCTATATTTATACAAAAAATATTTGTGTGAGCTGAGACTGAAGCACCACTGGTATCAGGGTGCTGCCCAGCTGTTGTCTGTGGGAGGGCTCTTGGAGGAGCCCTTCTGAATTTTACATGTAGTTTACAGATAACATGTGCTGGTGCTTTGAAGGCCCCTCCCGCTGCCACCAGTAAATAATCACCCAGCAGATTTGAATCGGAGCCGAGATATTTTTGCTAATTACTGTCACACTTATTGAAATATGTAAGAATCAAAAGGAATTTTTGTGAAGCAGATTTTCCCATGGTGGCCCCAGTGAATAACGGCCCAAGTTTAACTTGCATCTAGTTAAGTGAAACTCAAAATCTCATCGGTTTTACTGTAGTTAATTAATTTTAGAGCTGCTGTCATTACTGTTGGGAAGCTCATTGTTGTGCTGAGTAGGGCGTGAGAAATGATGGTGCTTTAAAACACACAGACCTTAAAATTCTCAGTAATTTTGTATTTCTGACACCTTTTATGTTCTCAGTAAGCACTAAGGCTACTATCCTTTCTTGATTATCATCCTGTCACTGTGTTTTTGGAGCAGCTATCAGAGCCAGAGATGCAGAACTAAACAATTCTTCACTCAAGCAACACTGTTCATAAATCAGTTCATAGACTAATTTTATTATTTCCCCCTGTGAACTGACAGGTTGTCCTGCTCGTTGCGAGAGTATTCCCCATGCAGGCGATGATTTGGCTCACATTTAACTTCTGAGTGTAATTTTGTAAATGTTTATAGTTGTCTGAGGTGGGTTTGCCTTATATTTAGGGTGAGAGAATACAAACCAAACTCCTCAAGCTTCTCTTTAAAATCTCATTTAAAAAAGTTTAAATATTAGCTTGAGTAAAAATAAATTTAAGCATTATATGTTGAGAGTAAATGAGCCACATATGGGGCTCAGAGTAGTGGGTGTTTGCAGGAATGCATGAGCTCGTGTTGTGTAGAATCCTTAATATCAAATACTGAAATTAATTGAAAAATCACTCATTAAAGCATTTTCAGTTGAAGTAGTACAGCTTTGTTATTGCTCATGGAAAGCAGAGAGATGTGGCGAGAGTATTCTGAATGTTTTCTTAGGATGAATATAGGTTATATAAAGCTATGATTAAGTAGAATCCTTCATTTAATTTTTGAGGGAGGACTGTGTGCACCTAAGTAATGCATTCAAGCCTGTTAAACTTTTATTTGGGTTAGGCTGTGGTTGGCTGAAAGTTCCTGCTATGTAGTGTGTCCTTTTGCCTCCTTGAAGTAAGTTTTTGCTCTCAGTCCAGTTGCACTTTGTACAAGCTGCTGCTGTAATTGGCAGCTTTTGGCAGCCTGGGCAGAGCAGTCCCAGGCTGAAAATCTGCTGTCTCTGTGCATGTCCTTTGCTCTCCACAGGTGATTTTTTGTTCGAGCCAAAGCTGAGGTGCAGTTTGCATTTGTGTGTGTATAAAAATATATCTTCACCTACTTTCTTAGAGGATACAATGTCATGTTAGAGGTTTCTCTTTTCATACCTGAATAAAAGGAAACCCAGTTAGCAGATGCCAGGCGAGGGAACCTAATTCCATTGTGCTTTAGGAGGTACTGGAAAAATGAACACCCTACAGCCACTGCACAGATTTAACTTTGTCTTTGCACTTGCAAAACAGTGCTTTAAAAAAATATATGCATACATATACCCACTTTTTAATTTATATATTTTATATATGTTTATTCTGCACATAGACAGAGAAAAATCTTGGGGACAGAGCAGGCAAGACATGCCGCAAAGCCTTCTAGAGTTGACAGAGTGTTTTTCCTGTGTTTCAACTTAATATCTTCATGGAAGGAGTTAGTTTTTATTTGCCTATTTGGAACTTGACCAACAGCTTATTTAGAAGATGGTTAATGTATCTGTGTTGCTGGAAGCCATAATGCTCTGCAGTGTTTGTGGGCCTTTTAACTATTCCTGGGAGATTGATTAATGTGGCAGAAAATGACATTCTCGGTGGTAATTGAGGGTCTTTAGTATGCTTGTCCTTTGTATGTTAAATATTTTTGTTTATTTGTTTGTAGCAGAAACTTAAAGCCTTTTTATAGAGGATTACATTCCTCTAAGCTCTGTGTTCTTCTTATTACAGCAGCATCATATGAGGACACTGGCTTATTAGCTACTTGTCTGCAAGTGGTACCATTAGCAGGTCCTTTGCAGCTCAGGATACATTAGAATTGTCTTCAATATGTAATATTTTGTGCAATGTCATTTGAGTTTTCCTCTAACAAATAACTCTTATAAATTGGAGTTGCACCAGAAAGTAAAGCGGGATTTGTGTGGAGTGACTGAGTAAAGATGCCATTCACAGCTTTTGCATTTTCTCTGTTCTTTCTTTTTGTCTCTAATATAAGTATTCATCCCTTGAGAATCATAGAATTTCCTGGGTTCGGAAGGGACCTTAAAGATCATCTCATTCCAACCCCCCTGCTGTGGACAGGGACACCTTCCACTAGGTCAGGTTGCTCCAGGTCCAATCCAATCTGGCCTTAAGCACTTCCAGGCATGGGGCAGCCACAGCTTCTCTGGGCAACCTGTGCCAGTGCCTCATCACCCACATAGTGAAAATTTTTTTCCTAATGTCTCATCTAAACCTAATGTCTCATTCTTTCAGTTTTAAGCCATTTCCCCTTGTCCTGTCACTACAGACCATTGTAAATAGTCTCTCCTTTCCTCTAGGGTCCCTTCACGTGCTGGAAGGCTGCAATTAGGTTACCCCAAAGCCGCCTCTTCTCCAGGCTGAACAGCTCCAGTTCTCTCTGTCTTTGCTTGTAGGAGAGGAGCTCCTTCCCTCTAATCAACTTGATGGCCCTACTACATTTTCATTATATACTATTGAAATGTAAACTGCTCAGTGAGTCTGTAGGTCCTCTTTTTTCCTGGTAATGGTTAGACCATCTTGTTCATTATTAAGCATACAACTTTTTCTGTGCTTGTAAACTGAAGAGGGTTGTTTTATCTTCTAAGTTTGTAAGTGCTTGTGTTTAAAATACAAGTACTTGGATGTTGCCATAAATAAAGCCAAAGCTTACATGTGCTTCTTCAGAAGCTAGAGAGATGAGAAAATAAACAGATCAAAAGGTGGCTCATTTTTCCCCGGCATTTGTCTACAGTATAATTCAGAATTAGTCAATTTATGAGATTTGCCTTGTCCAAAAAAGCATTTGTGTAATTTAGCTTTTTGCTCTGATTTTGGGAAGTTATCTGAGTTTACAGTACTGTCGTGGAACTAATTTGGGCACAGTATCTCCCTAAGCAGATAGTAGTGTAGAGCCTTTTCTGCTTCACTAATGCTGGCACAGCTACTGAATATGCTATTGTGTGAGGTTATAAACCAGATAATCTTAATTGGGCATTTCCTGAGAGCAAGGGAGGGATGGCTGAAAAAGGAGAGAATTGGAAATAAGGGCATGCATTCCTAATACACAAATCTGGCTTCCATCCAGGAAAATGGGAGAATTTCCTGTTACTTAAAATCTTCCAAGAGCTGATAGCCTGAAGATACATACTGCATACCTCGGGGAGCCAGAGGAAGGGGAAAGGCTGGGAATAGCTTGTACATGAAGTCCCCAGGGAACTGACTGCTGCCGTGATGTAGTGGGACTGAGGGGTGTGAGCAGCTGGATCTCAGGGCAGCCATAGCATCAGTGAACCATCTCCTTTGTCTGGCCAAGGATTTGGGTTATCCTGTGGCAGCTGTACCAGCACAGTCTGGTGGTGTAGGTTGAGTCCTGGAGGCTTTTTAGAGTTGAGTCAAATGCTGTTCAAGCCACATGGCGTATATGTGTGAGCATGTATATCGTAGCACCACAGGTATACCTGAAGTCTTGACTCACTAAATTTGAGGATCTCCGCTGTAGAAAAACTACGGGATCTGTCATGTACACTTGAGGAAAGGATGGCAAACTGAAGTGGCTACAGGAAAATTTGAAAGAATTGATGTAGATTTCTTAGCACCAGTAGTTGTACTTGTTTCTGTTGGAATGATCTTTTTGAATTTGCATTTGAAGAGAGAAACTGCTTATTAAACTGAATTAAAGTACAGTGAGCTATAATTCATAATTTGATCCTCTACTGATGCAAGGTCAGAAAAAATAGGGGATCAGGAAAAGAGTTGCACTTTAAAAAAACAGAGCAGCTGATTTATGTTAGAACTGCTAATTGTGATCTGAATCTTCTCTCACTGAGCTGATTTAATTAGCATGCATTAGTGTAGATACTTCAAACACTTGTAAATACTTGTCTGCTGCCTTAATTTTTTTATCTTTGTTTTAGTGTAGGGTGAGCTCTTTTGGGTATTTTTGATAAACCTTTGAGTGAATTGGGATCGTAATTGTTTTGAGTATCTAAGTAACTGGTTTTGGACATTTGAGGGTCTCTGTGCTTCAGTCTACCTTCTATGGGTAATAATAAAATAAATTTCCTATATGCCACAATAACCCATGTTAAAGGAATATTATTCAAAACAAATAAACTGTAACCATTTTGGCATTTGTGGAGTAGTCCAGATGCACTGAATTAAAGTCACTTCAAAAATTAAGAAATATCAGCTTTCTGAATACAGGTGCAATTGGGTTTCATAAACTTCTTAAGTGAAGAGAAAAGCAAAAAGGAAATTGAATCTCATGTCCTGGTAGTCAGTGAGGAAAAGGTTTGATAGTTGCCTCTTCTGTCATTTGTAATGAAAAAAATGGAGTTTCATGTGTGATAATATATTATCAACATAACAGGGAAAAATAATGGCAAGTTAAAAATCCAGTTGCAAAAAAAGGTCTGCACACATTAAAGGTGATGCACTTCTATCAGATTTGAGAGGATGAGGGGAGATGGTGAGTTTATGGAAGAGAAGGCCACCAGTCAGAAGGTGTGTGAAGGAGGTTTTAGCTGCCTTATGCTGTTTCACAATTGTTTCTGAAGACCTGTTAGTCTGTTAGCAGGTGTTAAGAAAACATGTTGGTCAGGTAGAAATAATTTAATGATACTACTTCTAGGAAGGGAGATGTACCGTCATTTTTTAACTTCTGCGTCCTTTAAAATGAGTCAATTAGAAGTTAATGGCAACTTGTCCATATTTACCTGAAAAAAACAGTAATGTCCGAACCAGACAAATGCCGCAAAGCTGTTAATCTTCATTTGAGGTATTCAGGATAACTGTTAATTTTTCTCTTAATTTTTGTCACTTTTTACTAGGGTAAATGTTGTTCACTTAATTACCAGTTAGAAATTTTTGAGTGATTGCCTTGAACTCTTGGCCTCTAAAGAAGTGTAATTGGGTGCCTAAATCATCTCTTGATGAGAAAGGAGCATCTCTGTGCCTGGTTCTGATCTGTTAAATGTGTATGTCGTCGGGAAGGGGGCCTTGAACCACAGCTTGACACTGGAATACTGAAATGTGGATATAAACTACAGATGTCTAGGTTTATAAGTCACAGCTGTGCTCATAAATTAACAGCCAATATTTTGCACTGGTAAGAGATTGTTTGTTGGTAAACTGTCTCTTCTGTCTTTTCCCAGTCTCTGTGAACAATGAATATCCCCCAGTCAGCCTTTCCAAGTGTTGTATATATTGCAGAAGATACAGAAATCTGTTATAACTTGTTGTTATAATAATTTATAGTGAAACTATTTTCTGTTTTGTAAACCATCAGATTGGTGGCAAATAAAAAAAGAAATCCACTTTACTGCCATGTCCTTGAATTGCTCCTGCAAATTTTAATGCTGTTGTAATTATTTTTCCCAAATACTCAGGTTTTTTGTTTTTTGGTTTTTGGTTTTTTTTGCTTCTTGACAAACCCAGGGGCAGGAAAGCAACTTTATTGGGGAAACAAGTCACGGCTTTGTACAGTGCAATGAAACGCACAGAGTAAACAAACGAGGGGGTTAGGGTTGGGGATAGAGTGGGAGTTTGTTTTCCTGCATCACTTCACTTTTCTTGTGCCAACAGCAGGAGTTTTAAAAGGAAAAGAGGAAAAAAAAAAAGGCAAATTGGACTGTTAGCAGTGTCCCTTAGGATCATAAATGAAGGGAAGATTGTGTATGTAATTCATAAACATCCTGAACTATACGCCTTCTATTTCAACTTATTAGGGCATGAAGTAGTGCCTGCCAGGTTAATTTCACACTGGGGAATTCAGCATTCAGGCAGCTCTTAATTTCCTTCTCTGTACAAAGCTGTGATAAGGAGAGAATAAGGGTATTTGAATATTTGATTCCAGATAAATCGTTTTAAAGATAAGTATTTTAGAAGTAGCCTTAAGACAATTATAGTTTTTATTTTAAGTTGAATTTGGAGAGTAGCGGGAGAATGTTTATTTGTCCCGATAGGAAATACACTTTTTGTCTTGCAAACAAAACCCTGTACTTTACAAAAATCTTCCCTTTAATAGATGAAATGATTGTTTTGAGTTTAGGATGTGGTGGGCAAAGAATAAAAAAGAAAAACCATTTGCAAATACCACCAAGCTTTTCTCCTTTTCCCATCTGCCAAAGGAACAGTTGAATTTTTTAGTATGGAACAATGGTCAGTCCCCTGTGTTTTCATGGTTTTAATGGTTAAGATGGTTATAACGTTTAACAGGAGTTCAAGGATTGTTCCAGCCTAGTCCTTGCTTTTTGCTTCTCTGATGTGATACCAGAGCATGAGCAGAGTGAATCATCTCTTGGCTCTAAACAGGGGTGGGACCAGATTTTTATTTAAATAAGCAAAACAAAAGCAAGCCTCAAAATTCTTATGGAGTGAATGTTTAAGAGAACCAGAACCTCTTATTCTTTTCCAATTTCAAGTGTTATTTTGAACTCATTCATGGATGCTGACTGATGTTGTGATTTGGGAGACTTGGATTCAACTGGCCCAGGAAGGCAGTTAAGATGGATTCCTAAAGTTCTGCTTCAGCCTCGAGAAACTCTGTGTGGACATTTTTGTAGTGTTCCTCTTAAAACACCTCAGTGATCAGTAAAGATTAATTTTTTGGGGTCTGTGTTGGAATGGCTTGGAGTTCTATATGTTAAAGAAATAATGGGGTTGAAAATAATTGGGAGTTGAAGAAATTGGTTTTGGTTGGAGCTCAGTCATCTACTCCCCCTATTGCCTTCAAAGCCCAAGATCTGGAGTTCTATTTGTTTTGGAGGGCCAACTGTGGCTTTATATGGGCTTATTAAACCTGTGCTGCATAAGCTCACCCATCATCCATTTTTTTGTTAAAAAAACCCCCATGAATCTCAAAACCAACCAACCCAAACTATTACTTTTGGGAATCAAAAGTGCCCAAGTTGCAGAAACTAAGACAAACTTGTGTAACAAGGGTTCTACCCCTTTTTAGTGCATAAACCTCATATGGAGGGAATTTTAATGTTGTTTTTGCTGTTATTTGACTCTTAACTTATTTTGATGATCTGTTTTTGTTTTAGCACCAGCAAACATTTTTAAATCAGCTGAGGGAGATCACTGGTATCAATGACATCCAGGTACTGCAGCAGGCACTGAAGGTAAGATGATTGTGTCAGACTTGTAGCTGAATGTATCTTAATTCTTAACTGCCTATGCAAGCCATAAATCCCACCTGTTCTTACTCTTATTTCGTCAGTTCCATTCTCAGCTTGAATTTATTCGGGGGGAGGGAAAAATAGCTAATAATGATGTCTTGTTCACTTCAGAAGGAACCTTGATCTCCTTTGGTACTGACATAATTAGTCAGGTGACCAAAGATGAAAAGGTAGAAATGTAATGACTTGCTTCTAACCTTTGTCTAAAGTGTTTTGAGATATATTGGTGTTACTACAGCTGGTCACCTCCTGAAGAATGAAGTGTTGTTTTTTTGTCAAGGTGTAGTTGTTTTCTGTCATTCACAGGCCCTGCTCAGTATGCAGAATGAAGAACTCTGCTTGAAATTACCACCCTTTGCTAATTTGGTATTGTTTCACTGTTTTTTTCAACCATTTTAACTTCTTTCACAGCACAGAAGAGTTCTTTTGATGCTAGTAGAGATTGGCAGATCTCTCTGTTCTGTTTCCCTATGTCTATCTCTCTGTCTAAAATTTACAAAATGCCTAGTCTCCCTAAAGCAGAACTTTTTAGTCCTTTATACATGCTAAATGAGGATTTAGTAATGTAAATCACATTCATATATATGAAAAGAGAGACACAGTTGTTGCTTCAGACTGAGCATAAGTTGTGTGCACAACTGCTCTTCAAAACCAGTTTAAAAAGGAAATGGTAGATTTTCAGAAGAACTCACCTGATTCCTGTTGAAGCCTGTGAATGTGCTGGTTTTGTTTGTTGAGATGATTGATCTACCTTACAAGACCTTTAATATTCTGAAATATGTAGAACTCTAACAAAGAAAATTTTTATATGATGTTTTATCTTTATTTCGGTTAAAAACAGTGAAATATGCAGACTATATCAAGTTTGGAAGCTTTTTTCCAGTCATCATTTTACTTGACAGTACACCGTGTGCCATTGATTTAAAGTTTCTTATGATGTCCTTTGTTTAAAGAAGAATCTAAAAAGGTTGAGGGGAGTCTCACTTCTTGCTTTCTTGGTGCTTAAAGGACAGCAATGGTAATCTGGAGTTGGCTGTGGCTTTCCTCACTGCAAAGAATGCCAAGGTTCCCCAGCTAGAGGAGGCAACTTACTACCAAACAGCCCTTCCTGGAAATGACAGATACATCAGTGTGGGCAGCCAGGCAGACACCAGTAGGTATTTTTTCTTTTCATAAATTTAGTTTAAATGCAAGGAAACTAAAACCTTTCCTGTGAAATGAATGTTACTCTGTTGATAATTCTTATTTATCAGTTTTTAGGTTATTACGTATTTCTTTCCTTATTTTAGTGGGGGTTTTTTGTTTAATTTTTTTTTGTTTTGTTTTTAATTTGAGCTATCCTTAAGCATTACCTTCACTTGTATGTATGGTACTGATCAGAGGGTGAATGACTGGGTTTTCCATATGTTTTCCTTTTTTTTCCCATATATAGGATTTATTTTGGGGTCATGCAGTAAATAATTTAGGGAAAAAGCTGGTACTCTTCCGTTAAAATTAAATAGAAGAAGAGTCTGTCAATGTCTGTCTTAATATGCTAAAGCTTAATGTGCTTAAGAGTAGCTTCTCCCTGATAGGGATGACTTTCCCAAGAGGAGAAGTGAGAGGTTAAGTGTGAATTTTGTAAATGAAAGAGTAGATATTTTATATGTGAAACAAACATTAAATATACCTATTTTTAAACAACTTTGTTTAGTTCATATAGGAGGTCCCACAACCTGCATTTTTCTGAGCCTTGCAGGTCCTATTTCTTTACTTTAGTGCACAGTTATTTTTATGGGGAGAAAAATTGTTAAATGTGTTCTGTAAATAAATATGGTAAATAACATAAAAGAAAAAGCCAAAGGATGTTTTGTAGTGGGATTGATTTTGTAAAATCTGAGTTTCCTAATACTATAGTTACATTTCACAATTCTAAATGTGCCTATAGAATATTTTAATTCTGTATTGATCCTTGGGCCATGTATTGAGTACATCTGTGTAGATTTTATTAAATGAGTACAATTATTTAGCACAGTAGGATTTTTTTACGTATTTGTTTCCGTAATATTGATCTGGCTATGGTGACACCATCATAAAGAAGTTTAGTTAAATCTTATTATTATTCTCTCCCTAGAACCTTGACATTAACAGTTTTTTAACTTCTTTTTTTAATTAGAGATGAGTTTATTCTCAGCATCTCAGATGTGAAAACTGCATTTTAATCCTTGGTATTCCTAGTAACCCTGTATAAAATGCCTTGAGTACGTTATAGGTAGTTGTGTTATCCTTGCACTAGGTTGTGTGTGTGGGGTTTATATGATTTTTCTTTTTTTTTTTTTCCACTTTCTTGGAAAAAAAACGCATACAAGCCCTGTGCCATATATTTAATTTTCAATATCAGAAAATTGCCACTGAAGAAATGGAGTCTATTTTCTACAAACTTACCACTGTTTCATAGTCTCTCGTACTCAAGATCTACTATGGCAGCAGGGCAGTAAGCAGGATTCTCTTGGAGTCTGTGTTTAATTAGATTTAATAGCAATCCCATTAATTGACTTGTTTAGTTTTGCTGTCACTTACTGTGCTGTGCAACCTTACTGAAGATATGAGGTGACAAGGGATATAAATCAAGCCTAGAGTCTACGTTACCCATGACTGATGGTCAAACTGGGAAGAGTAGGTCTTGAGTTGTACATTTCAGGATTCTCTTCTTTTCTGGAGGGCTGAAGGCAAACCCAGATTTCTTAGAGTTACACACCACTGCAAGTCAGTAGTCCAGATGCACCAACTGTTGTAGGAAAGCAGATTTATTTTTTTTTAACATCTTTACTGTCTGGTCAGGTCCTTGCTGGCAGCAAAGATGAGAACCCTTTGCCAACCTTTGCCGTTTTAGACTGAAAACATGTTATGAGATAAAGGCACCTTAGCTGACTTTTCTTCATGTTGGAGAACTTACAGGGCAAGAAGTAAACACTTAAAGCAGAACAAAAGTCTGAACCAGTGTGATTCTAGAGCTCCCCCAACACCCTGTAGAGACCTAATGAAAGCTTCTGGAGGAAGCCTACAGTTCTTCTGTTGTAATCTGTTTGCCTGTAATTATTTGGATCATGGATTTAAAAAACGCAGTACAATTAAAATGAACCAGTTTCAGGGCTGTGTTAGACAGCACTGTCATGTAAGGGCGTATCTGGAAAGAGAGCACAAGACTTGTGAGAAGAGAATGGAAGGGTGGGCATAGATGGAAAACACATTCAGCAGCAATGGCTTCAACCATCAACACTCCCTCCTGCAAAGAACGCTTATTAGCAGTTCTGTGACTGTGCTGAGTTGCTGACAGTATCCTGTCTTTCAAATTTGACTCCCTTTATTATCCCACATAGGTATAATTACATGAATTAATTATAACTCACCCTTACCATTCCTTACTGCCTAAATACCTCTGTGCTTTTGGAACTTACGATGCCATGAGTCACTGAGCTTTGCTGTCCGGCCAAGGTAAAGCATCCAAACTGGCAATGAGTCACAGATAAATATCAGAGCTGTCTTTTATGCCACAGACAACCTCCAATCACTTACAAAGGCTGTTGAATGTATTCCTCACATAAAGGTATATCAGGTGTCTTCTGCAAGCTTGACTGACTGCATTTCTTTGAAATGGTTTCTTAGTTAAGGGGCAAAATAAAAATGCTTATGTATAGCTAGCAGCCAGCAATTAGCCTGGATTGTGCACTGGCTCTTACAAAAGTGTCAGTGGTCATAAAGTGTTTGAGAATTGCATCCTGTATAGTAGGAAGTATAAGAATCTGATTTCTCTTATTAGCAAAGGCAACATTTCAGCAGCTGCAAAAATATTAATGAGTTTGCATAAAATCTACTCTGTCTTTAAAGCACGGACTGACTTGCACAATCAGTGTTGCTCATGGTGCTTGCCTTTTTGACTGTTCAAAATGGCATGTGCAAGCACCTGCAAGTGCAGTTTTTTCACATCAAGAGTGATGCATACTGTATCTGATCCTTTGGAAAGGTGGTTTCAATATCTTGGATTGTTATTTCCCTTCCTGCAATCTGTTAGTGAGCAGAAGGTGCTTAAGCATTAGTCTCGCAATGCAGAGATGCATCCCTTTTAATCTGAGATCATTTGAAAGTTCCACTTAGTAGAGTAAATCCTAGACACTGCACTTACAGCAAATCAATAGAAGTTTAGTAGTACTTTCCAATATTTTTACTTTACTAATTTATCTAGAAACTTTTTTTTTGGTTTATTTCATCTACGACTGCACAACAGAACTGTTGCATTGCTAAGCACGTATCTCTTTTCTTCCTGTTGGAGGAATTTGCAGAACTCAGGGTTAAAGGAAGCAGCAGAATGAAAATAAAACATGTATTTTAGAAGTTGTATTGTCTTCAAATGAAACAGCTGTCAAGACAAATTCTCTTCTCTTGTTTTGAAAACTCCAAGTTATTTTTCACTAAAACTGAATTATTAGTCTTTGTAATTACGCATTCCATAGCCAAAACAAAAGATTTCAAGCCCTTTTATAAGGTCACAGTCCACTATTAAGTGCCATACACAGCAATTTTGAGGATTGTAGACTTTATTGCCTCTGGCTTTTTGTATCTTCCTGTTCTTGGAGTTTGACCCTGTGCGTAGATTCAAGTCATTCTGTCAGCCCTTTGCAGTGAGGTAGACTTTAGACACTTCACTGTACCCAAAATCTCTCAAAGTGATGTTTATATAACATTTCTTACAAACCATTCCATTCTAGAGACTCTGAAAAATTTATGGGGTAGTTTGTTTTGGTGCTTCGCTTTTAGACTCCTAATGTCTTGCCTAAATCCTTCTTGCTGCAGGTTAACTCCTTTACTCCTTATGCTGTCCCCTCTGGAAATTATAGTACACTTCATTCCTTTTATCTCATTCCTTTTATCTCAGATGAAGTGTAGCATACTCGAAGACAGTGTTTTTTCTCAGACCTAAACTGAACAGCCCAAATTCTTTCCAAGTATTTGGATGCATTTCCTATTTCTATTGTCTTTTTTTTTTTCTCGTCTTCTAGGCCTTCTTTGATAGTTCTGCCTTTTTTCTGAACTGTGAGTCTGAAAACAATCAGCTTGGTTTTTAAGAAAAATGGATGAATCTATAAATATCCATGTAGTACTCTGACAAAAGTAAAACACATCATATTTTCTTCTGTACTGTGATGTGAATTGCAGATTGAACATGAATTGGCTGTAGCTCCTAGGTCCTTCTTGGCACAAGTCCCAGTCCTCATTCTATAGCTGTGTGTTTATTGTTTCTGTGAGTAGAATTTGACACTACCTTCTTCTGTCACCTTACCTAACTCAGCCATTTCTTTGTGTCTTTGTGGCATTTCCTTCTATTTCAGGCATTATTTGTGTCATCTCCATCAAGGTTCCTGGGAGTTTCTCCATCTTGGTATGGCAGGGTTCCTGCTTCAAAATGCTGGGAGTCTTGTACCCTGAGGTCTTCCTTTAATCTCACAGATTCACTTGTTCCCTTGTGCAGTGATTACTTGTCTCCTTCCCATCCCTGTCCATGTGAAAGTCATCAGTTTAAATCATTGTAGGACATTGTAAATGCAGCTGAGAAGAGTGTAAGACACTGTTTATATTGCTGGTGTGTTGAAATCGGAATCTTGCTGGATTTTCACACTTGACACCTATCCACTGGGCTGTCTCTTCCTTTTTCTCTCTCTGTTCCAATTGTTGCATCACTGTGGATGTTTATTGACTGTCCCTGGGTCCAATTGCCACTTGAGATCTGTCCCTCATGCCGAGTTTCCCAGACTCCTTAAGTCTGAAGTCCCTACTCTCTGCCTCTTCCTCATATAAATAACAAGTCAATAACACAAGTGATTATTTTAATGACCTAGGCAATAACCAAGTAAGAACCATTTGTTTAAATGAGGATAGAAACAGATTTCCTAAGTAAACAGATTAATAAGAAGTTATTTTAGAGAAGAAGGAATATGATATAGTGAGTACATTTATTATATATACACTAGTATATTTGTCACAAATTTCAATATACAACTTAAATTGCTTTGTAGATTTACAAACAATGTCAAACTCTTTGAATCTTATGCACCAGAAGCACACGTTGTTATATAATAATGGTGTAAACCAAGAATACATTTCTTAGTAAAACAGATGATTAATTATGCATGTTAATTGCAGCTGAATAAACATGAATGCACTAAGCCAGACTGTTTTGATGAGCAGTTTCTTCGTTCATAGAGAATTTCTTCATAAGCAAACTTTTTTTTTTGTTTATTTAATAGTCATGGCCTGGTTATGAAGGGCTTGCATTTTCTCAGGCTGTGCGACATATGGTGAGGGTACCTTTATGAGGATGAGCCAGTGAGAACTAAAGTGTTGTGTGGCCTAAATGAGAGGAGTATTACAAAATCAGCATATGTAAACTAAAGTCAGGTAACTATAAACTTGAACAAGTGGCATTATTCTTACACCTTTATGAAATGTATCCTTCAGCCTATCACAGAAAACTTGAGTGTCTGATAAATACTTTGGGTAAAAGTCATTGGTTTTTTTCTTCAAACTCAGACCTGGAACACAGAAATCTGTTGGTCAGATAGGAAACTTCGATAGCTCAGTTTCATGAATGAATTCTGCTACTAATTGCTGTAAAATAAACATTCCCATGTAAGAATTTACAAAATGTAAAGGTATTTTAAAACAAAGGCAAGGAAAAAAAACCCTTCATAATTTCATGTATTCATGTATATGTACACTTGTATAATCCTATAACCATCTGACAGGAATGGAAACTATTCAGACAAGGTAATATGTATATTTTTGGTGTTTTAGAAAGAGGAGTTTAGTGTCAGACTGGTACCCTTCTGTTATGACTTCTACTGAGATCTCTTCTTTATAACCTATGATTTAGAATTCAAGTCATATGTGAGCTGTTTCAGCTTAATGAGTTACTGTGTCAGCTGAGATGCTGAAAAAGACCTTGAACCTGCTCCAACTACAGCAAACATGAGCTAAAATACATTAGCTTAAATCTCCCAAACATTTTGATTTTGTACTTGCTATGAACTAAAAGCTTGCATGGAGTAGGTTACCATGGATTAGCTGATATTTATAAATATATTTTTCCAATATACATTATGCTGGATAAACCTTCTGTGACATAAATCGATTGCACCACTCACACGTGGTAGTAATATCTGTCAGCAGGTCTTCACTGTGTTGTCTTTTTTTCATGCAAATCAGGGACAATGTATATGTGAAAAGAACATTTCTAAAGAGAATCCTGTATTGCCTGCTCCAAAACCCCTGCATGCCAAAACAAACTGTTGTGTTCATCTGCTTTCTGAAAGCAAGTGGAAGTCAAGGATTTGAGGTTTTAATATTAAAATGATATAATCACTGGTGATATGAATGGCAATAAACTTCTGAACACATAGTGTGGTGGTATAGATTAACAAAGATTAGGAGCTAAGGAGGTGCAGAGAAGTTGAATATTTCAGTGGAAGTGTGAGTTGGAGTTGAGCTGGACGAATTTTTGTGTAAAAGTGGGAGGTTGGTTTTTTTTTTAGCTAAGTTATGAGTTCTTTTCTAGAAAATACTCCCCATATAAAAGATCTTACTTAATCTAACTTTCGTTATTGTTGTATAAAAATTTCATCACTCTCACCTGAATAGAGACTAGCTAAAGGAATATTTTTCTGTAAGGAAGTGATGGGAGGAATCCCTTACTTCTCCATTAGCACGTGCGGCTGCTGGGTTGAGACTTTACTCCATCTTCAGTTGTGACTGCTGTTACTGCTTTCAGAAAACAGCTTGTCTTCAAGGGAGATGAGGTGCTGTGTGTGACTCCTTGCAAATGTGTAGAAAATACGACACAAACACCACATTTCAGGGCATAATAGGTAGTGTATGTGGTGAGGGGATCTTCTCATTGCTGTCAACCTTTCTAGCCTTTCTCCTGCTCGCAGGCTGTAGAACAGAGCCATGCTTGTATGCGACCCAGGTGTTACTTTAGCCCAAATCACATTGTTCTCAACATGGCAGCTCATATATTAAAACCTCTCTGGATGAGACTTCTAGTGGTGGTTCTAATTGCTTTAGTACTTCTGAAGGAGAATTTCAGGCATCTTGAGTTGAAGTATCCTTTTGTTATGCTGGAAGATCTGAGCTGACTGTAGAAGACAAAAGAATAGCACTAGGAAGTGATGCTTTTATGGTCACAGTGTTTTTCCATACTAGGTTTTGAAGGTACTGGTGTTAATGGAGAAGCTTCTTTTACAATTTCTTTTTGATTTCAGCTTCCTGCAAGGACAGGGCATCCCATTTTCAGTTCATACCCAACTGTGGCAATGATTTTTGTTTACAAAGTTCAGTGTTTTGTTCTGATCCAGTGAGAAACATCACAAAAGAAGAAACCCAAGGGAAATAGGGGAAGCTGCAGTCTATACAGTTAAGTCAGTCCATCCAGGAAGAAAGTCAGAAGCTAGACTGGCAAGTTCTTGGGGTATGATTGAGTTGGCCTGTGGAAGGAGAAATGCAGACAACCTTCTCATCCCTCTTTGTGAACAACTCTCAGTTGTGAAGCTGTATCTCTTTCTCCCCCAGTCTTTCAGCTTCTAAAAGCCAAACCCCAAGCTGCAGGCAAGTCCCTTTCATAACTCTTTGGGTAAACTTTGGCCTTGGAGGAGGGAGACTGAAATCAGCCAATGCTTCGTGTATGTCTGTCTAATATTGCACTTAAAAGTCTGTTTTGCACTTCCCCTCTCTTTCTTTTTGGCTGACTTGCAAAATGAGACTTTTGCCTCTTGAAACCATGATAACCAATGACTTTGGCTTTTCTGAAAGTCTTGTGCAGTTGATGGACATTCCTGTTGGCTGTGTCTGACGGGAGGATGGTTAATGCTGTTGTGTGTCGTGGAATCCCACCTTACTTGGGACTGGGGGTGCTGTGGCTGCCCTCGGGAAACAAGGAAGTTTATGGAGGACATTAGTATTTGATTCCTTAGATAATAGGAACTGGAGAAAAAGGCAGAAGTAGGTTGTTTTCATCTTCATTCCCCAGTGAATAGACCATCCAGCATTCTGCATGTATCCAAGTTTGGGTCCTCATTTTGTCTTCAGTATTTGTTTTCTTAGTTCTCGTGTTGAGATGGGAGATTTCCAGTAGACAGGAATTGGATTTAAATATGTTCAGAAAAGGAATGCACAGACAGGATAGAAAATAATTAAGTTGAGTTAGGCACCTTTCCACATGTTATGAAACCATTTGGCTCACAACGGCACAGAAATACTTGTAGAATTTGGGACTGTGTTGGGAAAACTCTGTATGTGTTCTTCCATGAGGAGGGAGAAACAACTATGCTCAGTTAAGGTTCTCTCCTCGTCATGTGTTCCCTGAAACAACTGACTACAGTAGCTGAAGTAATGCATTTAAGTGTAGTGCTGCAAGAGGTCTTTCACAAACCGTGGATTCCTAAATGTGTCCCAGAGCTTTGTGAAACTTAAAAACATTAGGAGAAAGGGAGACTTCATATCTTAGCAAGAGCAAGCTGGTGAGGCTTTTATCTGGCTTGAAGGGAGCTGTTAGCAGCGTTAGTAGTTGGAAGAGTGTAGGGCCAGGAGGGATGGACTGGAATGGCACTCGGCAATCCATGTGGGCTCTCTCTCCTCTACAGTAAGACTTACCTTTCATTCTGTTTCACTTTTAATTTTGAGAAAGATAGTTTTGCTTTTCAGATGTGATTGATCTCACTGGAGATGATAAAGATGATCTTCAGAGGGCAATTGCCTTGAGTTTGGAGGAATCAAACAGGGCATTCAGGGAGACTGGAATAACAGATGAGGAACAAGCCATTAGCAGGTAAACAACCAACTTATATAAAGCAGAAATTAAATTAAAGAGTTGGAGATTGGCCTGTATTGCTTTTTTTTAACTTTTAATTTAACAAAGAATAACTTGTTTACTTTCACTTGTGCTACTGATATGCCTGGCTTCAGGATGTTGCTTTAATGTATTGTATGTTCTACACCGGAAAATAGTCTATTATGTGTGGACTAGGATTTAATAGTATGTTTCATATTAATGTATCTTTTTAAATATTGAGGAAGTGGATGGAGATAGAGAATATATGGTCATATTTAAATAGGACCTAAACCCAGAAGTTTCTTTGTGTATCAGGTAAAAAGCAACGATACCAAAATTTAATTAAGAAGCTAATAAATACTTTGTCCTGTTTTTTGCGGTGTTTATTTTACAATAACATTTTCTTACCTCTGTGCTAAGACTGAAGTTGAGGGGGTATTAATACTATGACTTGAGTATACTAAGAGCAGCTGCTCTCTTTTAGCTGATTAAGTATGTTATTAACCTATTTAACAAATAAGATTTATAAGCTTTGAGTGAAGTTAACTTCTTTAAATAAAGTTTTACAAACTTTTTGAATTTGGGTGTAATAAGTGAACTTCTGATCAGATTTTATGATAACTTTTTGTACAGTATATATTTTTGATAATTTTTACATAATTATGAAATATTTGGGACTTGACGTAAGCCTGGGTGTTGGATGGGAAGGATGTTCTTTCTTTTTGTCTTTTTTCCATCTGTGACTGGCCTTGGAAGGGATGTTGAGTTTTTCATTTGTGGCTCGACTTGTTCTAGGGGAAGCAGGCAATGATTTGATGCTTGTTAGGAGGTAAAGTTCTGCCTCCTTATAAAAGACCAGTTTTATGAAAAAATAATTTAGATCGGGCGATTAACCACAATAATTCTTTTTCTCAGTACACTCTATCTGACAGACTAAATGGCTTATTAGAAAATTCCAATTCTGAAAATATGGATATTTTATAACTTTATTTATATTACTTTACCTGCAGAAATTTTCTTTTTCCACTTGAAAAATAAATATACTAATTGTGAGAGTAAACATATCCTTCCTCTCCCCATCTGTGATAAAAGCCATCTGCTTATATAAAGTTAACATATTTTAGGAGGGAAAGGTAGGTGGAGAGGGATTTATTTTCTCATTAATAATTGGGAGAAGCTTTTAAGGGTTGTTTTTTTCCTAAGGCCTCTAAGACCATGTGCATGTATGAGAGGTTGTGGTGGAAGTTCTGTCCAGCTCTGTTTCAGAGTTCAGCTTGTGCCTGTTCCTTTTTGAGGGATGAAATTGTCATAATTGCAGAGTTGTGATTTAGGCAGACACTCAGAAAGATGGACCTATTTCTGGACATGGACAATTTTCTCCTTTTTTTCTATCCCCAAGCTTTGACTGCTTCTGCTGTGCTCACTTCTTGCGAGCCTTGAAGACTTAGGTTTTTTCCCCTGAAGAATTTGTTTTTCACTTCTCAATCTAAAAGTGTCTTCTGTGGTTTTTGGTCCTATCTGCTTAGGCCACAACTTAGCATTATAAATACTTTCCACCTAAATTACAGTGTATATTTTTCTGGCTGCAGAAAATAACAAAGTATGCCATTTTTTCTGTATGTACAAAGGCATGTAGACAATCTATTCAGTTATATGCAGAGAAAATGTTGGTCTTTTGATGAAATGGAGTTGGGTATTTCAGGGCAAAATTGCACACAATAACATTTGCCAAATCAAGAACTTGTTGCAGGCCATATCCCCCCGTTGGTACACTGTACCACATTTTCTGTGCTTGCGGTAGTATTCTTTGGACCTGTTGCACAAATTCATTTTCCAAAGCCATACAAAAATAATCACTTCAAGACCCACTTGAAATATCATGACATAAGAAAGGGATTGGGACTTTTCCTGTGAATGGAGGCAGAGAAGAGTGAGAATCTTGGAGGTTTTGACAGCCTTGAGATCAATTCAGTAACATGGCAAGAAGCGCCCTGAGTTGATCACAAATTATGTCAGTGTTGAACAAATACAGGAAGTTCAGAATTCTTGAATTCTTGATCTGAACTGTTCAGTCAGTTTCCTTAAGGACAGAACTTGAGTCCGTTTCTATAAAAAAAAATTACTTTGTAGTTAACACCCCACAGAAGAATGTTGGCATTCCAATAGAAGGCACAGTATCTTCGCAGGACTTCTCAAAACAAAAAGTAGAACATTGTGCTTGTAAACAAGTCAAGCTGCAGCCATTTACTTTTGATTTTCTAGATTAAACAAGAAGCAGAATCAAATAGGAAGTCAATAATAAGCAAATTAAACTATGGAATTCTTTTATTTTTAAAAATGTAGGCCGTGTGTGTATTTAAATAGCCTCTCGTGTGGAGGATTTCTTTTTATTTCAAAGGTATTCATAATGGCTTGGAACCTAACTTGCACAGATTTTGTTAGGGTTTCCAAGGGAGAATTAATGGAATTTCTTGACTTGTGTAATTAATATTGTAATGCACGTAGAATTTGTGTTCCTGAATGTAATTGCTTTGTGCTACTTAATGAGGACAGATTTGATTACTCTGTAAGTGTTGAGAGGAGCGCAGCTGAAATGTCCAAGTGTCCAAGCTGAACATCTTGTACATGGCACGTTTAAAGTCTTTTACTCTTCCCTCTTTAAATCTCCCAGGGAAATGAACATGATCAGGGTATTTCCTAATATGAAAAAGTTTCTCCTGTTCATATTACTTTCTGTGGCTTGAAGGAGTCTGAGGCTGGCCAGATATGGCTTCACTGGGGAAGCCAGGGAGATATGGCTGAAAGCAGAAATTAGCTGGCCTCTGTTGTGCCTGGGGTAGTATCCACATAAAAATGAGAGCCCATGCTGTCAGTGCACAGGGATGTGCACAGCCTGTAGGCTTTTTGTGGTTTTTTTTGGGCTTGTTTTTTTTTTTTCAGTCATGGTCACTGAAACTACTGAGGACTCTGCACTGTGGTTTTTGTGTGTAGATCCAAGGTGGGACTGAGGAGGGTTATAGAGTCAGGGGTATTCCTGGACGTCCAGCTGGAGGACAGTCACAGTACAAAGACCTTTCCTTGTTCTTTCAGCTGAGTAACCCAACAGAGAGGGGGTTCCTGCAGCATGTTTAGTGGGCTTCCTACGAGTGGTTTGACTGAGCCTTTGTGCCGTGGACTCGCTTTGCCCGAGGGTTATTGCTTTGTCTGGCGAGCCCCGTGCAGCTCTGCGAAGCTGCTTGGCTATGCCCAGCTTGTTACAGGGAGAAATAAAACACTGCTTTCAAGTCCATTGCCAAGCCTGGCATTAACTAAGCCCTCGCTACAGCATTTCCCTCCAAACGAGATTCCAGCGCTCGGAGGTTGGGGAGCCCTGGGTCCCGTGAGGCCAGAGGGATGCCAAACCCTGCACGTCGTTTATGGCTGTGGGCTGGCGGCTGCTGCTGTCGTCCCCAGGGGTCCCGAAGTGGGGGTTCAGCTCTGTCGTCAGAGTTGCTAAATCCTTGTGCTAACGCTCTGGGAGGCTGCTCATTTTGTTCAGAGCTGTGCGTGAGTAAGATTCCTTATCCAGGTAGTCTCCCAAGTCAGAACTGTTTGAATGGAATACAATGTACGTTATAGTGTAAGAGGTACTCACTATGGTAAATACATTCATTTATGTAGCTTCCGAGCTGGTCATTAGGTTCCTATTTACTGTGCTTGCTTCACTTTATTTCACTTTTTACTTTTTATTTTATTGCATCACAGCTTTAATGATAATGAGTTTGACACATAGAATGTGCAGCAATTCCATGTGCTCTCTGAGGTAGATAATATTAAAAGTAAAATTAAGGCAAAAATATCATTAAGCTTTGAGAATCAAATGCTTTATTGATGCATGGAAACAGATTTGAGGTAGAGCTAGAGATGAGGAAGTCCTTTACCTGCTAAAAAAAGAAACACAAAATCAAATATAAGGAAGAAATTTTTAGTAGGTAATTCAGCTGATGAATGGTGATATCTTTGGGGTCAGGGAACTGTTTCAGTATTAGAATATTTATTTTTTTTACAATCTTGAAATACTCTTGAGTTTTGGGGAATACGGGGGGGAAAAGGAAATTTGATTGTTTTCCTGAAACAAAAGTGGTGTGGAGTAGGTATTGTAGTCCTGTTACAACATCATTCTAAGTTTATTCCAGTCTGTCAGTTTTCCTGTCAGTTTTAAAGGTCCCTTCAATTGCGTTTAAGCAGAATTTTTAGTAATTCTACCTGCATGAGAAATTATTTGAACTATGTACAACATATTTCTTGATTGATTTTTAATGTCCCCATTGAATAACTTTTGCTCTCCAAGTAGAAATACACCGGTCATCTAAAACTTTTAAAGAATTGTATTGGTGAGAAGGGAAATAAATTTAACTGGTTTTTTATGTTTTGGGGTTTGCTTATGAGACCATTATTGTAAAAGACTTTTAGAATTATCAACTATTGAAGAGTTCCATCCCTGTGCATTGTTTGAAGAGGTGTCAGAGCAGAAAGTCTTAGAGGATTATAAGCCTGTCCTTTCAGTGCTGTTTATAAAGTTATGTTTCAAAAACTAAATGTCAGAAATTGATTAATCATTAGGAAATTACCAGTTTTAGGCTTTTTCCTGAGATACATGGGTACAAAAATGGTATTTGTACTAAATAGTCTCTCAAATTCAGAATGCTTACTTTACTTTATTTCAAAATAAGTAACAATAACAATTAGTATGTCCCCCAAAGCAGTTAGCTGCAGTAAATTCATACGGTGCTTCGTAGTTCTTGCTAACATACCTGTTCTTTCTTTGACAGGAACATAGCTTGAAACAAAAATGTAGATAAGAAACTGAGGGATTACGTTGTGTGTGTGTGTCCCTGTTTCTTTTTTTTTTTTTTTCCCTCTATACTGTTCAAACTTTGTCCTTTTGGAGCTCCATTTACAAAGTAGCCTAAACTTGCCTTTCTTTGCTGTTTCTGGAGTCTAGAACTGAAGGAGTACAATCCTTCACACTGCTTGGACTGCTTAGATGCTTGTCATGCAGCTCCAGGAATCCTGTGCCTGGCAAATGCAGCAACTGGAGAGCAGCTCAGCCTTTTTTATGACACTTGGACAGCATGGTTGGGGACAGTGACCACTGTGTCAGTAGTGCACGTGCCAGGCAGCTCTGCTTATGAGTTAGAGCCACTGTTACATGACCTGAATATATCCCTGTCCATCGTTCTATTTGGAATATGCCTACCACAAATTACCCTTAAGGTGTTCTTTGTCACCACACTAAAGATGTGTGCTGATACAGAAATACTGTGTTGAGTGAAGCTGAAGAGCTTCACACTCATCAGATCTTACTGCCACGTGATACATGGGTATTCTGCATAAATCACTTAGGACCAGTTTCCTGCAAGCAGTGTGGTCATTGAAGCATACAATTAACTTGTTGGGTGGCATTTTGAAAAATGAGGGGGGAGATGTCTTTCCATGGCTCATAAAGTAATTGCTTGCTATGTAAAGTGATTAACAGTTGCATAAGTTGCAAAAATGGAAACTAAGAAAACTGCTTTCATTTTTGCAAGTTGCCTAGCCAGCTTTGGCTTCCTGTCAGTAAAAGAAAGATTGGTGACTTTGTGCTTTGCATAGCAATAAAAGCGTTTGTAGATGAAAGCACTACACAATTAGTGCTGCCTAAAATTTGTCCATCCTGTTTGAATCTGGTTCTTAAATAATTGATGACTTGCAGACATGGCACTTGTATCTTGAGCTCTCACAGGAGATTCATGCACTCACTGATATCATTTTCCAAAAGGTAATGGAATTACTGTAACACAGATACAAGTAAAATAGCATCTTACTTTTAAAGATGTATTTTTGTATATAAGTTTAAAACCAGTCTCAGCAACAATAAGTGAATGATGTTATTAAGATGTCTGTATTAGTAGTTGAAGGTATTTTAGTACATGGTAGGTTTCTTGGGTTTTGTGGTGGTTTTTGCTTTTTTTTCCTCACATTTTTCCCTCCCTTCTGTTCCCAAAGAGTTCTAGAAGCCAGTATTGCAGAAAATAAAGCAAGTTTAAAGAGGACGCATCCAGAGGTATGGAGTGACTCTCCAAACCCTTATGACCGGAAGCGGCAAGACAACTGTCCAGTAGGATTAAAGAATGTTGGCAACACGTGCTGGTTTAGTGCTGTCATTCAGGTAAGCACCCCCTTCAATCGGTGTGTGTGTACCCTTCATTGTATCTGTTGTGAGGTGAGTTAGCTTGTTTTATGTGAATAACTTAAAATATCTGTTTTCCTGGGAAGCTTAGGCCACTGCATGAGACATTTTTGAGCATTACTTATTTATTGCATCTCTTAACGTGTTCATCCATAAGTCTGATTGAAGTGTAGAAAGTACTGGTAGCATAACTAAGTGAAGCTTCAAAATGTTTCTCATTAAGAAGTTGTGGAAGACAAGGAGTTGAGTCTCTGAAGATCCTGGGCGTCTGCAGCTCATACTGACATCAATGACAATTGTGGATGCCTAAAAACATGTGAAAATTGGATTACAGATGAGGATCCGACTTTTTATATTAAAAGGAGCACATGCAAATGTCTGAAAGGGGGTGGCTGACAATGGAGGTAGGTGGAGGAAATGAGACACCCTCAATCATGGAGTGCTTACTAGAATAGCTGCAAGGGGATTGATAGCTGGGTAGGGTAAAAGAAGGAAACCTGAAAAAGAGGAAAAGGAAGGTCTGAAATGGCTGCAGTTGTCTGATTTGGATTGTTTCACCAAATAGAGACAATGTGTGTGTCTGTTTTTGTGTATATGTAGCTTAATTAAAAGCTAGCTTTTTTGTTTTTTAAGATAGGGTAAACAGGGAAATAAGTACAGATACTGCAGCTTGTCTAGTGAAAGCTAATGTTCTTATATCCATAGTTCATGTATGTAAACTTTATGAATCCATCTTTTAGGAGATTTTTTTTTTTAGAAGTGATTGCTAAATCTATGTATGTTTTTGTAAATAATCCGTAGATCTACTGAAAAGTATTCCAATGCACTGAAAACTGTATATAAAACTGTAATACAATAGGGGGAAATTTATTTTTAGTGTAGATGAAGTGAATTCGGCATATTGTAACTTTTCATAGTCTGACATTTTAGAGAAGCAAATAAAATATTTAATACCCATTTTTAAGAAATTACTGCCAGGCTGATGTGCTTTTAGATAAACTAATACTGTTGCTTCCGTACTGATGGCTGTTGTACTTCAGGCTGAGTCCGTTTAGATCAATGTTCTGCCTAGCAATTTCCACAAATGATACGTACAGAGAAGCACAGTTTGCATGATACTGCTCTGGTAAAACACTCCTGGGCCTCCAGCTGCTTTCACCTTGGAGGAGTTTCTTAACCCTTTGCAATTCGTTTAGTAAAACCGCAGTGGGCCTCTCTTGTATGTTCTTGTCTTCCTTGAACCTTGCCAACTTCTTGCACCCACAGGGTCCTTTCGGTAGGAATTCCATAGTTCTGCTCCCTATTGCATGAAGAAGTGCCATGGTTTTGTTTGTTTTTCAAACCTAGTTCCCACTAACTTTGTCTGGTGGCCTCCATGTCTCCTGGTGGACAAGTTAGAAGTTGATTGCTGTTACAGTTCTGTAGGCTGCTGCCCTGCTCTCTTTTAACACCTTGGTGGTCTCTTTATTTCCAGACTGGCTGCTGAATTGCAGCCTGTTCTAACCTCTGGTCCACTTTGTTGCTCTTCTCTGGATCTTTCCTGCTCTAGTAGCATTTTAGTTGGGGAACCAGGAAAGTTCTTAAGGTGTGAGTGGGCTGTGAATTTGAGTATGTTGTACAGATGCAGGCTCTTCAGGAAAAACAAATGAGGACAACAAGGAAAGGTGTTTTCTTCCTCATGAAAGAGTAGCTCAAATGTATGTGATACTTGTGTGGGACAGAGATGGCAGTTTAAGATAAGAGTATGTGGATCAGGTTCAGAGGAGAGGCTGGTAAAGGTGCCACCTTGATTAGTCTATTACAGACTACCCTCCTCAGGATGAAGATGTGGACAAAGCCATCTTTAGAGGCAAAAAAGTCTCTGGATTATGGTTTGGAGTTTCCATGGGGAGCTTTGATAAGCATCCTGACCCTTGCTTGGTCCACCATAACAGGACACAAACAAGATTTCTGGAGAGTATCAAGGGACAACTTCTTGACATGAGCACCAGTGGGCCAACTAGGGGTGATGCACAGCTGGATCTGCTGTGGGAAAACTGGAGATGTAGTAATGTGGGTTCTCTTGACTACAATGACCATGAAATAGTAGAGTTCAAGATCCTGATGGGAGCAAGGAAGAAGGAGACCCTAGAGTTCAGGAGAGCAGACTTAGTATTCTTCAGGAAGTTGGTATCTGGGATTCCATAGCAGCAGCTTGGAAGGGCAGATTTGCTTAGGAAGGCTGAGAGCGTCCCCTGACTGCCAGAAGGGTCCGTTCTGCTCTCAGGGAACTCATGACTAAGCCCCAGTGCTAGCAGGCAGTGTGCTGGATCTGGAAGCAGAGGCAGGCTACTGAGGAGGAGACTGGAAATGTTGTCCAGGCATGCAGGGATTGGTGTTAGGGAAGTGGAAGTTATGTTAGAGTTGATGCCTCAAAAGATGTCTAGGGTAACAAGAAAAGGTTCTTGATGCTACACTGGTCACAGAAAGCCGAACAAGGAGAACATGATTCTGCTGCTGAATAGAGCAGGTGAGGTACTTAGTGCCCTGCTTGGCCTTAAGTCTTCACCAATGAAGTCTCCAAGACCATTGTGCATAGTTGGGAGAACTCTGATCAAGGGTTAAGGATTTGAGTCAGAGATTACTCGAGGAAACTTCACCCACAGTAAGTCCAGGACCCACTGAGCTGCATCCAGTGGTGCTGAGAGAAAGTGGAAAGCAACTCTCCCTTTCATGTTTGAAAGGTCACGGGGAATCAGAGATTTCTGATTAACTGGAGCCAGGCTTTTTACAGCCGTGCATATTGTGGGGATGAGAGGCAATGCGAGTACTGAGATAAGAAAGACTCAGCCTGGATATAAGGCAGTTTTTTCCATGAGGACTGGCAGGCAATGGAGGTTGCCCAGCGAGGCTGTTGTGGGATCTGTCAAACCTTGAAGGCTTTCAAGATGCATGAAAAAAAGCCCTGAGTAGCCTGGTCTGATCTCCCAGGTGACCTCCTGTGAGGTCAAGCAGGAGGCTTGACAAGAGACTTTCATCGGTCTCTTCTGACCTGAATTACCCCTACGATTATATAGTAATGTTTTCTGTTTCGTTCTGTTTTTCTTAATTGTTTTATTCTGCTTTTAACTGTTACTCTGCTTCATGTGTAGAAATCATACTTTCATGGAACGATCTGCCATAAATTCCAAGTTTTTAATGATGTTAGTTAGCACATCATTTTCTGTTAATTTTAGGGTTACTTAGCACAATCTATCTCACTGTACACTTACCAGTGTTGAATTTGGCTTTCTTGTTATATAGATACTTGGTCTTGTATGACTCGTCTGTCAGTTCATCTTTGCCAGCTCGTTTTTACAACACTGTATATTTCTTGAGCAAACATGGTCAAAACTTGCTCTCCTTTCTAGATCACTTCTGAATCTTGCTTACCAGCGCAGTCTTGGTTAATTTGCACTAACCTCCCTTCAGGCTGAAACAGATGCCCTCTTTTTCTTTTGGAGACTATGTAAATTGGATTAGTATTATCTGTGTGCTGTTTGATTTCTTGGAGGTTTCTGGTTTTGTTTGTGGTGGCTCTTTTTGGTTGGTTGTTTCGTTTTGTTTTTTTTTAATGAGAAGGATTTACTTACTTGGAGATTACTTGTATTTAATGCTGTAGATAATGCAATGGAAAGACTTGTTTATTTTTTCTACGACCTCCCTTCCCACTGAGGTTTTTTTGTTCTTAGACCTCTTTCCTCTCAGGACCTAGTAATCTAACTGGTGTTTTGAATTTTCTGTTTTCCTACAGATCTTTTTGTGTTTCCCTTGATCATCTCTCCCTCTTTCTTTATTCCGTCACATGCATAGCTGTTTTTGCGATAGCAGAAACATTGTCTTAGCGTTAATATAAAGAACATATTATTTCCATAATGATCTTCATGGACCTAATACGACTTGATGTTTTACTTTCTCTGTTGTGCAGTCAGATTTTACATTCCATAGTAGTCCCAAATCTCAAGATGACTGATTTTATGTGTATGTGTGTTTCAGGAAATTGCAAATGTTTAAAGAAATGTTTTCATGGAAACTTGAATTTTTAATTCACTAACCACAGAGATGAGAACAGAGGCCAGAGAATGTAAAAACCTATGCTAGACCTATGATCTCATGTTATTTATACCCAGCCTGCAACTTTATACCTTGAAAACAGATTATAAAGAGACCTAGCTAGTGCTTATGGTCACCAGTCATACTATGTGAAAGTATGTGTTGTCTGGAATTATAATGGTTTGATCCTAAAAGATAGTGAAATGTTTGGATTTACATCTGTGGGATATAATTCAAGTAAACCATAAAGGTTTATAAGTTCAGTTGGTTGAAAATTTAGGTTATTAATATTGTCTATCAGCCGGGAAGATTTATGTTTCAAACAACCATCCCAGGAAATTTAATGCATGTTAATTTAGAACATTAGCTAATACCATATTTATTTATCCACAGGGCAGATTGACTACTTGTGTTGCATTGACTATGTAGGAGTATTTTCTTGCTTTCTTTGTGAGTCTTCTGAAACCTGACACATCACATAGGTCAACAATATCTAAATGTTAACTACTGTCACTCACAATGATATATTGTGTAATATAACCTAAAACTAAATTGCAAAGAAAGAAAAATCTTCCTTCTATTTAAGGGGTGCTTGTTAAAGGAAAAAAAAGATTTTGACATTTTGACAATTTCTTTATACAGTGAACGTTGTTTTTTATAGGCACCAACTAACTTAGTCAAATGCAATCTTAAATGGTTTGTTGTATTTGCTTTAAGAGCATGAAATTCCTTAATAGGCATTTGCAGTGAGTGACAGCAAACCCTAATAAGAATCAAACATGGCTGGGAATACTGCTTTTTAACCTGTATTTATTTGTGCCACAGAGAAATTTACACATATGGAAGTCATCCTCTTCTGCAGAGGAACAGGGGACTCTCTCTTCAGAGAGCTCCAAAACAAAGTTTTGCTTTCAACAGTTACATTCTGTGTTACTAGAATGAGCAGCAATATTTTTTCACAGTGTAACTTCCAAAAATCTGTCCTGCTGTTGATGATTATTGACTTGATAATAATTTGTATTTAAAACTGAGTCCCCAAGACAATATGTCAAAATGAAACTGTATTAAAGGATGCTTGTTTCTTCCTTACCTGCCAAGAAATGAATCAAGTTCCTCAATGAGTTCCCTTCTTCCTCTTGAACTTGTAAAAAACCTTTGTTTTTGACAGGAGTTCACCCATGCATGCTTTTGCTACTGTTTAGTTAGATTAACTTTTGTAGGAGGGCCCTAAGGACCCCTAAATCTTGAGGCTTTAGAATATTTCTAGCAGGTTGTTTGTGTGGTGTTCTTTTTTTGTGGTTTTTTTTTTTTTTTAATTTTTATTTTCTGATTATTGTAATTTCATATGTCTGCTTTAAAATAGAACTTAAGATACCAAATTCTAGTTCTTTAAAGAAACAAAACACAGATGTAGCTCTGATTCTACTTTTTTTGCAGTAGATTTTAGTGGCTCCCTTGTGAAAAGGTAACTTCACAATTTTCCTTGGCTATAAGAGTTTATAGTCTAAAAGCGGCTTATAAATAATACATTTATGGAGCCTGTGAAGCAGCTCCTTTGTGTCATGCTGAGCACGAGTTAAGTGTTTGCAGGACACGGGATGTAGAAGGTGGGTAAGTCACAGGACACGGATGTGTTGTTGGAATCGTGTCTTAGGCTTGCTGCCTCTACAAGTTGTCTCCCAGATGTTTTGCTTTAAGACATTGCACAAGACTAACTTTCTCTTTTGGAATCCCAAAATAGGGGTTTGGTTGTTTGTGAGAAATAATGCAGGGCTTGCTCCTTGAAAAAGATGTCACGAAAAATGCCGGGTAGTTGGTTGTTTAGTGAATGTTATATGCTCAGTGTGCCAAGACAAATTTTTGATGGAAGAAAGAAAGTGTGTGGGGAATCAATGAAAATTGTACTGTAAATGTTGCTCTGTTTCCTCTTCCCCTAGTCCCATGCCTGAAGTACTAAGTGCAGTGTTTTCCTGGGTCTCATGACTTCCAGAGGGCCTATCTGCATTGTAGCCATTCCCTTTACCAAATGAGGTATCCCAAAAGGACAGCTGGTGTTTGGCATCTCCACACTCTTTTTTTCTGGGATTCTGTCAGGGTCTGATTAGTCATCCGAAAAGGGGCCTTTTTTTTTTTCTTCCCCAAAAGTATAGAGCTTGCAGAACAAAGAATTAACTACTGTCTTACAAACATAAATCTCCATGGCTGCTTTTTGACTTATTTTGACTTATTTTCAGGGTCCCTACCACCATTTCTGGCATTTTAGTCTGTTGCATTGTGTTTGGGAGCAGCCTTCTTGCTTTCCTGATGTCAGTATATGTGATCTTAGGATTGATCTCCTTCAAGCCTAAGCTTCTAGTTCTGGGAAGAAGTGGGCCAGCTTGATAGATGAGAATCAAGCAAGTATTTTCTTCTCAGCTGGTGGCTCAGCTATTGTTCTTAGCATCTTTCAAGCAGCCTCCCACGAGTATCTAACTTCTACATTAGTTTATGTTTCTTATTTGCCATGATGAATGGAAAGGATTGTGATGGATGATGTGGTGTAATGTATTAATACCAAAAATCCTAGCATTACGTAAGAAAATTTGCATATATATATATATATACACATACACACTATACATGACTCCCTTGCATCCCTGGGCTTACAGTGGAAGGTTGCATGCTGCAGAACATCCAGTGCTCAATACCTGTTTGGATTACTATAGTCATTGATGGAATACTTTCTTTCCAGTGTTTTCACTGTGGAATAGCCTGGGGCAGGTGTTGGTGGGGGATACGTGATGTAAACTGTTCTGTAGGGTTTCCTGGGCAGAGGAATAATAATGTTGGAAATCTAGTTTCTTGCTTCTCATCCCTCTGTTCCCCTGTAAAGACTGACTTGTTGCTTCCAAGTTCAGTCATCCTATAATATTTGTCTACAGGATATTCCTTTTAATGCTGTTTTTTTTTCTTCTGTGGTCTCCAGTTCCTTGGGTTTCCTGTATGATTTTCAAACTCTTACTCTATGTTTAGTGATACATAATATTGCAGAAGTTTCTGTTGTGAGGGTTTGAAAAGCTTTATTGAATGATGGCTTTAGCTTTGACTCTTAAATAGCTAGTCATTTAAGTAAAATAAAGGATACAGGATGAGTATTGGGTTGCAGTCCTATGTGCAGTTCCCAGAAGAGCATTGCATTGTTTAGGTGTGTTGTTGAAGTTCATATCACGTATTTCATCCATGCAAGAAGTTCAAAATTGTAACCATGTAGGGAAATGTTGGCTGTTACTTTATGTCCAACAGATTTTTTTTTTTCTTGCTTTGACCCATGTAATAGAGGAGTGGTTGAATGGCATTTTTTACTATGTGCCAAGACGCAAGCATAAAGTGAATTCTTCAGGACACATCTCATACTTAGCTGTGTTCTGAGTTGCTATAAACAAGTAAATGTTCTGTAGATGCAGGCTGGTAATACCATGGTGAGCTGTTTGTTTAAAGTGTTGACTTAACCCAAGTCTGCTAGGAGTCTTAAGTTATTTTGACTTTCTAGATCAAACAGTATGCAAGCCTTTTGGAAACACAAAGTATGATCACTTAAAACTGCGTTTTATTCCTTGGTTATCAGCGGTTTGGAATGCTGATTGGTTGTCTGTGTATAAATAAAAGTGTCCTTTTAGAGGTACTTTCCAAAGCTTTTGAGATATGGGATGGAATCTCTCTGACTTTGAAATTACTGAATGTTTCACTGATTGCTACCACTGTACTTAACGGGATTGTTCCGCTGAAGTTCAGCCATGAAACAGTGTCACATCTGTCTGTAGGAGCTTTTGTTTCAGAGAGGCAGAGAGAAGAAACTCCTCTTCCTAGCTCTCACAGTGAAGTTTGAACAGCAACCCGCTTAAATCCCAGCTTTGAAGCTGCTTTCCTCACTTCCCTTCTGTCTTTCTTACGTGCATTTTTAAAGCATGCCAGAAAGGGTTTGGACTGTGCTAACTCCTCAGTGTATGTCAAGAAGCACTGTCATGACTATATTTTGAGTTACTTCCTAATTTTCTTAATGCCTGTCATTAGCCTTTATTCTGGGAACAGGATTTACCACTTAACAAGACATGCACAAGTGGAGTAGAAGGCAGCCTGGTGTGAGTTTTAAGGAGCAGGGCAGACAGCAGTGGCAATAAACAGCCACTTCATGGACTTTGTTGTGAGGAAAGTAAGTTCAGGAATATAAACCACAAGGGAAAAAATAGGTTAATAAATAGAAAAAGTGGGGAAGGCCTTAAGGAGAGAGAGAAGCGATTTTCCCAGATTTGTATCATAGAATGGCCTGGGCTGGAAGGGACCGTAAAGATCATCTAGGTGGCCCCAGCCAACTTGGCCTTAAACACTTCCAGAGATGGGGCAGCCGCAGCTTCTTTGGGCAACCTGTGTCAGTGCCTCATAGTAAAGGACTTTTTCCTAATATCTAATCTAAACCCACTCTCAGTTTGAAGCCGTTCCCCTTTGTCCTGTCACTCCAGGCCCTTGTAAATAGTCTCTCTCCATCTTTCCTGTAGGCTCCCTTCAGGCTCTGGAAGGCCACAATTAGGTCACTCTTAAGACTTCTCTTTTCTAGGCTGAACAATCCCAATTATCTCAGGATATAGGGATGTAGACTTGAAAGTTGGAGAGAATGGGACTTAGTTGTCAGTCACGTTATTTCCCCCCCCCCCCCCCAATATGTAGCTTTGGACACGAATATTCAGTTCGAGGCTTTTCTTTGATTTAGATTATTACCACAAATAAAAAGTTAACTCCAGTAATGCCCACTCTACCTCATTAAAACTAGCTCTGTATACCATGAACAACCAAAATTGTTTATAAAGTGAAGTGAGAACATAAATTAATTTGTCACATTGGCAGAGGCAAACTATTCCAAATAATATATTTTGACATAGAGCTCTATTTTTGGTTTTTGTTTTTAGGACTTATTTAAGATTGTTCTCTGCTTGCTCTATAGAATGAAGGTAGGTATGGTCTCTGCTTTGTGGCTTTAAAATCAGAATAAATTTCAAATTGGAAATGCCTAAAATGTCCCAGATGACTAAACAAGGCAAATGGGTGTTGTGATGTGGTAATCATATTTCTAGCATATATAAGCTTTCAAATTACACAAGACCCTGTTTTAGCTAAATGCCAGTACCTGAAGGAATTTGTTTAGGAGCTCTGTCGGAATGCATACTTCTCTTTGTCACTCCCAAAGACTTACTTTTCAAGCTCTTCCAGTAATATATATTTAGTTTTTGGTTTTCTTCCTTCTGTTCTTCCAAGCTTAACCTTTGTGAATTGAATGGGAAGCTGTCTGTGTTCATGGTAGTATGAACTTAAGGTTTTAATGTAAACTTGTATAAAGGTGATCCCTATTAAAAATTCTCTAGTTCTTGTGTAAAATATTTTGCCTTTTTTGCATGTGCTTACAGAACATGCAAGAATCCATCACAGAGCCTATGTAAAGCTTTCTGCAGCAGCTTCGTAGGTCATCTTTTATCTAGGCTCAGAAGTACTGTTCTCCTACTCTCTAAGTATTGTTGGTGTCAGTAAATTTACTAATTTAGGGCTCTGCCAGTGGCTTTTAATGACCTGTGCTGCACACTAAGCTTTTATGGATTTAATATGCTGACTAATTTCTATCCTTGCACTGTTAATGCAACATCACAGTTTTTGAATTAATCCTTCACTCAGGCAATTGAAATTCTGCCAAGGTCCTTATGTTTCATAATCCTAGACTTGAAGGGGGGAAAAGGGATAAGCAGGGTGTTTTAGGTGAGACCAAGACAACTTATATTCAGAAGTTTCATCTAGACTCTATGTCTATTACTCAGAAAAGTGAAGGCTTTAGTATCTTAGAGCCTTGAAGCTACAACTCTGCCTCCTTCTCTCTGTCATGACAGAAAATACGTCTACATCATCACCAGTTATAGCAGGGGACAGCCACAGTGCATCTGTTGTCATTCACTGTTGTTTATGTGACCTAAACTGACACCGGATTTCTGTTGTTTATTCTCAGTCTTCTTTTACTATCTTGTTCCCCTTCCCCAAACTGACATAATAGGAGGCAAGTATTCTAGAAAAATCTGTTGATTTTCATGGTAATCTGAATTGGGATAACTTACCTCAGCCTTAGCCTGGTCAAGTTTCCAGATGACAGCTTTTAAATAGGTTTAAATACACTACAGAGTGGTGGGGGGGTAATAATCCACAAACTCACCTTTTATAGAGTTCTCCTAGCATGCATAAATTCTGCATGCTTTGGTAACTTGTAAACATATTAGATGAAGGCCAGTAGATCTGAAGTATCCACCTTTTAGATCCAGCCTGTTTCCTCGTGCTGGGACTCCTGACATGTTTCTGTAGCTGCAGCCAAGCGGGTAAGAGGTGAAGTGCTGCTCCGTGTGAAGTGTTTGGAAGGACAAAAGATGGCTTGGCAAACTAGAAGTTCTTTTGCCTTGGCTGTTTCTGAAGTACTGGTTGGCCATGGGAGGTCTTGTTTTTATAGCTCTTTATCACAGGAAGAACTGTAGGTTCCTCACTGAGGTCCTTTGGGCACAAAAATTGGTTGGTCTCAGGCGCTTGTCTACACTTACACTGGGGAATTATCTTTTTCTTAATGGAAGTGTCCTGAGGTTGATTTAACTCAGTATAGAAGAGCTATGGCACTGTCCTTATCATTAGTGCTGTTGGCAGTAGATTAACTGTGATGGTTCTGCTGCATCTCAGTAAAACCATGCACAGAGTAAGCTGTTCTGGAGAGAAGTTTAATGACTAAATATCCTGCATAAGAAATGTGGAGTAGAACAAAGCGGAAGAAAAGAGCAGATTGGACAATCCCCTTAATTATTCTCAGCAGATTGCACAAATAGGTTCGTTCAGGTTAGTAAAAAAGCAGAGTTGTGTTCAGTTTAGAGTCCTGGATTAAAGAAATAGAGTTTTTTGGAAAAACTTATGGATTGAATGCTGGGCAAAAATGTTAAACTTGAGTACAGTTTTCTGTACATAGTTTGTGTATTTGTGTTATGAAATGGGTCCGCTCAGCTGCTTGGCATTTTGATGGCACTTGGATTAGTCATGGAGAAAATTCAGCCTTTGGACATTGTATTTCAGCAGCTGGTTTATTTTGTATGTGAGACATTGCTATGTTTTGCTTGATGAAGAGCCCACCAGTGGAATGCTGTTACATCATGAGATATAACTTCAATTAGTATCAGCTTCTAGAATGACACTTGAATTAAATATTAACATTTTCTCTGCTTTGAGTAAGTAAACAAAGGACTCTGTTTTAATCACCCTTCTCTGCAATGATGGATAAAAGGGGAACATGTATTTGGAACAGCAAAACAAAAAAAAAAAGTTGGACTACTCAATTATCTGCTTTGTTTTATCAAGCTCAGAAAGTATTTTTTGGTGGCTGTTTCTGATTTTCTTTTTTTAAAATTATTTTATTTTTAAATCTAAAATTTTTAGGAAAGATATATCTCTAGCCTTTCCATTATGCTGGGGATGCTGTATACTGTGGGGTGTCGAAAAAGGTTAAGCTCTGTACAGGCTCTTTTACAAGGAAAGTCAGGAAAATGGGAGCTTTTCAGGAACTTGTTTTCCTTCCATCATGTTCTAAAGTATTAGGATAAATGCAGAGCCTCTTCACAGTTTCACTTTCTTGGCACTGTGGGGTTGAAATCCTATTAAACCTGTTGTGGTCTGTGACTTAAATCCTTACTTGTGTAGGACAACTTGCAGGATCAAAATCTATTGCTGGAGTAGGCAAACTCTGCTTTTTCAAAATAAATAGCTAATAAATGATGGGGGGAAGTTAATTATAGATTGCAAAACCAAAAGGAGGGCAAGTCTTTCCCATGCTTCTCTGAGCGTGTTTTAAAATACTTCAGACCTTTTCTGCTACCCTGTCTTCATCAAAATGCTATTCTGTCTTAAGGAAATGAATGTTAGTTGAGATGCTTTCTGACTCTACAGAAAAGCAGTGATGCAGCTACAGAAGTGCTCAGAACTCCAGTTCTGAGCCATTGCTTTGGACTTTTATTCTTTTGCAACACAGATTTGTCTTGTTCTTGTACTTTCTTGGCTCCAGACTCTGTGTTACACTGTGGAGTTCTTTGTGGGTGTGCGTGTAGACACCTGTTTTCATGTCCTAGTGTCTGTAAAATGGGAATATTATCAGTTCTTTACTGCAGAGGTGTATAACCCAATTTTCTTATTCAAATGTACATTGCTCACATCCTGTGATAATGGGAGGAGTGGACAGAATGCAAAGAGTACAGCTAATTGCAAGCGGAATTAAGTTGCATATACAGAGGTGTGTTCTTTCTGCAGTGAGGAGGTAGATGATAAAGGGCTTACAGGATGAATTTTAGATGGCTAAACAAGCTTTCATATCAATTTTAAAATTGACAGTTACGCAATTAATAAAATCTTTGCTGTAAAAAGTAACTTGCCTACCATGTAAAACTACTGTGCCATTTATGTGATTAAGTGGAATTTTTTTTATTACGCTGTTTTCTTGACAAAAATAATTGTCTTCTGATGAAAATACATCTAGCAAAGTTAAGTGAAATAATGTACCTTCTGAACTGAAACCTTAGCATTGCATAAGTTTAACACTTCGTTTCTTTTGCTTGTTTGGAAGAACTTTGTATTGTTTGTAGAAGTGCTTAAAGGTTTTCTTAATTTTTTCTTTTCAGTCATTGTTTAACCTCCTGGAGTTTCGACGACTAGTTTTGAATTTCAATCCTCCCGCAAATGCTCAAGACTTGCCTCGAAACCAAAAGGTAAAATGAGAAGCTGACTTCCCCTCGTGGCTAAGGGCATTTCTCTCTTGTACCTGAATTTTGCACTGTTCTCTAGCTCAGATTAACATGAATTTTAGAGATGCCACTTAGCAGTCCAGTGAGCTTCCTGTTGTGGATCTTACATAAATGACGTCAGCCTTGTGGTAGAGTGTGGGGCAGGATGTTGGGAGAGGCAGAGCATTTCTCGTGTGAATGTAGCTTGTCTTAGCAAACACTTTATTCTAGTTCCTTCACCCTCATGATGTGAGATTAAACTTTCAGTTACTAGCTGGTCTTTTCTGGCCTTTTCATGAGGTGATTGTAAGCATTCGTTTTCTCATGTGTATCCTGGTACTCTTGTAGGATTGAGGGAGGAAAGGGTCTTGGCTCAGGTTTCTTTTGACTTCAGACTAGCAAGGGGGAATGGTCATGACCTGATCTCACAGATCAGTTTTTCCTCCTTCATGAACACCCTCTGAGAAAGATACATGGAGGCCCCTTGGTTTCCATGCTACAAGTTGGAAAGGTAGAGATGGGAAAAGGAAGTGGCTGTAGGAATTGTGAAGATGCTGGATGCTGTTACTTTTAGCAGTGGTTTACAAGGCAGTGAATTTTTGCATATCCAGAAATCAGAATCATGGAATGATTTAGGTTGAAGGGAAGCTTAAAGATGATCCAGTTACAACCCCTGTGCCATGGGCAGGAACACCGTCCACTAGACCAGGTTGCTCAGAGCTGCATCCAGCCTCGCCTGGCCTTGAACACTTCGAGAGATGGGGCATCCACAAGTTCTCTGGGCAACCTGTTCTAGTGCCTCACCACCCTCAGCCATAAATTAGACTACTGCCTGTTGCCCCTTTCTTTCAGATTTAAAAAAAGGGAGTGTGTTGTCTGCCTGTTAGTTGTTTGTCACTTCAGGCTTGACTGGAATGTTCACTAGCAAAACTAGGAGCTGTAATTAGAGAAGCAAAGGAAAATAGACAGTGTGCATTTTCTAAATTTCTGGGTATGTACCCTGAAAGGGAAGTTGAATGTACAGTCAGAACTGTATAATTTCTCCCCTGCCCTGCTCCCTTCCTCCTCCCCCTGCATTCAAGTAAGAAGGAGTCACTTTTTGGGGGGCAGGAAGGCATGTTTGCATTATGTCATGAGATGGTGTAAAAATACAACATGGGTAGGGCTGGGAACATGGCACAAGGTGGGGATGGGGCAGTGTATTCTAGTAAGAAAGATAAGTCATTCTTTACCAAAGAGTTGTACTGGGTTTTTTTTTAATTTTATTTTTAGATTGACTTTCTGCATAGTATTTAATTATTCATCATATAATTTGTTTTAGTAATGCCTTTCAGTACTCAGAGTTCTTTACCTTCAGTTTTCAGGGTGTAAAAAGCAGTTAGCATCCAAGAGGTGGTATGAAATAGCTAGTAACAAGCTGCTTCTTGAAAAACATCTTGTCCAAGCACTGACACTTGCAGCTGAATGCCTTTAGCAATTCCAAAGGGCATTTATTTTTACAAATTCTGACCATGACAGACAGTATTAAGGCTGTGTGAAATAGTGTGATACCAGGAGAAGATACAGATTTGTGCAGGAACCTTGCTTGCTGCTGGCCTGCTAGTAATAATCTCTGGCAGCAGTTTGTGTCCTCTCCTTTGTTAACGTAAATTCCAGGATGAAATAACTTAGTAATTGGTGTACTCATTTGTCTTATCTACAGCTGAAAAAGGACTAGGACAATTTAGGAAAAGAGATCACTTCAATAGTTGGAACTTTGACAAATAGAGGAAATAAGCACGCATGCCCCTAAATATGGTGCTTTTATTTCTTTATAAGTGAAGGCAAGTAGAGGCAAACTGATTTAAAGGTGTAATATGAGTTACCAGTTGACAAAAGGAAAGAAAAAAAAAAGGGCCCTGGAATTTATTTCCATCTGCTTTGAAACTGTTTCAACTTTTTGTTTTAATTTTTGTTCTAGTATTAATAACTGGCATTCTTTAGGATCAAATTCCCTTCCTAATAAAGACCAAGTTTTAATAATCCCAGATTTTTAATACTTTGGTTTACATCCAGTTGTTCTTCCGGTTGGTGGGACTTATTTAACTCCAGGGCCATGACAACCTCTTGATTTAGAATTAAAGCATGTGGTTATACTTCAGGGAATATTTCATAGAAGGGTTGTTTGTTCTTTCCCATCAATATATTGAATCCAAATGCTATGTATGATTTGGCATGTAAAGTTGTTAATCCAGAGGTCATTGGTATAAATTTTAACTTGAAAAAAACCCCAAACAAATAACAGCCTCACTCTGTTTGCCTCAACTAATTGGGCTTTGTTTTTCTGGATTTGGGCATGCACATAACATCTCCAATCTGTTTTTGTTCTTTTTATTTTGAAATTTTTTTCTTCCTTGTTATCCTTCTGCAGCACAGATACAGTTCTCTGTAGTTACTGCAGCTTCTTCTGCAGTTACTCCAGCTCTCTTACTTCTTGCTGTCACATGAACGGACCTTTTTGCTGTACACAGTGAGACCAGGGAAATACTTGGCCTCAGTGATATCTTCAGGAAGCATTTTATTATCGGAGGAAGCGGGTTATTGTGCTACAGGTTAGCACATCCCTCCGCCTGTTTTGATATTATTTTCAATATTATCACTATGTCACTGTCTTGGCACATTGATTGACAATAATGAATGTTTGCTATGTATTAAATATGCAAACTGCTTTAGCAACATTTACAGTCATAAGTTATTCCAACATATATTAAGAAATTACTTATGCAGGCAGGATCGGTGATAAAATAGAGAATGTTTCAGATTAACTTCCCATACAGTTTTAAGTTCAAATCTCTTTTTTTTTTCTTTTTTGTGTTGATGTACTTGCTGTGCTGTGATCACTTTATTAGTTCTTTTGTTTTACTGTACAAGTCCTCTGTAGAACTGTATGCCTTGTCTTGGGGCATACAGTTGGCCCATGTTCTTTTGAAGATTTTAGGCTTTGTTCAGTCAGAATCTGTTTGTTGTGGTAATGGTCAAGGATCATGCCTAATGCATTAAATCAAGCTTTTTCAAAAAACAGCAAGGATTTTTCTAGTCTTAGTGAACTTTGATAGCCTTTATAAAGATACTTGTTCTGAGTAATTCCACTGACATTGGTAGCCAGTTGTTCGACCTAAAGCTACAAATATTCTTAAAACTCAGCCAAATTAGTAGTATAAGTTAGGCTAATATACTACTAATATACTAAGTAAGTTTGCTTATATACTACAGCTTAAAAAGAAAAAAAAAGGTAAGATCTAGAGTATTCTGTGGTTAATAACTTATATAACACATATGCATTATCACTGGTATTTAAACAGTTGGATAAAATGTATCTAAAATTTGAGTTTCTGCTCATTTTAATAGATCACTTTATTAAATAGTAAGAAAAATACCAGTTCTGCAATTTGTTTATCTGTTTTGTTGTTATATAGTTCTTTAAATATCTAAATGGGAAACTGATTTTGTTCTTGAATTAGGATGACTTAATGCTGAATTATTAGGGTGGTGCTTGAAGTCTTCAGCCTATTTTGTGAGCAGCGTTTGTTTATGATTGGCAGGTATTTTGCAAGGTGGACTAGAAGAGCAAGTTAAACTCAGAGATTTATGTGTCTGGAAGTATTATTTAGGTATTATGCAGAACATATATTCCAATTCACTGCACAGTTTTTAAAGCTGAAGTAGAACATACTTAACATACAAAAGGCTTTGTCCATACTGGATTGACACAGGAGTGACTAAACAAGTCTGCTGTTTGATGAGCATGTGAAATAGTTTGTCATCAAGTGATTCTAGTTTGACCAGCATCTGACATCTGTGCTGCCTTTGAACGATAATTTGTTCTAAATACAAGTGGGTATTACATGGGGTTTAGTTTCACAAGTATTTGTCAACTATCTACTTAGGAGTATGAGTGATATCCAATCTCCATTTGTGGTTTAATCTGTGGTATGAAGGAGCTGTGTTTTTATTTGCCTTTCATTATACAGGGAGAAGGTATTTCCTCCGTTCTGGAAACCAGAAAAAGAATGCCGTACTCCCATGAACTGTGCTTTAAATAATAGGTACAAAGGAGAGCAGGCTATTTCTCTTCTGTAAAGAGAAATAATATTTATGTACACTTTATGAATTCAGTTTTCAGTAAAAAATAAGCTTAAGAAGGTACTGAATGGTGTGTAGGCTCACAAGAAATTCTGCTAGAGGTATAGAGGAATACTAATTTCAATAAAACCGAGGTATATGGTTGCAGTGTATTACTTAAGGCTTTCTAAGTCTTAAGAGGAACATTTCTGTCTTAAATGCAACGTGGCTTGCCCAGTTGTCAGTGTAGCCCCACTTCAAGACAAACAGCATTATCTAGATATAATTTCATGGAGCTTTTAGCTCCTGAAATGTAATTTTCTTCCCAGAGAACTACATTATTTTGTAAAACTGAGAAGTAAAAGGCATACAACACTGCCCTGTAGTACTATAAGCAAGCTTGTGTATTATTATGATAATCAGCAAGTCATATACTTAGTTTATTGGGTAGCACTTCTGTAAAGTAGATTTTTGTTATCACTTTGTTAAATGTTTTTAATTCTTTCAATACAGGAACATAGGAATCTGCCTTTCATGCGTGAATTGAGGTACCTGTTTGCACTTCTAGTTGGTTCAAAGAGAAAATATGTTGACCCATCAAGAGCAGTTGAAATCCTTAAAGATGCTTTTAAATCAAATGATTCCCAACAGGTAATTTTCGATCAAGCTTATGCATGTTTTCATATAGTCATCTGGGGTCATCTGGCAGTAGGAAGTACTTGCAGTGGACAATTAAAATTCAAAATATCCAAAGAAAAAACTTCTTATTATCAAAGTCTTTGAGCTTTTCCTCTGATATTATGTGATTTCTAGTCACCTTTATTAGGAAAATTAAAAAAAATATTCCAGACGGCATGCCTTTTATTCAGTGCACTTTCTTCCTGTTATTTCAGAAATGAACTAGTAGTCCACATTCTTGCTTTAAGGGTTTAGTTCTAAGTCTGAGGTTTTTGAAAGAGCATTATCTGATTTAACAGTACATCCAGGGCTGGTACAGTTCTGTTATCCTGTTTGTGTAGATAGTGGTTTGGAGGATACAAATGTTCATATTCAGGATTCTTACCTAAATCATAGTGACTATAGTCTGCTTTTTTTGAGAAACACTTTGTTTCTTCAGATGCTTTGTTTTCCCACATGAGGTTATGTGGCTGAGGTGTTTAATTACAACAGCACACTGAATTTAGTGCTCGATGAAAGTAATATTAGTTACCACTTGTTCGATACCAAAGGGTTTGAACAATGGGATTCATAAGATGCCTTTGGACTAGCATGGTATGAAAGCTGAGCCCAAGTAATAAGGATCACAGGACAGTGTCACATGTGAGGAACACCAGAGCCACTCATAAAACAAACACTAATCATGGAACAGTCTTAGGCACAATGTGATTTTTGGAACAGTTGTGGAGGGGAGTACTGCTATACTGATCTTGTAAGGTGACACTTCATTGTGTTCTGTTACATGTAGTCTATGATTCTCTGATATGTGAACATACACTGATCATTTTATATTTTTTTAACAGCAAGATGTCAGTGAATTCACACACAAATTATTAGATTGGCTAGAAGATGCCTTCCAAATTAAAGCTGAAGAAGAGAGGTAAGTTGTTTTTCTTTTTCTAGCTCTGCATGTTGAACATTTAGATGAGAGAAAAGCAAACTAAACAACCAAAAATCCACTTCTCTCTGTGGCTGAAAAAGACCCAACTCTGTAGCTCATTTTGGTTCAAGTGTGTTTTTTTCCATACATGGCAATTACCTTGGATTTTTTCATCAATTGTCTTTTACACCCTCTATTTTGTGTTGGAAATCTAGCTCAATGAAGTCCAAAGTGCATAAAGAATAGAGATGTGGCTTTTCTACTGCATTCAAACGAGAAAAGCCTAATTGATTAAGTTTTTATTTTCTATCCTGCAGTTTGAAATACTTCAAAACCTTGCTCCTTTTTCTCATCTCAGAAGTAAATACTCATTGTTTGTATAAGTAAACATCTGTAAACCATATTTTGAATACATAACTTTTTCTAGAGCATTGCAGAAAATAGTTTTTTCAAGGATTTTGTACAATTAACCACTCATTAATTGAATCTGGTTTACATAGATGTTCCTAGAACAAGGCATTTTTGAAACTTAATTTTCAGAATATACTTATCACTGCAAATATCCAAATCATTGTTATTGTCATTAAAGTACAAATATAAATTAACTGTAACTGAGTAAAATAGGCACCATAATTTCCATAATGAATTCAGAATAATCTGTTCATAATTTTATAAAAGTTCATAGGCTTGTGTTTGATCTCCCCCCTCCTTCCCCCTCCCACTAACACATTCCTGTTTTTTAGGGATGGAGAGAAACCAAAGAACCCAATGGTGGAGTTGTTTTATGGACGATTTCTAGCAGTAGGTGTACTTGAAGGTATGCATCTGGATTTACTTGGACATCTGTGGTTGTGTCTGTCCAGTGCCTGTCCAAGTACACGGGTGAATGATGCAGTTGTAGGATTTAGGTACTTCTGCAGAAGCAGACTTGGAGAATACAAGCTCAGTCTGTGACAAATGCTTTGTCCTGGAAATATGAGACTGAAGGTAAATGCAGTGAGCTGCAGGGATCCAGAAAGACTGTTTTGATAACTTTGAGGAGCTGATTGTAGTTCTCAGTGCAGCAGAAGTTCGGGTGAGATGCTGAGGGAAAATCCTTGGAAGAAATTATTGGGGCACTTTTACTACTTAGTAATTGTATATAGAAGGCAAGGTACTGTATTTAATCGAGTTACTCTCACTCTTATTCATGTAATGCCATTTAAAATTTCATTTTCCTGCATTTTCTTCTGCACAGTTTTTTGTATTAAAAACTTATCCTCCTAAAAGTTACAGTTTGCTGAAAACAAGTCAGTGGAAACCTTCTCAAAGGCAGTGTTGGAGGGAGTGCTGAGGAGGAAGAGACTGTACAACAAGCTTCCCTTTATCTTATCTGTGTGTAATTAGTAGAACTGTGGAACTGCAGTGTTCTCTATTTCCAGGAGGCTATGAAAGCATTTTTTGATTAACTTTAATATTGGCGAATCTGCTCCCCCATCCTAAATTAATGACTTGCATTTGAAAGAAGCAGCTATAGTCTTTTAATTGGCTTCCAGGTTATTCCTCGACCTTGAATGGTGCATCTTATGACTTGTTACATTTCAAAACCATTCTGCAGATTTCTTGCTACTAGATAGCATTTATTCTCCTTTACATTTAACTACTTTCCTCCTTTACATTCTCATCTTAACTGAGGAGGTATGTAAAAATCAAACCAATGGAAAGAAACTAGCAGGCCTAAGAAGACTTGTTACTGACTTTAGGATAAAATAAATTGAAATTCTAGGTTGAAATCACTTGTCCCCTATATTTCTCCTCATGTTTGAGCTTACATCTTTATACACTGTTACCAAATTATAATCTTGTTTTCAGGACAGAAATCATGAATGTTCCCTTTTGCGGTTTATTTTTGCAAAATGTACTTATACAAAGGGCTCTTTGATATCAGCAATTCCGCTGACTTTGCTGATACAATGTATAGTTGTGTTACTAAACTGCTATTTGCAGGAGGAGGATTTTGATTTTTATGTGTAAAACTTCTCATACAACTGTACAGCCAAGTCATTTTGAGTTTTGCCAGTAGATGCCAAAACAATATGAAAAATTGGGCTGGAGATAGATTTTTCAATATTATGTCTGAGCCACTTGTAACTTTGTACGTATAACTGAACTGCTTAATAAGAAAATGTGAGTATTGTTCAGTAGACTAGATCAGCTGACCTAGGATTGTTTGTTTCTTAAAAAGGTACATGTTTGTTTCTAAAACATTTAACTGTTTAATTTTTCATGTGAAGGTAAAAAATTTGAAAACACAGAAATGTTTGGCCAGTACCCGCTACAGGTTAATGGCTTTAAAGATCTGCATGAGTGCCTTGAAGCTGCAATGATTGAAGGGGAAATTGAATCCCTCCATTCAGAAAACTCTGCCAAGTCTGGTCAGGAGGTGAGTTAAGTGCTCCTGTGGGCTTCTCTAGGGATGTTGTTGTAGTGCCTTTTATTTTTTTATTTGGCTTCGTGGTTGGTTTTTATCTGACCTGCTGCTGAGCAGGTCCCGATGTCTGGCATACTGTTAATGTGGAGGTTTGTATCTCTCTTGCGGTATCCAGAATATAATATTTTTGCATTTTTCTTAAGATAAGAAGTTCAGGCTTATTAAAAGCTGGCACAATTAAGTGCTTGCAGTGGTGATTTGACACAGGCTGGTTCCTGCCTGTTGCTGATATTTGATCTCCATGAGAGGTCATGGCTTAGGTGTCCTGTGGTACCTGAGCGCTGCTCTAACTGACTTGCTGCTCTGGGCCATGTTGTGAACAGCAGCTGTGATCTGTGCCCTTGCCATTGCTGCACAGCATTCCTGTTGTTCCTCTGTGCCTCTGTCATGTAATTGCTCGGCACCTTAGCCTTCTTTCCCTCTCCTCTTCCTACTTCTACGCATCCTCTTCTTTGCCACCTACAGTGGGCAATTCTCCGCTTTGCTTGCAGTGTTGGACAGACAATACCTATTCTGTGGGCTGCTGTTCCTCCTGTTCGAGAAGAGCTCATTAGAGCAGGAGGCTGCCAAATATCAGAACATGCTGGAAGCGTGGGTGAAGGGATTCAGATGGAGCCCCACTAAGCAGTGGGGTATGCAATGTATGATATTGAGATGAAGTGATGAATGAGATTTTCTTATGCAGAAATCACAGGTTACAAAAAGAAGTAGTTGGTGGTTGTAGAACCAGGAGGGTGTGCTCTGAAACATCCCCTCTTACTGCTGGCATTCATATGTGTGCCCAGCCTTTTTTCTTTGGCAGAGCTCTCTCTAATAACCTGTGGGTTATTGGTATGGAAAAACGGGAATCCCTGCTGCCTTTGAGGGCTAAACTACTTTCTTTTTACACAGCTGTTCATGTTTTACCACAGTTATTTTAAAGATGTGAAGTCTTAGGAGGTTTCTTCTACTTAAATAAAAAGGTGTAATTTCTTCCTTGATGTCAGTCTTTGGAAGTAACACAACTTTGCTTCGTTTAATCATATCAACATACACGCAGGGTTTAATTATGAAGCCTAGTAACACATACTGAAATCATCTTCCAGTCTGAAGTTCTAGTTCCAACTTTGTGTTTTACAACAAATGTTTTAGAGCTTCCCTTCTACAGTGATCATGTTTACTGCAACATAACTGGAAGAAAACAATCTCATAAATTCCTTGATACAATCCAAAGTTCAGTTTCTTCATTCTAGATGAAATCTTGTATGTATCTACTACAAGAACATGATTGTTCATCTTGCAGACTGAAACTGTCTTGCAGTTAAAATCTGTGTGTATTCATGCATAAAATGCCAGTTCTGTTATAAATGCTTGGCTAGAAGTGTCAGATTTGGGTTTGTGTGGTTAGTGGGCTTTTTTTTATTTGGTTGGTTTTGTTTTTGAGGGGTTTTAACCTGTAATGTTGGGAAACTGTGGGGAACAGAAGGATAGCTATGTACAGGTCTAGGCTATTAAGCTTTGAGTTCTATGAAATTGTCAGGGTTTTAATCAACTTGACTTCTTAGCATGTGGAAATTGAAGTGAAAATCATATGACAGATTGACAACGGTGAAAAAACAAGAAACATTATTTGATTATTACCAGGGCTGAGTAAATTGGTTAAGTTTCCCTGAAGTAATTTATAGTGGTGTTGCTGCTTTTAGTAGCTATGTTTAAATATGATGCCTCAAAGATCCCAGAACCAACTAGGTTGGAAAAGACCTCGGAGATCGAGTCCAGCACACGACTAAACGCCACCCTGTCAATTAGACCATGGCACTAAATGCCATATCCAGTCTTTCCTTAAACACCTCCAGGGATGGTGACTCTACCACCTCCCTGGGCAGTCCATTCCAATGTCCAGTCACTCTTTCTGTGAGGAACGTCTTCCTAATGTCCAACCTAAACCTTCCCTCATGCAGCTTAAGACTGTCCTCTTGTCCTGTTGCTGGTTGCGTGGGAGAAGAGATCGACCCCCACCTGGCTACAACCTCCATTCAGGTAGCTGTAAACTGGGATGAGGTCTCCCCTGAGCCTTCTCTTCTCCAGGCTAAACGACCCCAGCTTCTTCAGCCTCTCCTCACAGTATTTGTGCTCCAGTCCCTTCACCAGCCTGGTTGCTCTTCTCTGGACTTGCTCCAGCACCTCAACATCCTTCCTAATTGAGAGGCCCAGAATTGGACACAGTATTCAAGGTGCAGCCTAACCAGTGCTGAATACAGGGGAAGGATCACTTCCCCAGTCCTGCATTGTTACAGTGCACTGGAAGGTTTGGAAGTTCTGAAGGAAGCTCAGGGGTTTTTTGTAGTTTTAACAGAGTCTTCTCAGCTGAACAAAGACTTAAAGTGGCATTCCTCTGAGCTGATAGACACATTTTAGTAGATTCTGAAAGCAGTGCATTCTACTTTTTTCCTTATTCCCACTGTTGCCTCTAGTGGGGTATTTAGCTGCTTGTTCACTATTATTGTTATTATTTTTACTCTTATTATTACAGTGCCTAAAACCCTCAGCTACAGAGTGGGGTGTCAGCAGGCAAGCTAATGTATGAACAACAGCAAAAAAATCCCTGCCCTGAGGAACTTAAATCCATTTTCAGGAGAAGGTGGAGGTCAATGCACATACTTGGGAGTTAGAAGTATGAGAAAAATGAGAGAATGCTCGTCAGCATCATTGTTGATGAAACTGAGGACATCAGCAACTTAGTCATCATTCAGTGGTTTGGGGGCCTTGCAAAGAAAGGGTTTTAGGGGGAAGGGTTGTGCTGTGTCTTTGCTGACTTAAGCATTGAAATTTACTGCTGTGTGAAGTTGTTGCTAGAGAGAAGTCATGATGATCTCTGTTAAAACTGAGAAGGTGGTTACTGGAGGCTGATATAGGCAAGAAAATGGAAGGCAGCTCACTTTGGGTGCACATAAGGCAGTGAACTAGGAAAATTCAGGAACATCCTGTGAATCTGTTAGTGTGACAAGGTTACCTGCACTAAGGCCAGGCAAGGGGAGGAGAGAGGAAACCTTGCACTCAGATGTGGAGTGATGGGAACCTAGACACAAATTTTATCCATGAGCACTGGAGGAAAAGGCTGTCTGCGAGATATTGTATGAAAAGACTATTCAAGACATTTGGCTGGATAGGAGAACTTGAAGTGAGCCCTGAGTCAGATGCCACATTTGGGCTATGGCATTGATGTCAGAAATATGTGGCAATCACATCTGCAGCAGTCAGGGAAGCTCGAGTTGATGGTTAGATATCCAAAACTTAAATGGATAGACCATAGTTGTCATATTTTATAATGGAGAGGAAAAAATTGCTGGAACTGTAGTTGGATTTGTGTTGTAGTTGGGAAACCATGTATGTAAAGAAAAAAATGAGAACTAGGGACAGACCTCTACTGAGTACTCAAAGAAAAGTGAGATGCGGTGATGATAACAGTAATTAGCAGTGATTAGAGTTATGAGGAGAAACTTTAGGTGTTAGTGTAGAGGAAATTTCAAGAAAAAGTATCAGTTTTATGCTGCTGAGAGCACTTGCCCAGCCCAGAGCACTCGCCGATCCTGCTTCAGAGGAGAAACTTTGAGTGATATCAGGTGAATGAAAGGGTCAGGAATATGAGCCTGAGGGGACTAGCAGGAAGAGTACTTGATACAGTGTAAACAACCCTTTCAATGTTATGAGGGAGTTAAAAGAGAGCAAGGCAGTTGGCAAGGCAAGTAAGTTCGAGCATGGGCTGATTTTGGTACAAGATAGGCAAAGGTGACATGAAGAATCCTTCCTGCCTCCTCTGCTTCAACACAGACAGCAGTGGATGAGTTGAAAAGCACTGATGCAGCATGGGCAACGAATGGTCTGTGTTTACAGTGAAGGGGAAGGATGGGAGCTTTGCAAAGCTTATGCTGATCCACGTTCTGAAACTAATTTCTCCCACAGCTGTCAGTCTGCAGGTATTGTGCAGTTATTACTAAATTAAATTACTGCTATTGGAAGGCATTCATTGTGGAGTTCTCTGTTTTTCTTTTGTCTAGCACTGGTTCACGGAGCTTCCTCCTGTCTTAACGTTTGAGCTATCAAGATTTGAGTTTAATCAGGCTTTGGGGAGACCAGAGAAGATACACAACAAATTAGAATTTCCTCCAATTTTGTATCTAGACAGGTACAGTATAATATAATTTATGGGTCCATTTGGGAAAGAGGGTGACAAGTCAGCTATTTCATGGTGTTCCACACAGACTGCGTGGTTTGAAGAGTATCCTCAGCATCAGTGCAAAGCTGTTGTGTAGAGGTGAAATACCAGGATGGCTTTCAGTTAGCTTCTGAATGCTGTCTGGTAACCAAAATAATGAGACAGGAGTATTGCTACATGGCTGCTACGTAAACCACTTCATTTAGAATCTAACAGTAGCTTTCTAATACGTGTTTGTCCTCCATGGTATGAACAGAGCTTTTGATATCGGGGGTGGGGGGAAAAAGAACCTGCTGAAAGTTGTGGAAGGTTTAATGGTTTATTTCTGTCTTGGTTCTGTTCTAGTGCTGAATACATTGCAGGTTGTAGAGAGTGTGAGTTTTTATTAGCACTCAGCGTTAGTGATTATGGCTGGTGGGTACAGACCTCAGGTCGAGTATTGGGTTACTGCAGGCTGACACTTCTCTCTAAATTTTATGTTTTACAGGTATATGCACAAAAACAGAGAAATAACAAGAATTAAACGAGATGAAATCAAGAGACTCAAAGAGTACCTCACAGTTTTACAGCAGAGATTAGAACGGTACTATAGATAACTGTGTAAATGCAAATAGTATTACAGACTACATAGAATAACTCTTTTCAAGTGCAGACTTTGTGCAATTATTTACTCTTTTCTTTTACTCTTTTCCTTGTCAATTGTGTATAAGCATCGTAATTCTGATGGATGAAACATGCTAGGAAAGGCTTGCTTTATTTAATTGCAGTCAACCAGAAAAAAAATATTTTTTTTCTTTTCTTTTTTGTGTGTGTGTATATGTGAGTCATGGCATTAATACGTTTTATGGTTAACAGATATTTAAGCTATGGTTCTGGTCCTAAACGATTCCCCTTGGTAGATGTCCTGCAGTACGCCTTGGAGTTCGCCTCCAGCAAGCCGGTGTGCACGTCCCCCGTCGATGACCTGGGTGCAAGTGCCCCTGCGAGCGGCACGGTGCCAGCCCAGACCTCACCCAGGTAAGGGCTGCCTCCTGCTCTCCCAGTGCAAACCAGCCCCTGGGAGACAGGCAGGAAGTTTAGCTGCTTCGTTCACCGGGTGAATAAAACCAGGCATCTCCTAAGGGGTATAGCCTAAAATCTCTGCTCTTCTCCCAGAAGTGCTTTTCAGCACAGCAGACTTAAATAAATGAACCTAAATGTTAATAATGTGCGTGTTTGTCTCATGCGCTTATAAAAATGTCTGTGGGTAGAGAATCTCCATTTTCAAACAAAGCCTAATTCCACCTACAATTCCAGATAGACACAATGTCTGGGGAGCTCATTGCCTCCTAAGAGTATTGTTTAAGATTCTGAATTGGGCAGTGTGTATGTGCTGCTGGTGTACAATTTATCTGTTAATTTCTGCTTAGGAGTTAAGCTCATTTTCTGCTTTGTAATTTACACTTCTCACCAAGTTTGTCAGGAACCTGGCAGAACCTGGGTGGCAGTGTTGAATCTGCTAGAGGGCTGGAAGGTTCCGCAGAGGTTAACTTTGTAGTATAAAGAAATTAAGTACATGAATCTAAAAAGACTTCAAAAAGATTTTGAATGTCCTACTGTAGAAATGACGACAACTGATAAGAGAAGAGAGACTTCTAAAAGTTACCATTGCTTGCGTGAAATACAATATCAAAAGTAATATACTTTGTTCAAACTCTGCAGGAAGTTTGTACTGTAAAAACGTAAGTCTTGTGACCTTTTTTTGTCAATCTGTAGAAACACCACAGCGTGTTATGCGGAGTGACATTTTCAGCTCTTAATGTTCTCAAAACTTTGTAAACTACTGAAGAATCTAGGTTCCTCAGGCTGTATCACGGTGCTGTATACAAAAATAAAAATTCAGTGGCTTGCAAGAAAGATCTTTAGATTCCTGTTATGCAGTGTAATGATATATATGTAGTCTTGTTGATGAGAAAACTCTGTAACAGTTTTAATTTTTATTATTCTGCTGCTCTGGTAGAGTTCTCCTAAGATGGCTGCTCTGCAGTTTAAATTAGAGTTGTTTGGAACAAATTTAAGTGGGTTGGTACTAAATTTCCAGTGGACCATAAATATCAGAGGCCCCTTCGTTGTTGCTGTTCAGTTATAACATGAGTTGTAGGTAGGTGATGAGAAAAAGAATTCTGCTAGGTGTAGGACACATGAAGAAGTTATTAAACAGAGAACTTGTGTTTATTGGATTTTATGGTCAGTGGGCCATAAGACAAGCTGCTGTGATTTTTTTCTCTGCCATTTGGCAGTAAATGTTTCAAACTGCAGTGTTTACATGTATGACGTGATTTGAAAGTGTTTTAGTAGCATTTCAAGTGAAGCAAACTATGGCTTGACCGATCCAAATCTGATTGCTTTATGTTTGTAATGGCAGCTAGAGTTGTTTTTTTGCTAACATGTAGTGCACCTCAAATTTTTCATAATTTACATACTAATTCCATGTCGATATTGTAGGTATATTTCCTGGATTGCATTGTAGGAAATTATTACCTTTAAAATTTCTGTTTCCAGAGGAAAAGCTTATTTTTGTGCTGTAGCTTTTAGCTTGTGCACGTGATGATTCAATTTTTGTATTTCATGTTTCGAATGAATGCAGCACAATAGAACAGCAGGGGCCTTCCTCTTCAGATGTTCCAAGCACATCTCCTGTACAAAGATCAGTAATACATAAACCATTCACACAATCACGAATTCCTCCTGATCTGCCGATGCATCCGGCACCAAGGCACATCACCGAGGAGGAGCTGTCTGTCCTGGAAGGCTGTTTGCATCGCTGGAGGACTGAAGTAGAGAATGACACTAGAGGTAATGCTGGGGGATGGAAAACATTTGTGGGAGTGGGGGAAATTTTCATCCAAAAATATTTACTGTTTGGCATGTGGGTAGATCAATATGCACTACATTGAAACATACCTGTGTCTGGCTTTTAGTGAGATAAAATAAAGACGTAGCCCTGTGCGATTATGCAGCCTTATGGGAGAGAGGTTCTTCTTTTCTTTCAGATTTACAAGAAAGTATATCTAGAATACACCGGACAATTGAACTGATGTACTCTGACAAAACAATGGTCCAAGTAAGTACAATTTCATCATGAGATAACTGAAAATAGATCCTTTTTGAAAGTTCTTAGATGCTTGAAAATAGAGAAAGTGTACAGCGGTTACACAGGGCTTTGAGATTTGCAAACACTTTAGTTGTGCACAGTCAGATGGAAGACAGCATTACAAAATTTTACAGGTGACATGCTTAAGTTCAAGCAACTTTGTGATGAAAAGCCAAAATATATTCCATCTCTGATCCATTTTTTTTTTTCTTGAATGCAGATTCATGCAATATATTTTTTTTGCCCTGATTTGACCATATTGCTAGGCAATCTTGTGGCATTAAGGTGGCAAAGCACTAGATACAAAAAAATATTATTTTCGTACTTTTCTGCTTAGTGAGTGTCTTGGTGTATTGCAACTTCTATACTAATACTTGGGAATTCAGGCTCCTCATTGTGATTTTTAGTGAATAATGCAAGTCAGTGGTTTTGTTGTTGTTTTGCTATTGTTGGTTTTTTAAAACACTGCTTAAATTGAGTATCAGTCACAACCTTGACTATTAGTCTGAGCTTTCCTTTAGGAAATTCTCATGTTGTGTAATCTGAACAGCATTTTTAGAATGCTTTACTATGGAGTTGTGGCTCCTCTGCCATTTCTTATGTTCACATACTCATGTTCTCTCACTCTGACAGGTTTTAAGGTTAAAGATTACTTCCTCTGTTACCTTCTGTTAGTAAAAAGAACTATTTTCGTTCCAAGTAAGATCTGTTCAGCTTAAAGTTTTCCTTGAGGTATGTTTTCATTTTGTACATAGCTTCTAATAGTTTTTGGCAGCTGAGCTCTGACGTTAAGGATTTCAGGCAGACTTGCCTAGATGACTTTCTTTAAGCTTGCTACTTGCAGGCACTTTGCTTTTTTTTTTCCCCTTAATACTTGTGTTATAACAAGAAGGTTTCATGTCATCCAACAGTAAAATGAAGTAATTTGGTAATGTTGTATCCAGATAATACACCTGTGTTGGCTTAGGTGTTATAGGAGGAAATACCTCTGGATGGCAAAGGTAGTAGTCAGCTATCATTACAAGACAAAAAGGAGATTAGTTAGTAAAACATGAAGTAGGTACTGGACCCATCTGAAATCACAGGCAAAGGTTGTTGCCCTTATTCAGCTCAGCTGGTTTTGTCCCTGTGGGTGTTTTGGCGCAACAGGAAGGAGGCAGGTGCACACAATCTACTTTTCCCTGCCTGTCTCTACCTCTGGGTGATTTGATAGTTGGTATTGCTCTATTCTTTGGGATAAGTTTCACAGTATTGATGTTTTCCTCTGCACGATACAGTTGCAGGACTGAAAGCTTTTCACTTGTAGGTTGTGTTCTAGGCACGTAAAATTAGACAAATTTTTAAGACAAGCATATTATATTTGCAGGATACTTCCTAGTGTTTGTATGAACTATTTGAGAAGCTCTTCATATTCTCCTTGTGACCCCTTTTGAGTCTAAGGAAAGCTACAGTTGTCCTAAAACCTTTGTCAAGTTTTCATATTTTGTCTTGTTCTCCTGAATCAGTGGTTCATCAGCTGCTTATTTAATTATTTCCCTCCTTCCATGAATTTGCTGTGGGGAAGTGACACGACAGTTTTTCCCGTGGGAGTTTGTCTTGGACACAGCAGCTTTGACATATCTGTCCTGTAGTGGCATGTGGCTTGGTGAAGCTCCATTCCTGTTTCATGAGTACTGAGTGTAAGCTAAGAAGCTTAATGCTCTGTACTATTAATTACTGTTGATATTATTATCACAAGAGACCTCTGTGAGCACCGAACTCACTCACCTGTACAATGGTCACAGACCTTTGTGGGGAACCTTCCTGGAAGCTCGGTGTGGACAACTGGTTTTCCAGAGCTGGAAGAAATGGTAGGGGCCCTCAAGCTGACTCAGTTAACATGGTTTAAAATAAAATGTTTTAAATTCACCTGGGATTTTTAGTGCCTGATTTTAAGGTAAGCAGTTTTATTTTGTTGAAGTCTGTAGAGAACTTAAGTTGTGGGTTTTTTTTTAAATCAGGAACTGCATATATTTTTGTGCATAAACACAGGCTTGCAATCATTTTAAGAAGGCTTTCACACTGGTTTAATAACAGATGTTAAAACCCCCAGAGCATTTAGATTTAAGGACTTGCCAGGATTTCTTCTGTGTATACTTCTTGTGTTTGGGAGATTTAGAGTGCAGTTTGGTCTCTGGAATGACAGGCTATTTGATTCCAGCTGCTGTGCAGTCAGTCAGCTTTATAGTTCAAGGGCGTTTGCAAAATCTCCAGCCCTTGCATGTAGCATGGAACAGAATGATCAGGTTGAAAGGAAGGAGTTTCTCAAGGCATAGTTACATGTGTATTTATGGTTACTGATTAGTGAGGTACTCCAATGATATTTGCAACAAATACTTAGTACACCTTGTGTTAAATAGACTGTTCATCCTCAGTCCAGGCTGATGCACCAGTAAAAAGATGGTTTGGGGTTTTTCATCCCAGCTGAGCTGTTGTCATTCAGGCACACCGTACATAGCAGGGAAGCTCAGTTTTCCCTTTGATGTTGCATGTGCTATTTCAGCAGGTTAAAATGAGTCAATCACTAAGATGCTGTCTCAGTTTAAATGAGACACAGGTAAGATTGAATTATGTCCAGGAAAGGAATAACAGCCCTTTATTAAAAAGT
>JAWMRA010000001.1:11296247-11387548 GCA_035584735.1 Pseudotriccus pelzelni
AAAGCCATCTTGAAGCATTCACTTAAACAAACCTTAAAACTTTTGTTTTTCTTATATACTGCAGATACACTGCAACACACTCCCATTTTTCATTTCCTCCTACCCTGTTCTTCCCCACTGAAGTCACTTGAAGATCCCCTTTGCAGGTTTTCTAGTGTGTTTACTTCTTGATTCACCATCAGCTGGTCTAACCACTGTGCCTTCACTACCAGGTAGAGCGAGTGATACAGAGCCAGGGTTGCACTGCTTCTGTCTGATTATCATGGGCTTGGAGCTGCCTGTGCAGGATCTGTGGGTCAAGTAACACCATCCACACTCATTCTGTCTGGCAGCTCAGCATCTGAGAGCCTGAAATAGGAAAGATATGGGTAGTTAACTATAGTTACCTAAACTGCAGGCTTCTTCTGTACTATGTCTTGGCACATTAAAAAAAAAAAAAAGAAAAGAAAAAGGAAATATTTTGTTGGAGACCGACTTAACAGAGCACTCACTGAACTGAGCACTTCAGAAGCGTGAGGGGTGTCACATGCGCTGTCTCAGCACTACCTATCCGTTTTATGAAGGCTGTAGAGGCTGTTCCTCAGGTTCAGTAGCCTTTTCTTTTGTTTACCCTGATCCTTATGCTTCATCTTGAATTATTAAAACTGCAGTCAAACATAAATTTGGGCAAAAAGCAGCTATATCCTGCTGTGCTGCTTTCAGTTGGTGTCTGTGCAGTCCCTACCCATGTCTCTATTCTGTATCTGGGTGTTTCCTATCACTCTGTGGGACCATATCTGCTTCATTATCCATGTGAAAGTTCCCTGAACTCATCTGTATTTTGTGGACATGCAGGCAATCAGGGAAGAGCAGTAATTCCTGTAGATTTCCTTCAGGAAACAAAACTTGCTTTTTTTCTGTGATCTGAATCTGTAACTGAAACTTTCAATTGAACTGTGGACTAAGGGCTTGGAAAACCTGTGGGAGTTTGGGGAGGGGTTGATTTTTTTTTAAATTATAGATAATATGGGATCATAGGGTGGAGGGAATCACTGCAGAAATATAGTAAACTTCTGTATGGATTACAGAAAAACAGTGATTGAAGTAAGAAGTTTATAGCAAAAAAAAATAAAAGTGTCACATAATGCAATTTGAAGAAAACCTCCTGTGCTCCTAGGGGTTGGAGTGTTTACCTTTTGAAAGAAACTTTGATCTATGAAACCGAGAAATTTGTGACTTTTAATAACTCACAGTATGACATTCGTTTAACCTGCTTATGAAGCTCTTTTGTTTGGAAAGTTTCTTTAAGTTTTGCAACTCATGAAGCAGATTTAAAAAAACAAACCAATGAAACAAAAACCAAACAAAAACAAACCTTCCTCACAAAATCAAATAACAATATCTGCATTCTTCTGGGGAGATAATACTGTGCTGAGAAGTCCAAGTTGAGTTTGGATGCACAAAAAACTTCTTCTCTCCTCCCTCCCATGATCAGTCTGTCTTGAAAAAGTACATTCTGGTTCGGAATATGTACAATTTCTCTTTGAATTTCTGAAGGAAAGCTTGCCATCTCCAATGCCTTTGAATGTGAGATTAAGACCTGTAATTGTATTTGGCACAGACACTTGTTCCACTCTCAGCTGATGGTGATTTTAGTTATGTGATTGTTGCAAGGTGCTTGAACAATTGAGCATCCATCTGAAGTATGCAGATCTCAGCATGCGTTGAGTATGAAGTATTTCACTGCTGTGTTTTAAGAATTTACTCCCCTTCCCCCTTGATTCACTTTAAGGCTTTCATTCAAATGCCTTGCAGTGGGCAAGTAAAACAGTACTGGTTTTGTTTGCCATTGTTCTGCTCCAGGGAAGACAGTGACATCTCTGTGTTACCTGAACTTCCTAAGAGATTTTATGGTGCTTTGTGCTCTGTGAATTTGTTTGTCTGAAATGGCAGGTGATGGAGTTAATTACCTGTTGGTTGCAGTTGACAGAGAAGAGCCACAAAGCTGTTTTCTTATTAGTAACAAAGTGAAATTAAATAATTTGTCCTGACACTATTCCTCACAAGATTAGGAAAGCTGTGTATCTTTTCTAAGAAAGTAGAAGTCCACAGGTAAAATCTGGTAATAGTTGTTCGTAAACCCTTTGGTAGAGCACTTGCATGGATAGTGTGTTTGTTCTCCTGTCTTTGTTCCTGGAGTAGACACATAGCTAAAAGTGCTGACTCAAAACTATTTATGATTGATTTTTATTTGCTCGATAGTAATTTTATGGACATATTTGTTTATATATGTTTGCTTTAAAGAGGCATAATGTCGCTTTTTGGTGTTGAGCAAGAAATTTCGATGAGTTCGTGGCCACTTTCTATCAGAAGTTCAGTTAAGTTTTGAAACTTTGCAGTTGTTGTCTTCCAGTTCTTGTTCCTATTACCTGGCTAATTCCCTACTGTCCCCAATCAAAACACTTCTGAAACTAAGTAGTGGGCTCAGGGCCCACTACTATAATTTTGTTGTTTGCTTGTGTTGTTTTCTTTGTTTGTTTTTTAAGGAAAAGATTACGTGTTTGGCAAAGAGAGTTACAAAAGGTCTAAAGTATATACCAAATACTGCTAAGCTCTGTCTGAGAGATGAAGAGAGGCTGTTAGTAGAGCCAGTTTTAAACTAATGTGTCTTGTCTTATTTCTGCTATTAAGACTGAATATCAAGACAGCTTTGATTGTAAGTGGTGTGCGAGTGGTTACAAATGCTGGTTACAAGCAGTCTATAAAAGGGTGCTGTGCCAAGAATATTTACAGGGAAGTGCTGGACAGTGAGTAATGCTGAGGGCTTCTACGTACTGTAGTCTATCACCTCTTTCCAGAGGGAAGGTAGTGTGGAGTTTGGTGCCAGCAGAGTTCAAAAGAGACGTGAGAGGTGTTACCTGCTACAAAAATACTCAGAGGTGTGAGCAGACAGAGCTATTCCATCAGGATTTCTGAAAAGTGGGGGAGTGAAGGCTGCTGTGTTCCCTCATCTTGTGTTTGATGAACTGCAGTCTCTTTGCCCAGAGGAGGCTCAATGCTTCTCAAGAGACTAGGCAAAGCTGGATTTGGCCACGAGAGATGATGGAGTGGCACTCCCTACAGTAGAAGAAGGAGGGGAAATGGGTGCATTCTGGACAGGCACTGTAGGGAGACAGGTATGCCATTATCTGGAAGTGGGACTGATGCCAGCAGTTGGGAGCAGTTGGATTCCATAGGAATCACTGTCTGCACGCTGGTTGTTCCCCTCCTTTTCCCTTGTGATCAGCAGAACTGCAGCCCCAGGCTTGTGCACGGGCTCACTCTGTCAGGCGTCTGCTTCCTCGGCTGAGCTCCTGCTTTGCCACTCCTGTTCAGTGTCACACCTGCAAGCTCATTGTTACTTCCTCTGAAGTCCCTTCTGAGTCTCTCCTTTCTAGGGTAAGATCTCCTTCCCTGTTGGGTAAGGGAAGCGATAGCCTTACTTTCTAGGTAGTGAAGGGGAGTATCCTATATTAAACCTGCACACAATTGAATCCAGCTCACTCAGTAGTCTCAGCTATGCAGTAATTGACTGACTGACTCATGGCAATGTGTACCCTTCCTTCAGATTTTAAAGCATTTTCAGATTTCTACAGTCATTGCTTTTATTTCAGCCTACTGATGAAGAGGTCTGTGCAGGATGTTACTCCTTCCCCTGCTTTCACTAGTAATGCTTCCCCTGGGAAAGAAGTTCCCAGTAACAAGAAACCTCTGTAATGTCACCACAAAAATATCTTGAGAACAAAAAAACCATTGTGCCCTTGTGGGCAAGAAGGCCAGTGGCATCCTGGGGTGCATTAGGAAGAGCACTGTCAGCGGGTCGAGGGAGGGGATCCTGCCCCTCTTCTCAGCCCTGTTGAGGACCATCTGAAGTGCCATGTCTAATTCTGAGCTCCTCGGGACAAGAGAAACATGAGCTCCTGGATGAGGTCCAGTGGAGGGCTATGAAGATGATTAAGGGACTGGAGCATCTCTCTTATGAGGAAAGGCTGAGGGAGCTGGGCCTGATCAGCCGCCCGAAGAGATGACTGAGAGGGGCCCTATCAAGGTCTGTCAATGTCTGCAGGGAGGTGTCAGGGGATGGACCAGGCTCTGCTCGGTGGTGCTGAGCAGTGGGACAAGAGGCAACGGGCAGGAACTGATGCACAGGAAGTTCCACTTGAACATGAAGGAAGAACTTTGCTGTGCAGGTGTCTGCACTCTGGAATAGGCTTCCCAGAGGGGGTGTGGAGTCTCCTTCACTGGAGATATTCCAGAACTGTCTGGATGCAATCCTGTGCCACGTGCTCTAGGATGACCCTGCTTGAGCAGTAAGGTTGGGCCAGATGACCCACTATGGTCCCCTCCAACCTTACCTAGTCTGCGATTCTGTGGCAAACCAGAAATTTTGGTCTTGTATCTCGGGCAGCATTTAAAAGCCATGAGATTGGAATGGGAAAGCTCCTCTGATGATCACTGGTCTCCCTGAAGGTAATGATGGAGCTCCATGTACCACCCTGTACAGTTAGACTCAGCCTAGGCTTGCTTTAACACCAGCACAGTGTTCTGTCACGAAATAGTTTTCAGGGTTCTACAGAGAGCAAATTTCCCGACAGCGTGTGCAGCAGGGCTGTGCAGGAGATTATCGGGTTGCATGTCAGAAACTACTTCTACATGTTAAGTCCCTGAATTACAAATTTCAGGATTAGTAGCAGGCCTCCTACACTGGAGAAACATAAAGAGTTTAAAATGCAGAAACATAAAGAGTTTAAAATGCATCAGACAGGCTGCAAATGAACACAAGTGTGCTGAAAATGAAAGTTTTGCTGTCTGAAAAATCTTACATGGTGACAGCTGAACAATGAGGAATGCAGTTAACACACTTGAAGTTTCCTATTTGTTCAGTTTTGACCAAGCTCCTACCTACTGTGTTACAATATTTTAAAAGTTTATATTTGTGAAGTGGCCCATCTCCCTAAACTAAGAATCTGGACATTTTCTCTGGAGTGGCAGCCTATACGTAATTTTTATTTATTTTTTTTTTAACTATGCTGTTGAGTTTTCCAGCTGGCCTACACAGGAAATAATTTAAAATTAATGCATTGATTTGGACAGCTTTTCTTTAAGTGCACAGAGCATATGTACTATTGACAAAGCTTTTATATTGCTGATTTTACAGAGCCCATGGATTTGTCTGGGCTGGGGTTAGTTTACTTTTATGCCTGTCACATTTTTTATGTGTTCTGGAGAGCCTGATGCTGGAAGTGATCCTTTCAGAGTCTCTGGGAAGGTGCATAGGGGCTGCTGAGGGCTGAAAGTACTGCTGAGCTCTGTGGAAAAGAAACATGAATGCTTCCCTAAGCCGTGGAGACAGCTGTTTATCTGGGAAGGCTTTGGGGGGGGGATCTCCAGGGGTAAAAAGATTCCGAAATGTATTAAATTTCTTCAGTCTACATAGATTTACTGAAAGTATTGGAGTCTGGCTTTGGGTGATCGAGAACCGTGGGCTGCCCAGGCAGGTTGTGGTCTCCCCATCCCTGACGGTGTTCGGGGCAGGGCTGGATGGGGCTCGGAGCAACCCGGTCTGGTGGGAGGTATCCCTGAGCAGGGCAGGGGGTTGGGACTGCTGGGTGGCGTTTAAGGTCCCTTCCAGCCTTTCAAAGCATTCCGTGATGCCAGGACAGCACCCGGAGGAGGGAGCGGCGCCTCCTGCGGGGCCGCAGCGGCACCTGCCGGGCGGGGGATGCTCCCGTCGCTCCCGGCTCCCTTAATGTGGTCCTGCTTCGTTCCTGAATGACCAGCGGAGCTGTTCGGGTCGTTAAAGACCCTGGGATGCGTGTAAATGAAATTTGATTATTTTTGTTTGTTTTCCCCTGGGCGGGAAGGCTCAGGAGCGGTCCCAGGGATGCTGTTCTTTCTCTCACGACACTTCAGAGCTGCGTCTGGCTGCTGCGAGGGAAAATAATTTTACATTTCTAGCCACGTCTTCACGTGGATCGGAACAACTCCTTTCGTCCCTCGGGGCTGGAAATGAGGTGTAGATTTTACCAGGGAAAGCCTGAAAGTGATTAGGGACTATTGTAAGGTAGGCAGATCCTTCCAATAATTTGCTCTAATGGTTGCAGTTAGCATGGTCATTCTGCTAAACTGCTTTCTGAGTTTAAAACAGCCAGGGATGGGTAGTGTGCTGTTCTTAGCAACTGGTCCTTTTCCTCTGAAGTTCACTTTGTCATTGGTACCAATGCCATGGCTTTGGCAGGATGCATCAGCTCCCAAAGAAGCATTCGGAGGGAACCAGTGGGGTTTTGAGACCCTGGGGTGCCTGTGAACAAGACAACTGAGGATATTTTATCAGAAGATGTTTAAAAATAATCTGGCATACTGTGAATTTAGTCATTCTATTTAAAGGTTGTGTATAAATAGCAGATTCAGGATAGCCATGCACTGGAAAATTTTAAGGGCTTTTGTTGTAGGTTATTTTCTTTTGGTTTAAGTTTCCATGAAAATGGTAATTTTACTTATTTATATAGTTATTTTATATGTCTGCTAGTGATGTCTAGCAGGAAAGAGAATAGCTTATGAAGTGATGAAATGAGTTTTCAGTTGGATGCCTAGAGCAGGTTAACGACTGATTAGTTAGTGGGTTAGTAACTGACTAGGGGGGGTTGCCTGTTTGGAAGCATGTACATGTGAAAAAGTGGGTATAAGATCATCTGACTTGGTTGACATCACACAGGAAAAATTCCACAGAGATACTTGAGTGAAGAAATAAAATCACTGTCTATAACTTTGGGCACCATATTTTTTACTGCTACTGTTCCTAGCAAATCAGATCCTTTTGACCCCCTGTGCCATGCTAGCTGCTCCAAAAATGACAAAAATAGCATGTTTGGCAGTGCTTGTCAGGATCAAAGTATCAGCATCCTGGTAGTTGGATCATGGCAGTGGAACACGATGTCTGTGGCTTGAGCTTTTCTGCTGGATTTGAACTTGCTCTGAAGTTCAAACCTGAACTTGCTCAGGTCATTGTGGTGCCTACCTGAAAGCAGAGGTGCTTGGGGGCTCCAGCACCCTATTTGCTGCCTACAAAAGAACAAGGAGGAGATTAATCTTTATTGCACTCACCTAGTTTGAGATTTAGTAGGCAGACCAAAGATTGCTTTAGCTAATTAGGCTCTCTAATTAGATTTAAAAAGTTATTAACCTTTTAAATTGGCTCTCCAGAGTGGTATGTCAGCATGTTCTGAGCTAATGTGCAGCCAGCTATTGGTTCCACTTGCAGGGCTGACAAGCAGAGGGCAGGCAGGGTCGGGTCGGCCCTTGGGGAAGGGAGGGCAGGGAAAAGCTCTGTGGCCCTGCTCTGCCATGACAGGGATGCAGGAGAGGAAGGTTGTGCAGGTTCTCAGCTTGTAACACAGTCTAGGCGTGTGCCCACGTAGCTGCTGCCCTACCTTCTGCATCACTCCCTGCTCATGGAGCCAACTGGGATTTCACCAGGAGGCTGAATGAAGAAAGAAAACTCTCTTTAGAGAGTTTTTGTCATCTGACTCTGTCTTCCCTTTTTGTTTGCCTCTCCTGTGGCATATATTACATTTCTTCATCTGGCAGACAGTAAGAAGTTCCTCCTACACACCCCTCTGAGATGCACATAACAGAGTACTGAGAGTGTCTGGCCAAATTTGAGGGGAGGGGGTGTGTGTGAAAAGCTACAAAGGAGCATAATAGTATTTGCTGGACATATTGTAAGGTATGATTAGTGTTTTACAAGTTTTGGACTAGGTCTGTTGGTGGCTTTTTAAGTCTTGATGAATTTAAGTGGTGTTCAGTGTTTGCTGCTCAGTCCCGAATTAGCATTGTATTAACATGTCAGAAATAACCTGAGATGTTCAGATATGCTTTTGATCAAAGTCAAAAAGATGGATTGAATTTGGGTCTGATGTAGCATGTCTGCAGGAACTTTCGTGCAGGCATTTATCCTTGTGCTCTAGGACTTCTGAAGTTTTCTCTTTCAGAAGAAAAAGAAAACTTCCTTCATACTGTATATGAAGTCATATGGCAAGAAAGAAGATATGTATTTATTTGTTCAAAGTTGCCCTATCAAGCAGAAGCCAATGTACAGCACAAAATCTCTCTGATGTTCAGTTTTCATATAAGAAGTTTTAAACCCCCAGCTCTCGAGACCTGTTGCATTTTTCCTTCTTGCCATAATAGTTACTTTTCCATGGCTTGTAACGTAGAGCACTTCGCAAGAGCTGAAGAACTGAGGGCAGCACTGAGCCATTTGTGGTGTCAAATGTGCCATTTGATGGATTTAATTAACGCAGCAGCTGCTCTGTGCTTGCTGCTCTCCTTCCTTGGCCAAAGATGATGCTCTACCTGCTCCACTGAGCTCAGCCTGACTGTCCCAGCCGTGTCACACTGTGCGCTGCTGGCAGCATGTCACAGGGCTGTCAGCCTGGTGACGATGGACTTCTGTCACTTCCCAAAGCTCCAGGGCTGACAGCAGTCCTCAGCTGCCAGCCTGCTCCCTCAAATTCCTGGCACAGAATATCAGAAAATATGTCATGCTTCTAGTACTGAGCTTTTTCTCTAGTTCCCCCTCGAAACGCTTTGCTGAGAAGCATCAGTAACTTTTTCGGCTGTACATCGTACTCAGTGTAAAATATTCAGAGACAAGATTTGCCAAAAGTCAAGGATGGAGTTAATTCATGCAGTAATACACTCAGTAATATCAATTGGTTCTTCTCTCACAAGGATCTTTATTCATTTTATGCAAATTTACTGGGCTCAGCCTGGAGTGAGTAACCTGTAGCTATGGAATGCCAGACTGAGGTAGGGAATTTTTCTTAATGGACTATCTAAAGTGGTGGAAGAATTAAAATAAAAAGAGCAATTTTTTTGTATAAACTCTAGGAAAACAGTACTTTGCCTGCCCTTATGTTATTACCAGCTATATGTGTGCCTTGTTGCAGAACCAAAGTGTGCAGTAAATTGTTTTCTGTCATTATAGTCCTTGTTTTTGCAGTTGTGAAGCTCTTTCTAGAATATACTGGGAGATTTCTGAACTAATTTGTTCTCTTGTGTGTTAAAACTAAAATAGTGCAGCACTATCCCCTCTCTTAATGTATCAAGGCTTGTAAGTATTCTGTGCAGTTCATTCAGCAAAGTTTATGCTGTAATGGAAATGTTCAGTGGGACTATGTAGTTGTAACCTGTACAGAAATGACACACACTTGGAAAAAAGCTTAATGTGATACGTTGTAATGAGGGGTTATAAAAACATGAAAAACAGATTCCTGCCCTACTTGTCCTCTGAAAGGTTGATTACGCACTTCTTGGAAACGTGCTTTCAGTTTTGGAAAGCCAAATTTTGCCTGTCATGGTTTATGAGCAGATATTCCTGAGCAAACACAGCCCTGCAACAACGGGGCCTGACACTCACTTGGGACAGGGAGCAGCACGAAACTTGGAGATGTGTAGTCTCATCCTCACCTCCTGGTTTGTGTTAGAGTATATTCCTGAAACCCCAGTTGAGAGAAGTTCTGCTGTTAATGTACTAAAATCACTGATGGTAAGAGTCAGTAATGATCTTGGACATCTTTTAATTTTAAAAGACAGAGTGGAGAAAGATGTGTCCTCCCCAGTGTATGGAAAGGAAGCTGAGCAGAAATGGAAGAAAAGTAAGGTTGGGCCATGTGTTTGAGGAATGTATTTCTGACTGAATTTTACTTCTAGAACTGCAGACTTCTAGAGAAGCTGGTGAATGCTCTTTCTTTCCCACTCAGGAGAACCCCTAACTGTGTTAAAAGCAAAATAAATATGGATTATGTGCTGTCAAGTCAGTCTTCATCTGTTCTTCCTATAGATCAGACAGAACCTTGCTGTCTGTAATCTGGGATTGACACAAATGTCTGTTTGTGTGTATGTGTGTGTATAAATATACATGCATGTGTGTTTGTGTGTGTACTCTGTCTTCCCCAAGAAAGGAGAAAATGGAATATACTGTATGTTCAGAAAAAGGCAAACTGCAGGCTTGCATTTCATCAAGTTCTGGATGGCTGTAGTCTGCCACATGAGCAGATTTGTTTTCAAGGGCTCAGTGGTTCAATCTTGAAAGCTGATAATCAATGTTTTAATTCAAAGCTACTAAGACCTCTGCAAACACACAACTTTAAAAATGATTTAAAGATTATTTTTTTGGTTTAATTTCTGAAAAATTAATACTTCTAAAAATCACTTTCAAAAGTCATGAACCATAACAAAAGTCTGTAAGAAACAGAAAAAAATCTATAGAGATCATAGGTCAAATATAAGTTTACAGGTTTTAGTGGTATGTGGAACCAACACTTTTCAGAATGTTAGTTAGCCCTGTGAATCTGATATATTCACACAAAGTCTTGAATAATATTGTCACTTCATAGGTAGTATGAAAGAAAATGTTATTTACAATATGGTTAAAAGCATTCATTTTAGAAGAACTGTAACATCAAAGTCAATTAAAATTCAGTGTTATGCTAGTAATAAAACTATTGGAGTGAGTGCACCGTAGGGAATTATTCAGCTATTAGCTATTTCTGTGCTAAATGGAACTTCAACAAAGCTATTTGGGGGGGGTAAATGCCAGCGAGAAAATTGAACTTAAACTGTCATTCTTGGCTTGTAATTTGTACCATTTTCCCCCCTCTCTTAAAGCCTTTGTGTCCCGAGCAAACTGTAACATTCCAGAGGCTGGAAGTGTTTCGTGTGTGGCTTTTTGCATGGCTGCCGTGGATCAGTGTTTGTACAAACAGCAGCAGCAACTTGGATACCGATGCGAAACAGCCTTGTTAAATGACCATTTAGTGGCAACTGGTGCTAGGATCCAGCTTTTAGTCCTTATTTAGTTGTACTTCTTTCCTCCTGAAGGAAGAGGAGGGGAAGAGGTTTTCTGCCATCACTCATGTCAGAATTAGCTGCCTTCCAGTCTCTCAGTCATAACAGATCAAACCACTGTGCAAACTTACCTCAGGAGCAGGTGAAATAAATAAATGCACAAGGGACAGCTCCTCTCTCGTGATCCCTGAGAAGTTTGGAAGGAGAACTGAACCGGGAGTTGCTGCCACAGAACTGATGGTGCTGTGGAAAACAGGCTCACAGAAGCTGTTCTCACACAGTGGTTTCTTCCTTGCAAACCTCTTCAGTGCTGGGCTGTGAAATTGCCAGGGAGCATCGTGAGCCCATTGCCTTACCAGGACTCCTGTGGGACTTGCAAATAAGGGCTTGGTTGTCTTTTTCTTTGTTAATGTCTGGTGCTAAGTGCTCTAGTGCTCTTTGTAAACTCATAGTAATAATATTGACAGAGGTGGCTGTTTCTATTTTGCCTTACAAATCAGTGCTGAATGTACCCCTGTAATTCCCTCCTCCAGTTCTGGGAAGTAAATGCCCTGCTTGTTTCTGAAGTGGAGGAAATGTGCAGTTTCTAATCCCATATTTGGAAATCCTGTTACCTCTATAATCATGGAAGGCAGAGAGCAACATTAGACATCTATGTAAAACAGAATTTTATTTTCCTTTCTCTGATGCAGCCCCAACTGCCTTTTCTAAAATCCTATTCAGCGCTCTTTCTCAAAGTTTTAAATGCCAGAACAACTCAAACATAAGCTAAAAAGCCTACATAACGAGTGCCAAAACAAGGAAAGCATGTAACAGAAGAAATATGAAGCTATGAATATATTGTTGCTGTGTTTTCCATAACTGGCATTCTGATTATTATTATTACTATTATTTATTACTTATATAAGATATTTCTTGTCGCAGGAAAAGATAATTAGAAAAGAAATGCACTTTGCTATCAGAAGTGAATGAAACACTGAGGATTTTAAATCTCATTGCTGCAAAAGAATCTTGGGTTTAATTTCTACCTGATTAGGATGCTGTTGTTTGGCTTGGGTATTTAAGTTCTGTGAAAAAGGTGAGCATGGATGGTGCAAGAGTGAATACTAATGATTAATAGATCTATGTCTGCCTTTTGCATTCCCTTTTAAATTTAGGGTGAGCTTTCAAAAGAGACAGGACTTCGGCAAACACCTTGGAGTCACTGGCATTGGGGGACAACACTAAATTTCCTTAAACCTTTGAAAATCCAAATACTTTCTATGAGATGAAGAAGTGTTTAAGCAATAGAATGTATGAAAACTGTCTGATCTTCTGTCAAAAACAGGAATGTAGACTATAAAGACTTTCACAAATGTGTTCCTCTTATGCAGCACTGTAAGTTTTAATAATACTGAAGGAATGTGGATGTGCTGTGTTGTGGTGGTCTTGTAAATGTACCCGTTTTCTACCAACAGTGAACTGCAGAGGAGCTGTAGCTCTACTGCTTTAGATACTTGGGGTTTTTTTAAATGTATGTTTGTTTGTTTTGTTTAGAACTGTTCACTTGGGCGTCTGAAAGACTTGAAATGTATTATTAAATATTGACTTTTCAGAGCCTCAGTCAGTCATTTAAAGATACTGACAATTTTTATCACATAGGCTTGGGAAACACTGTACTCTTAATATGTCTACAATACTGTGTTTTACTATTAGTTCAAACATCTGATAACCCTATTCCTTAAAAATGGGGTTATTTTTAATTTTTTTTTTTTCCATAGGATTGAGGAGACAGGAAAAATCGATCAATTCTAACAGAGGAAAACTTGCTCTTCTGATGTTCTTCTTGTTCATCTAATATGAAGTGAGTGTTCATTAGCAGCATAAACAGCCAATTTTTACTGTCATATGCTTCAGGTAAAGTGTCTTGTGGGTTTGTTTTTTTGCTAATAGGAGATGGAACTGGGATTACCTTTCTTGCTCCTGACTAACAAAACATTTGCCTGTTCAGGAAACTGAAACCTCAGTATATATTTACACATTTTCTCTTTGGTTAAACTATTTTGTAGCATTTTCAGTGAATTGGTGAACCTGATCATCGTATCAAAATAGCACAATTTGGTTAAGTTTCTACAATAAGCAATCACTTATCAATGTTTTTATTACATTATCCCAAGGCTTAAGATTATATATCATGTAGTCACGTGTTGTTTAACTGTAGTCACATAATGCTGTCCCCCCCCCAACTGTTTCATAAGGTGTCAATGCTTTGGGACAGTTTCCAGAGAGAGACTCTTCTTCCTTAAATGTGACACACGGTGATGAGATTATCTGATCTAATTTCTTTAGTGTTCCCCACCAGCTGAAGTTTTTGCTGTAGTAGAGACTTTTCTGTTGTTGAGGTAGAGATAAATGAGTCCTAGAAATGCAGGGGGGCTTTAGCCTGGGTGAGCAGTAAGCCCTGATGTTGCTGGTAGCTTTGGAAAGAAACGCCTGCTGGCTCTGTAAGCTGCAGGGTGTTAGAAGATGGGAGCATACAGTAGAGGGAAAATCATGATGTGGTTGCCTCAGTGTTTCCCCTAAGATAGCATTTGGGACAGGATATGGGGCTGGAAGAGCTTTTGGCCATGGCTCTTTTAATGTTTTTGTTACCTGCAGGGTCTGAGCTTTCCTGGCTGCCTCATCCTTCAACTACTTTGGTAGTGGGTCGTCCAAAGCACCTCAGGATCCACCCAGAAGCTTTGGAATGAGGATCCCCCCTGCACCTTTTGCGGTTGTTTTCTGCCCATTTCTGCAAGAACAGATGCAACTGTGTTCATTCTTTCTTGGGGTTTGCTGACCCTCCACCGGCAAGTGAAAAGCATTCCCTGCAAGGTGCTCAGGTAGGGAAAGAATAGGAAGTATTTTCTTTGTCCAGCTGTGCTTTGCAATGCCTCTCAATAGAAGGCATTCATTGCCTTTCTCCTGTCTAAATCAAGGCCGAAATTTAATTGGAATGTTTTCTAGTCATGCAATACCCCTGGGAGCGAATCCTGTAAAACAGCCTGGATCAGGCCTGCACAAATTGTAGACCTGCTTAGTCTGAATGAGCTTTAACTTTGTTATGTTAGTACAGAATAATTAGTAGAAAACCAAAATGCGATTTTGTCTGAAAGAATGGCAGTTCTGGGGCTTTACCTCACCTATAGCCTTGCAAGGCTTTTAGTGTCCTGACAAGCAATCTGTCAGAGCAGGAATGTTGAGTGCCTTCATTTTTTACTTCAGTTCTTTTCTTACAGGAGCTCAAGTGACTCCACTGAAACTCTGGCATTTATCACAGACAAAATTAGGTCAGAAGAAAGCACAGAGGTACTAAACTGAAAAGAGAGAAATTCATCCTTTCCAGAAAAAAAAAGAAAAGTCTCAAACTGCAAACTTGGGTTTAATTTGTCTCTTCCACACGAGGTAAGATTTTCCTAAGGGATTTTACAGGCAAGCTAATGGTGTCTTTGATATAAATGTACTATCAGGTTTTGTAGGAAGAACATTAAATACGTTTTTGTTGAGCCATGTAACTTCAAGTAATGAAAGAAGAGCATTTTTTCCTAAAATTGAGCAAAAGCAGCCTAGGGAAGACTCTGTCCCAGGTTGATCTTATGGTTAGTGTCCAGTTGTGGAAGCTGCTGAGCATGTTTACATAGCAGCAAGAGTGGTGGAATTTATTTGTTGTCCTTATTTGCAGGACCCCAGTACTTCTATTCTGGTTACTACCAGGCTGATGATAAGCCTGATATATGAAATCTGGTTTTATGTATGACTGACTGCTGGTAGGACATTTTCTGGTGAGAAAAACTACAACTTTCGAGTTGACATTTAAGGAAGCAAATATTAGTGTATTTGCTCTACAAACATATTTCTTGATTGCATATACTGTTATATTTTAGAAAAGGTTTGAATGTTTTGCTGGGCCTGATGGAACATACAGAAACAGCACACTCTTAGTAAATAGCCTCTTGAAGGAGATGCCTCTGGTTTTACCTAAATATCTTTTGGAACATATTGGTGCATTTGCCTATTGACCTTCATCTCATGTAAATCTGATATTACTCACATTTTTTCTACAGGGATTCTTCTCATCTGAAAGTCTTTGTAAGCAATTATTTCTCCCATGAATTTATTATCTAAAGCCACAGCAGTATTGCCTCTAAAGATAAACTGGGTGAGAATGGGTAACAACTACAGATTTATTAGTTATTTTTGATATAACCTTCCCCAGTAATTATTGAAACCTTTTTTTATAACCAACCTACAAGTTTCTGCAAGGGAGGAATCATGTGGTTCACACCATCCAGCACTACATCTGACATTTAATAGTCCTGGTGAATCTAAGTTTTTTTCAGCAGAGAGGATGTGGGGAAGAAGACTGGAAAGGGCAGTCATGATACAGGGGATGGTTTCTGACAATTTTTCTTGTGGTAATAGTGTGTTATATCCATGTATTGTGTGCTGGTCCTCTTATTTACCTTTATGATGTGACTGAATTCCTTGAGGCCACTCACGTAGTGCAAACCTCAAGTGCAGGTGTGTTTGCAGCCTCAGTCCACTGGTTGTGTGATCTACACTCAGTCTGCTAAGTGAGAACAAATTGTCAGAAAGAACTTGGCCAGGAGAAAGAATATGGCAGAGCTCTGGCCACCAAGCTGCAACTGTGACAATGAACAGCCAAGGTGACCAGCGACCCCTAAAATGTTTAAATCCAGCATGAAGCAAGTCAGCAAAGCAGGTGTGGTTCTGGATGTTCTGTGGTTTGTGTCAAATCAAGGTTATGAATAGAGCGACCTATTCATAGTGACCACCCAGTCCAAGTCAAAAATACCCGAATAGGAGAAAATTTGACTTTTGGACCCTAGCACCAAATTGTCATAGTTGGGGTTAAGTTCAGTGGTGTTGAGAAAAACACCTGGTCCTATTTTGAATACAAAATGCATCCTAGTTTAAAAAAAAAAAAAAAAAAAAGAAATCCATTTGAATGAAGATCTTGTTTTCCCTCATCTCTTAGCAAAATTGTGTGGGAGTGTAGTGCTGTTATGCAAATTGTATTTGACAGAAGTAGTAGGTGTCTGTTTAAGAGCCTCTCTTATCACCAAGTCATTTCTAATAATAGCTTAACTTTTGATACTTCTGATATTGCAAATACTTTTCGTAAATATTTTATAACGAATTGTCAAATACTCATGTAAAAGCATTTACTGTATTTGCAACCGTATGTTGGGGTGGCAGACACTGACTTTTAAGCTAATTTATTGTCAGAATTACTATTCTTATTTAGCACATCCCATATTAAAGTCAGATTCTGAAAGGTAAGGACAGACTTTTTATAAGGTTGGTGGTAAATCAAAGTTATTCTGTCAAGATCCTACTGTTATTACTAGAACATTTAATTAACCAGCTTCTAGAGAATTACCACATCTGCATATGGGAAGGATAAATCACTGAGGTAGAAAGCACAAGACCTTCTTAATGTCCTTGTAAATAACATGGAAAATCTGAAGATTTGCCTGGAAGCTGTTGTAAAAGAAAAATCTAGTTTAATGTGCTGACCTGATTCTGTTCCTCTTGGTAACCTTGCTATAAGGTTTTAAATCAGATGGATGGGGCATATCTGAGAACCTGATAGAAAGCAGCATGGATAATGAAGTGTTTTAAATGAAATGCAGAAAAATATTACTAATTTTCAGTTTGGGGTTGGAATTTTTTGGCTTCCAAATATGGCAAATGATTTTAGAGCATAAGTATGTATACACCAAAGCAAGTTTGTTTTCACATGTTGTGACTCAAAAAAAAAATAAAAATCTGTCTGTGTGCATTAACATACATATGTATGTGTGTACACACACATACTTTATTGAAATGGAAGATAATTTTTTTTTCTTAAGAATAACAGGTTACATTTTAACACAGGTTTTAAGCAGTTAATGATGTCTTTTTACCTATTACTACCCCAAATGGATGCAGCAGTTATTTTCTTCAGATTTAAAGAAAAGAAATATATTAAATCACCTCTTCTTCATCTTAAATATCAGCCTTGTTAGGTGTCACAGCTTAAAAATAGGACTGAGAAAATTAAGCTGTGTGTCTCACTATGCAATAGTACATTTGCCAAGAAGATGATAACGGGAATTACAGTAGCTCAAACTACTTTCTCTGATACCAAATGCTAAAGCATTTCTCTTTGAAATGCTCCCAAAGCTGCAGTTGCTCAAGGGCTGTAAGGGGCAATCATTTGAGACAAGGACAAGTCAAATGTCTCTTTTGAAGTGCCAAATAGTATTTTTTGAGCAGTATTTTCGAAATGGAAGATAAAGTTCAGAGTCTTTTGCAAGGGAGCTTCAGTGCAATGTGCACTTTGGAGGAAAGTCACTGAGGTTTAAGTATGAGTGATAAGGACTTTTGCTGTACTAAATGAAAGTGCAGGACTTCAAAGTTCAGTGTCTGCCTTGCAACAATTGCCAGTTTCTGATGTCCAGACTCTGAAGTGAGGCTGATCTTTGCTCTCAAAATTGCTAATTTTGCCTCAGAGTTTGAAACTGTCAGGGAGGAATCAGACGTCCCTAAAGCTGAATTCTGGCTTTCATTTTAGCAAACTGCTTTTAGGTGGGAATTGTCAGGATGCCTGCACAGCTCTCCAATTCCCCCATTTCTGGCTTGTATGGATGGAGCTGATGGGGAATTTTCTCATTAAAGAAACCTGATCTGATTTATAAGAAATCTTCCTGACCACCCTTTTGGTGAGTGGAAGAGAAGAAAAGAGAAAGGTTCAGCTGTCAAGTAGCAAGTAATACCTTTATGAAAGCTCCTACCACAAAGCTGAGGTTCAGGCTGAGGTTTCTGTATTGCCTGCATGAGTGGAGAGGCTGCTCCAGTCACCAGCTGCCCAGGCAGAGTCTCCTTGCACCATTTGTACAAAATGGAATAGCTCCAGCAGAGCTAGAGGTACTCTCTGCAAAATAACTGGTGGATCCAAGTTGCAGCTTTGGGATCTTGGAGGTCAGAGTTAAAATCTTCTTCTGAATTGCTGAGAAGAATTCACTTTTGGAAGAGCTTGAACACAAAGGTTTCTCTGTCCTGTAAAATCCCACTGTGAGCAAATCAGATGTATTAGTCTGTATCTCAGAAGGCTAGATGAGCCCATAATTGTGAATGAGTGGCAAAATTTGAGAGCTCTCGGTTTCTGTCCTCATGTGACTTCTGTTGTTGTTTAAATGTCACCTTTCCCTCAGGATTTCTCCGTTAGTTTGTAGGGCAGTCTGTAATGACACCATGTGGTTATTACTGACAGGGTGGAATAGACATATGACATGTGCCTCTCTCTTAGCTTTCACCCCTCTCAGAAGGCTGGTTAAATGCCATGCATTGCTCCGATCACCTGTCAGGTGTGAATTGGGGTTGTGCAGCAAGTTAGGCTGCCTGTGAGGTCCCAGCTTTGCCCTGAAAATTATGTAGATAATGAGGGAACTGGAAAAGGAGGAACGTGCAAAAGAAGGCAGTGAATTACAGATAAGTCAAATGTTACCCCATGTACTGTGTATTTAAAATATACTCCCCTGCAAAATGAGTGTAGTTCCCACTAAATGAGCTACAAAATGGTTAGGTGAGGATAGAATGACTGCACAATAGTGGACTTTTCTGAACTGATTCTTATTTCAGAACTACTGTCCTGTAAGAGATCAATCTGTTGGGAGACATCCCTGTGACTTCAGCCTTGTTCTCTCATCTTTGTTCTTTGCCTCCTTGCTTTATTCCCTTACCATTCACCTCAGGCCTCTCATCAAACTTCTGTCACCTGCTCCTTGCCTCCTTGTCTGTCCTGCCTGTGCTGCTGCTGTGAAGGGCCACCACACTGATTTGAGGGATGAAGCACCTTTCCTTGTGAGCAAAGGCTGAGGGAATTGGGATTCTTCAGTCTGGGAAGGCTCTGGGTGACCTAGTTGTGGTCTTCTGATACCTGAAGGGAGCCTACCAGAACGATGGAGAAAGACTTTTACAAGGGCATGGAGTGACAGGGCAAGGGGGAATGGCTTTAAGAGGGAAGAGAGTAGGTTTAGATGAAACATTAGGAGAACAATTCTTTACTGTGAGAGTGGTGATGCACTGGAACAGGTTGCCTAGGGAACTTGTGGATGCCCCATCCCTGGAAGTGTTCAAGGCCAGGTTGGATGGGGCTTTGAGTAGTCTTATCTAGTGGAAGGTAGGGGTTAGAATTAGGGGCAGGGAGTTAGAATTAGGTAATCTTTAACGTCTGTTCCAACCCAAAGCACTCGATTCAGTGAAATCAGACTAAACAAGATTTGCCCATGCTGTGCCCAGGTGAGTGTTCAGGCATGCTTCAGAAACAGAGCCAGTGACTGAAACAAAATTAAATGAAATCATTGCATTTTAAGTTGCAGAGAATTTATAGATCAGTCAGGCTTGCTGTCTTGCTGAGACAGGCCTATTTGAAAATTACCTCTGAATATTTTTAGATGTCAAAATATACACCTAGACAAAAACATATTTCTTTCTTTCAGATGAGCACATGTTCCAAAGCATATTGGGGAAAAAAACCCTGGTATAGTAAATACAGTTCTCTGACATGTGAGAATAAAGGCAGCAGTGTTAACTGCATGCGTAGTGTGTGTGATACCAGGACTATAACCAGTCCCAGGATTATTGGGACCGCATAGCCCAGCGTTACTGCTCTGACAATATACTACAACCTGAACCACTCAGGAAGAGTTGCTGGCGGGGGATGCCTAAGGAAGAATGTATCAGCATACAGGGAAACTTCTCAAAAGTATTTTCCTAACCTGCAACAATTTGTGCTTCAGGAACTTTATGAACCGAGGGTAGTGACTTTGCAGTGAAAAACTGAATAGCTACCCCTTTAGTATGTGTAATGAGGGAGTGAACAACTCATTTAGCCAGTGTTATATGAGCACATAAAGACACTCTGTTCAGCCTGTATATACGAATGAGATGGGGAATTAATTTCCCCATTTCCTGCCTTATGAATGTTTTATTTAAGAATGTTTATACTATTTTTAGTCAAGCTCTGAAAACAAGGGGAGAGTCCCATGGTAAGGAGGCATTTGATAGGAGAAATCAAAGAGCAGTGTTTAATCTGATGTTAAGTAATGTTCTGGATGTTGCGAACAGTGTTTCTTTTTCCCATTGGAACTCTAGTCTTTAAAGGTAAGCAAGTTCTTTTACATCTTCTGGCCTGGTCATTCTTTTTATAGGTGAATTGGTTTATCAATACGGATTACCAGTTACATCTTTTATGTAATTTTGTTGTAGGCACAGATATACATCTCTGGAGATTATTTTCAGGTAGTGTGAATAGCTGTTCCATGCAAAATTTCCTTATGTTCTGTCTCTAAAAATCTTCTGGCAAATATATATTATTTTTTAGTTACTTTTAGTTATTCTTAAAACTACTTCTTTGTTGTTGTTATTGCCGAGATGCAAGAAAAGGTAATAAGCAAATAGTAAGTTTGTTTATTTCGGAGAGCAGGATTTAGAAAATACATGTAACTTAATCCCTAACACAAATATTTCTATGTATTACACTTCCTGATCAGTGAGAGATCCAGCTTTAGAGCCGGGTCCTGCAAATTCGACCATATAACACAAGATTCTGGGAATCTGGTGCCTGCAGCTCTGAGCAAAAACTTGGAAAAGTCTGCTCAGGAAGTGTTTTCTAGAGATGCCTGGAGATCTCTGCAATTTAGCTTATCTAGAATCTGGATCTTATCTAGCAAGCCAGAGATTTGTTCCTCTCCGTGGTGATTATTTATCTGTTAGTCTGTTGTCTAAAAAGTAGAAGTAATATTGGAGTTGAACTGAAGAACCCTCTTATTTTTCCTGCCTGCCCAAGAATGGCAAAAGGCCACGTCCTCCTGCTGGCAATCTTTCCAGTTCCATCAGTATTCATCTCCTGATTGTACAGTAATGCAGGATGGAAAATGCCTTTTGTGTGAAAGGCGTTCGCTTGGATTGTAAGAGTGGCAGAGGGTGTGTGTCTGGAATCTGATTGTTTCAGTGCCGAAGAAAATGGTCTAAACATAAACATAAAACTCTTTCCACAAAAGAAAGGTGCTGTCAGCTTCCACTTCTCTGTTGCACAGGTTGTTCAAGTGCCTGTCTATGCTTGTTCCTGGATCAGCCTCTTGAACTTGTGTGCCTAAATTCTAGTTTCTGAATTTTTCTCACTTTAGGTACTTAAATTGTCAGTAGATTTGGCCTTCAGCCTGATATGATTAATCTTCTTCATCGACACAATGACAAAGTCCCTCTGTGCTCAGACTTCGGTGTCATTCTGTGAACTAGCGTGGATGTGACTGCTTCATTTCTAATTCATGTGATTAATTTCCCGATTACCAGAAATTCTTGTGGCTATTTTTATTTGTGACTTTACATTTTATCAATGAAAAATTTTAGACTGTTACGGGAAAACCTTAGCACTTAGAGACTAGTGAGGTGATTTGGATGGTCTGAGGCTGTAGCACTCTCAGTGCCACAGTTGTTTGCCAATGTCCTGTCTTCTCTAATTGGAGTATAACAACCCTGGCCATTTGTCATTAAGCATAGCAACATCAGTCTCTGGCCTTTTTCTGAACTCTGAAGAATTGTGACTTTTCTTTGAACTCTCAGCTTTTAGTTCCACTGACCCTATTGCCCGTTTGTAACTGCTGCACCATTTATCACTCTTGGGCTCAGAAATATGGTTGGGGGGAAAGACTCAAGTGCAATCATTCACACCTATGGGCTCTCTGTATTTGGACTTCACAGTTTCTGTGCAGCTTAACTGATAGGGAGAGATTAGTTACAAAACTGTAATTCCATTGAAGGATAGTGATAATACCCTACCATAAACTGTATATGATGCTCAAGAGGTTTGACATCATCGGGGTTCTGAGATTGAGTTACAGCATTTACTATTAGTCTCTGTCACTGTTGGTTTTAGAAGAGGGTTTTTGTGTAACCCCAGTGTAAAATATAGGGTATTTTCTAAGTTAGGAAACTTGCTGTTCCATTAATCATCTCAGAGTCATGTTAATAGTTAAACCATAGCATGACATAAGCCAGATTTGGTACAATAGGACTTAAATATTTATTTTTACATACTACAGAGAAATGCTGTGTATTGAGTACCAACAAGGTCTTGGAATATCAGACCAAACTGGGACTAGTTTGGTGTTTAAATAGTTTTGTATACTAGAAGAAAAAAAAAAAAAAAAGGCAACATGTAAACCTATCAGAAGGAATTACTGGTGAGCCTAAAGTATCATTCCTGGGAAAAAAAATCAGGGGGTATTTTAAAATCAAAACAGACATCCTCCTTTTTTTCCCCTCTTACATTCCATTTTCCCCATATTTCTTTTGCTGTTTACATACACACATACACATACACAGTTACTTTTGGTATGCCTCTGGGAAACCATACATTTCCTTCTTTAAGCTGTTTTCCATACCTTTCTTTTATCTGATTTTTCCTCATTTTTCTTTTCCTCTCCTTTTCTTGTTAATTTTCGCATCCCTTATGTGAGAAACAGTGGAGTATGTTGTCCTTTAATGTGATTTTGGCCAAAGAATACTTGTTTTTAGACTCCATCCAAGTATGAAGTGTTACATGTGGACAGGAGATCTCTTCACAATTCGTGTGAGGGAGATTAGGTAAGGGAAGTGTTCAGAAAACTGAGCAGCTGTATCTAAGACTTTTGGAAGAACTTTCTTCTCCTGAGAATAATTCTCCTGTTATGAGAAAAAGATCGAGATCTTATATCAAAGTTTGGAATTTCATGCCATGGAAATAAAAAATGTTTTCTTTGAAATAAGAAAAAAAATTATTTTTTCTTCACTATAATATGAACCACTCAGGAAGAGAATAACTAGAATAGTTGCTTCACTTGGCATTCTCTAATCAAATACTCCTGTTTTTATGCAAGACTTAACAAGTTTATTTGCCATTCTTCCTCATGCTTCCCTTTTGCCTCCTTTGTCCAGGCTCCCTGGTTGGGCAGTGTCTCCTCCCATTCCATCCCTCCATAAACACAGCATTCCTGCACTGTTATGATGTAGGAAGGAAGGCTGAACTGGTGGCTGAGCCCTTTTCCTAATGTCTGCCTTCAGTGGGCATTTTTAGGATAGAGAAATATTAGGTTCCTGTGAGGATGTCAATTTATGCCTGAAAAGTAAGAAACCAAAATATTTTGGGATAAATAAATACCAGATAAAAGATGGGATAATAAAATTAGATAAAGTATTTTGAGATATTTAATGTCAGATTTCACAGTAAAACTGTACCAAAATGTCTAACAACTTCCCTTGCATTTTCAAATCCACCTTTCTCTTTACCGTGAAACACAGACCCCTCTTTAGTGGAACCTTTTGTTAGTGAGAATTTTATGAAAATTTCCCAACTCACTAAAAGGAAAAAAAGCATATAAGAAACTAGCTATCAAAAGGACCGATTAGCCAGAAAGTCTCAAGCCCCAGTAAAAGGGACCCAGACAGAAAAAACTGTGGATGTAATTTGGTTTTTTCCCCGACTTTAAATCCCCAGTGCACATCAGTACTTTCTTAAAATTCTAATTAAAATGTCTAATGTCCAGGTGAGACATGGGACTAGAGATATGTGGGTGTTTTTCTCCATTCTCAGCATTTCCTGTTGCTTAGCTGTAAGCACTTGCACACCAGTATTCAGATTTTGCCCCCTCAGTGAGATGGTTGTTTTAAGTCGTGTACTGAAGTGCCTGACCCTGGTGAGAAAGCCTTGTCCCCTCACAAATGCCTGAACTCCATGTATTGTTTGCAGGTCTAATCTTACCTTATGCTTTGCAGTAATTACCATTCAGAAAAAAGAAATGTTGTGGTATTTCAGTACAGCCCTTGGTTAGGGTGCAATGCCACTTACATTTAATTAGTAGATAATTAGTCATTAGTAATTGTAAGTGTTGTATATACTGCAAGTCTTTGCAATCAGCATTGATGTGTTGAAGGAGTTTCAATTTTCATTCATTCAGGATAAGGTACTTAAGCCACTTTGTGTCTGTATTCAAAGTTAGTACTCAAATCAAGCCCTGTGAATCTTTGTTCCCTTCAGAGGAGAAAATGTAAATGACATGAACTGGTCACCACTAGATGTTTTAATGCTGGCCTGTTCAAGATGATATAGTTTAAACAGTGTTTCATAAATTAGGTAGGTTTTAGTGTCATTTAAAATACTCTATTTAGTTTTAAAACTAGAGCTGTAACTGAAACAGAGACATATAAGAAAGGGAAGGTTATCTTGGTTTAAATGTAGGCAAAGCCGTCAATTGTTTGATTCTTGTGTCATTTACTGGAACCTTCTCTGGTACTTCCTTGCTCCCTAAAATATTGCTCAGAAATTTTTAGCTATTTTAAATTACTATTTCACAAAGATTGGGGCAAACATTTCAGTGGAAGCTTCAGTAGACTTTTTTTGGAACTTGAGTAAAACAGGGTTTATATTACTCCTCTTTCCCACATAAAAAGGCACTGTGTCCTCTTGTAAAAACAAAAAAGAAGAAAATTAATATTCTGCTTCTAAAGGTTGGAAAAGGGATCTTAATTCCTTTTTGTGGACGATCGACTGAGGATTTGATTTAGTTACATAAAAGGTGGCTTTCCACAAGAGAGCTGATTTTATAACTATGGCTCTGTAACAAAAAATTATCTTCTGTCTAAAAAGTGTGTGCATGTGTTTTAGAGCTACCTGTGTGAAGTCAGTTTTATTGTTTCCTTAACAGTTCAGAGAGAACTGGGTGGCAGTTTGTGTATTGTGGTGATATAACATCATACTCCATGCATGCTCTTCTGTTTGGGGGTGCCATTGACTTTTTGTTCCTGAGATGGTAAACCCCAGGGAATTTCCCTCCCTGCGTGTGCAGAAATAAAAATTGGGACAATTAAGTTGCTTGTCCTTTTAGTTAATTTTGTCTCAGTGGGTTATGAAAATTAAACAATTAAAATTGGACTATAAATAATGTACTGAACTTGCTCTACTGAGAGGTGCAATGTTGTCCTTCTCAGTAGGAGGACAATTTATACTGTAAATAAAATGAGTTCATTCAGTTGTCCAGGGACTGAAGGGGCAAGTGGAAAAGGAGGGACTAATACAAGCTGCACAGCGGTAAGATCCAGCTTTAATTTATCAGACCTAGCCTTGCTTCTGCAGATCCACACAATTTAAATAAGACTTACTTTGGCATGTACGTGTGAATTTTAATAAGGAAATTCCCTATCTGGTGATGTGATTTTGTTTGTTTGTGTGTGTTTGTTTGTTTCGTATGGTTTATGTGACCTGTAATAGATACTCTTACCCCTTTCACTTGGGTTTGAAAAAAAGTTGTACTGGCTGCTTATGGTGGTTTTTTTTAATGTGCTTTTTTAACATTCTGTTCTTCAAATTTGAAGTTCAGGAAAAAAATCTTTTATTTTAGTGACAGCAATGTGCCCACAGCTTAGATTCCTTGAAAAAGTGAAAATGCTTTGTGACATGAATGCAATTTAGCCTTAACATTCTCTGTGCAGTGTTCTCTGCTTTCCGTGTACTTTCAACCCCAGTGAAAATGCCTTACGGTCCCACTTGATAACACTTGTGAGCCAAAGTGCACTTTGGAAAGTGAACCTCTGGAAGGTGATCAAAATGGTCTGCAAATTGATGCACCTGAGTGTTCAAAAAGACTTGGGAGAGATTGCTTCCTTGATGATAGTTTTGCTGCTTGGATTTATGTGTACATATCAAGGATTTATTTTTGACAGGTCTCTACTTCTGAATATTACAGAACATGCAAATTCAGACATCCAAATATATTTTGAAAGGTGGTACCTTGATTAATATTACCTCGAGTAAAGGTATTGTAGGAGAGCAAAAAGAAGAAGAATAATGATGAAGAAAAAAATTAATCTACAGCTTTTATCTAGAAAGTTGTGAGAAGGAGATACAGCTTTAAGAGTGAAAAAGAAAAAAAAAACCAGACCAAAAAAAACCCCCCAACCTAGTAATGGTGCACCTGGTGTTGGGGCTTTTTGTTGTTGGTGGTGGTTTTTGTTTGTTTGTTTGTTTTGTTGTCATTGTAGTTTTTTGTTTCTGTTTTGTTATATTTTTCCATAATTGCATGACTTGGTGTAAGGTAAGGCTATGATTTTGCATAAGATTTTCTTTTTCTTTTTTTTTTTTCTTTTCATTTTTATGGAAAGCTTGGATAGTCAATTTCTTTAAAAGCACCCTGACCTAATTACTCCTGAGATAAAAACAGATCCTTTAAATATAGTAGCACATGTGTAAATGTAATAGATCAGGAAAGGGTGGCTGTTATGTGTGTAATGGCATTATGTAGAAATAATAGGCAGGGCTGTCCACTTGAAACTGTAATCATTGTCAGTGTTGTGTTGCCGACAGATTTGCTCTCAGGACCGTTTCATGCTTACCTTGGATGTTCTTATAGCTAATTACAGGCTCTGTCCTATGATCTATACCCAAGTTCACGCTGATTTCATGACTGAACCTACTGACCTTGAGTGTTTAAATTAGAGCTACAAAGGTAGTGTAAACCAGCTTGCAACGTCAAGGACTTTGAAAGCCTCACAGCATTTCAGGCTAACCCAAAACGTCTTACCAGGCTGGAGGTCTGTGTTTGCCCATGTATATCCTTAGGCCAAGCAACACAGCGCAAGCTCAGGGGTTGTGTTTTTAGTAGCCTCAACACACAGACAGTCATTGACCTGTAGCTTTTGGTCATCAAGTCGCAATTATCAAATAGTAAAACATTTCTCATTAATGCCTGTTTCTTCTGAAAGAGCATGCAGCTGTATTTACACAGCCTTTTGTTCCCATCTACAGTGCAGTTAAATGTATGGAGAACATGTTGACTATAGCATATATTCTGTAACTGGTTAGGAATTAGTTTAGCAATTGCCACTGTCAAAACATTCTGGTTTATTACATGCCTTATGTGATTTCCTTCATATCTAGTAACTGTTTAAGAAAGAGTAATGAATAGAAAGGACTGGGGTGCTATTTTTACTATAGTCGTGCTTGAAAACTCCACCCAGAACTGTGTCTCTGCTGTCTTACATTCTATATGTGTGGAAAGAGAGAAAATTTGAGCTTCTTATAGTCTAATTATACAGGACTTTCTTTGAGGAAAAAAGAAAAAAAAAGTAGTATTGCTTGTTTTGCCAAGAGAGTAAAATGAAGCTCAGGAAAAAGAATCAGGGATGAAATTTTCATTACCTCAACACAAGGTGTTTAGATGTTTAAAATTTTACAATTTCAGGTGCCGAACAGTCAAGCCTTGGGTGTCCCTGCAGCAGTAGACTCCCTATGTATGTTTCCCCTGTATTTCACTCACCAAATTATTACTGAACAATTTTGAAGATACAGGCTTGAGGATTTTGAGTTTTGGATGTTGGGAAACCTGCTTGTTGTTGATTCCACAAAGATAACATAGAAATCTTTGGCAGAGGTGGGAAAAATCTCGCTGACTTCCAGTGCGTATTTTCAGGGCATCACTTCTCTGTTTTCCCTAGGTTTTACATGTAGTTTAAGTACATGGTGTGATCAGTGAATTGTTGGAAAATATTTGTTCAGGTTGGGAATCCTGCTGGTGCAGGACCACTCTGGAACATAACTCTCATTTTAGCAGCTAGTACATGAGGAAGGCTTGGCTTCCAGCTTTAAATCTTACTGTTTTAACTTGAAAGAAACTTCATATGGAAATAAGATACGCTATTCTTTTTCTCTTTTAAATTTGTTTGTCACTTGTATTTCAACTGTAAGTAGTACTATTTCATTAAGCTGTACTGGTTTAGAACCTTGACTTGTACTTTGCCCAAAGCTTACTGTTACAAAGACAATTTAAAAAAAAAACAACCCAAGCAAAACCAAACCAAAAAACACCAACAGCCTAAAACCCACCAGCCTTGGAAATAAAAGGCCATGACATTGAATGAAATGTTTTTAGGCCTGAAAAATCTTTTTATTAAATTAATTGCCATTAAATATGCATTTTTGGCACTATAGTGGGAACAATTTTCGTGCTAAAATCATAGTTAGGACCGGGAATTTTCCTATGTTCCTGTGTTCTGACACAGAAATGCATTATCTCCTAATAATCTTTTCTTTCCTTGTATATTCACTCTTATGTCCTTTGCTTCTGTAGAATCTGTATCTTGCAGATTGTGAGAATGTTTTCTTCACAATACCCTTGTGCAGGCAAGTTGGATGCATCATGTTTATAAATAGAGGCTGATGAAGCACAGTCTGTGAGTCTTCTGAGCTTCTGTCTACTAATGTGACCTTTGGCCATCACCATTTCTCTCCCTTCTTATTACTTACTGCTTAAAAAACACTTCCACTGGATTTGTGAGTTTTCAGCAATGGAATTAAGATAAAGTTGAAAATAGTTTTGAACATTGGATTAGTTCTAAACCCAGTCATTTTCTAACTATAATTAATTTTTGTCATCACTGCATGTTTTTCTCTCATCTTAAATATTAATAGTCCAACGTAAGTACAGATGGAATGCACTGTTGGTCAAGCATCTTTCAAACTGAGTTAATTGTAGCTTCTTGTTGACAGACAACATAAATATCCGTATTTTGAAACTGTTTGCCTCTAAGTAACTGAGACTTGCAAGAGAACTCATTATTCACGTTATCTTTAGAGAAACCCTGTTGTTGTTCTCCAGTGGAGAAGCTGTTTCAGTCCAAGAAATCGTACAAAATTCGTCTGAGACTTGGAAGGTTTTTTCCTTCTTCTTCTCTTTGCTCCATGCAGTAAAATTTTGCTGTGTGTATATTGAGATTCTTCAACTTGCAAAGCCTGAAAAGGCACATGAATGCTTTGCTGTGAGAGGTGGTCTCTTTCTTTATTATGATACTGGAATGTCAATCATGGGCTGCTTGGATAGAATTCAAGTAATGAAGTGTGAAAAGCACCACCATTAACATGCATGTTATTAAAAACACATGGATTCAGCACCTGCTTATACTTGTGCCTGAGTATAACTTGTGTGATTGGCTCACAGATATCCCAGCTCTCCAGCTTCCAGGTCTGTCCCTAGTGCATCACCACGCAAGTCCTTTGGGAAAGTTATTCTTTGCTCTGAATCACCTTGTGTTTAGGATAGGGTGGAAAGCCTCTCTTCTTTTAGGACAAGAGGCCACCATCTTAAGCTCTGCCAGGGGAGGTTTAGGTTGGATATTAGGATGAAATTTTTTACAGAGAGAGTAATCATACATTGGAATGGGCTGCCCAGGGCAGTGGTGGGTTCACCATCTCTGGAGGTTTTTAAGATGAGACTGGATGTGGCACTGAGTGCCATGGTCTGGTGACCACAGTGTGTTGGATCAAGGGTTGGACTTGATGATCTTGGAGGTCTTTTCCAACCTGGTTGATTTTATGATTCTATGATTCTTGCCTCAATCAGCAGTGGGTTGCCAGAGAGCGAGACTGAGCTTGTGTTTTTGCCCTGGGGCTTTATAGCTGTTGGTGTCAGAGGCAGTGTGTGCACACACGCTCCACAGGGATGCTGGCTGTGGGTCCCTGGATGCTCCTCAGGTGCCTGCCCTCGAGCCTGCACTGCAGCACACAGAGCTGCTTCCAGGTGCATTCCCCTCTTCTCGGCAGTAATACCTGTTTGTTCTGCCCTCTGGAGTGACCTGTGGCTCCACAGAGAACCACAGCCACGGAGTGCCTGCAGCTTCCCCCACAGGCAAATATTTGGCTTTGTTGTTGTTGTTTCGCAGTGGGTTCCCACAGGAATTACTCGCTCTGGAGCATGAGGTGGAGAGGCATGCAGACCAAGCCATATCCTCAGCAGCATGGGGGTCTATGTGGGTTACTGAAGGCATAGTTTTCTTTGAGAAATAGCTGTTGTGAATGAAACTAACAGATAAAGAATCAAGTGTCACTAACTTTTTTAGTTGTCTGTCATTTGGGGGGTTGTTTGGTTTTCTCCTACTGCTAAGCAATGTGCCAATTAGAGAAACAAGGTATCTGTGACTCTCCCTTATGGATGTTTTTATAATAACCCATTGGAACCGAAGTTGTATTATTCTAATATAATAATCACTTTATTTTTTTATTTCATATATTATCCTTTTTTTTTCCTAATGAGATCTGAAAACTTTCAGATTTAGCTGACAGAACCTGTAGAGTAGGAGTTTATTAAATACAACACAGAAGGACTATATATATTATCCTAAGGCCATTATGAAGTAACAGAATACTATAATCCCTAGTTATGTGATGGAGAAATGGAGTCACAGACTAGTCCAATACTTTAAAGTATTTGGCATGCTGAAGATTTGGAACATGGAAGCTTTCTTGGCCCTATGCCCCAACTACCAATAAATAAGGCTGATTCTCATTAGAACTTATATTTATAACTTGAGCTTTTGATCTAGTACTGAAGGAAAATCCTGCCCTTGATTTGAAGATGCACTTAGTAAGCTTGTGTTCTTCTATATCTGATTTGTGTCAAGCAGACTTATCACCTTATGTTATGTAAGAAGAAAGTTGGCGTGTGAGATGCTCCGTAAGCTGTAATGGCAGGAAGGATATTCCCCCGCTCCCAGTTCAGCCCTCAAAGTGCTAGATTTGTTTGGGGGAGAATATACAGCATTTGGGTATGTATTAATATGAGATCTTTCAAGCACATGCCGTTTAAATATTAGGTTACATCCAATCATTCCATTCTGTTAAAATACTGCTGTTTTGAGTGCTATTCTCGTCAAATGCCCCTATCAGAAAGGTTCTTGCTCTCAGACAAAGCTTTGTTTCTGCAGCAAGCCAAACCCTGGTTTTTCTTACAACCCTGTGTGCTTTGCTACATTAAGACTTTGTGTGGTTGCATAATCCAGATGGCTTCAGGTGGCTTTGGTTGAGAGTATGTAGAATACACACTTCCCTGTGTAACTGGAACTGGTTTCAACTGCTCAGGGTGTGCATTATTACAGAATCTTTGTTGCTCCTCACCTTCACATAATCGTTTAGGTTGGAAAAGACCTCTGAGATGACTGAGTCCAACCTTTGAACGATCACCACTGACTAGATCACAGCACTCAGTGCCACATCCAGTCAGTTCTCGAACACCTTCAGGGATGGTGACTCCACTACCTCCCTGGGCAGCCCATTGCAATGTTTAGCAACCCTTTCTGTGAAGAAATTTCTCCTAATGTCCAACCTGAACCTTCCCAGGTGCAGCTTCATGCTATGTTCTCTTGTCCTGTTGCTGGTTGTCTGGTAGAAGTTGACCCCTACAAGTCTGCAAACTCCTTTAAGGTGGTTGTAGAGAGTGCCAGGGTCCCTGATCCTCCTTTTCTCCACCTAAACAGTCCCAACTCTCAGCTGTTCCTTGTAGGACTTACATCTACCTTGAGTGTCTCGTGTGTTGCTGGAGCCACAGTGGTTTGCACCAGCTGAGATGTCACCTAACCTATTATGATTTTGCAAGAGAAATCGTAGCTGGGATGGTGAGCTCTAGCTTTCCACATGTCTGATACAACCAGAGTAGAAAAATTCTAAATTTGACTCATTTATAGCTATTGCTTCAGCAAACACCAAAATACCTCAAAATAGTAGAACAGTTTATGAACCTCTTACAGGCTTATACAGCTTTTATGTACTGAGAAAATTAGTAAGCCTAAATACAACCATTCCAGGAGGTTTGATGTCACTTTTAATGTTTTAGTAAGTGATATGGTTGCACTGAAATGCAGAACTACGAATTTCAATTGCAGTTTCCAGGCTTTAAGTTTTCTAACCTCTTCCAGGATTTTTCCTAACTGAATAGTATAGCTTTTGTGTTTTCTGGTACAAACCTGGAAGGATTAATCATTGTTTTGCAAGTACATGAGATTTTAGCGGAAGATAATTTTCTTGCTTTTTTCTGAATGTCACTTTGAATTTCAGTTTAATCTTCCTAAGAGTTTTAGGAGCTCCTGATATGATGGAAATGTTTCTACCAGTGGCTGTAACTCCTAGTCCCTTATATTTTCATTACCTTGATGAATATTCAAAAATGAGTGCAGATAATTGATCAGATTAAAAATGAGTGCGGCTGCTAAGCCCTATATATAATTGTGGAAGTTGGCAAAGTATTGCAAAGAATTTTTTTTCCCATCCTGTTTAGTTGCTGGTGGTATTGCAGATCTCTGCAATATTACCTCTAGTTTCTTGTAATTAATGTAGAAAAGACCCTGGGAAATACTTGTGACATCTCTAAATTATAAATTGTTCTGGGTTTACTGATGTTGCACGGTTTCATCCTGCAGATGCTGAGGGTTTCCAGTAGAGGTCAGGATGACATTGTCAGATATTTTGTAAACGCCATGACCTGAATAGGTGCCTTACACCACTTTCCTTATTCTCACAGGCAACACGTTCGGGTGGGGTTTGTTTGTTTTAGTTTTTTTTAATATGCAGATAAAGCAACGTATAATTATTTTGATTTCCTGCCGAATTCATTGGCAACTTTGCAAAGTTTGATGGAAAATGTACTGAGTTTCTTGAGAAACTGTGCAAGTTGGGAATAAAGGGAAAACAGTGGGAAGGGAATGAAGAACTAATGCTGCTATCAAGGTAAAGGTCTTTTTACTGTACAAATGTTAGGACTGGAGGGCACGTGAAATCGGTTTAAAATTGGTTTAATTTTTTAGGCTGTGTGTGTATAAGTATATACATACATACATACTTGTATATACACATAGATATGTAGGCACATCACACATGCCTACACAGACACACTTCTCTATAGGAGCATACATATGTATTTTGTCTAAGGCTGTGCTATACACACAGCAGCAACACTTAAGCAGCCTTGGCTTTGGCCACTTGTCTCTGCACTTTCACTGTAGCTGCTGTGTTTTGGCTTAACTGAAAGAAAACAGATCTGGCTGAGAAAGTAACCCTATGAAGCAGAGGGGAAAAAAATACAGGTGTTTTTTTTTTTCGGCCACACCAATTACTGGATCATTTTTGCAGCATAACAATACAAATAAACACATCCCCCAATGCACTCGGCTACTTGGGGGATAATGCATGCCGAAGATCTCTTGATGACTGGAAGGACCTAGGGAATTGTACTTGAAGAAATTAAAATTAAAATTGTAAGACATTAGGTCTTTTCCTAGAATCTGCAACATAGCTTTTCTGACTATGGCAGATTTTGTGGCGGGTTCTATAACGCAGAACCACAGAGTCCGTGTAGCCTTGTGTGCTGGTGCTCTCTCCTAACACTGTGGATGTGACTGTGCACAGGGAGATCACAGAACAGCTCACTTCATTTATTTTGTACTGTTCACTGCTGGCTGACATCGCAATATACGTTTCTATTTTCAGGTTTGCTTTACATTAAGATCTCAGATATATCTACACGTGCTCATGCACGCAATCTATGCATAAGAAGTTATCTGTGCTGTATTTCATACCTCTGTGTGATTACAGAACTGTGGTGTTCAGGCTCCACATAGTTACTGGCAGCTGATAAGGAGCACATCAGCAATTTCCAGGTATTCACACACACAAAGCCCTCTTCTACTGTGTGTTGTTCTTCTCTGGATATGTGTAGGGCTCAACTCTTGCAACCACACCTTCAGTGGGCATCAACTGCTGGTGCACTTGTGTCATCACCCTGTTCAGAGACACTTCAGCATCTGCATTCCAAAAGAGCTGGAGCAGCCTGTTGTTTACTCCCTCTCAGGCAAAATTACTTTTTCCACTTGGGGTTGGAACCAGCTACGAAATGCTCTAAAAACTAAGGCCCCAAAATGGAACTTGGTTTGCTAAACTGGAGGAGATGGTGTTCACCATCTCTGAGTATATAAAGCATCGTGGAGGAAGACAAATAGCTGAGGGTGAGGTGCAATAAGATGACAGCAAAATAAAATCTGCTTTTCCTGAGATCTGTTCTAAATTATCTTGATATTGAAAGTTTTATCAGAGCATGGTGTACTTTGCAGGGGGAAGTGGTGGAAGTCCATATTGCTGGTGACATTAATAGCTAGACTGGAAAAAACACTTTGAATGCTTAAAGGGAATGAATCAAAAAGTTCAGTGAGACATACAAGGTAGCTCAGTTGGTCTTTTTTGATCTTTTTATTGTGACAAAGTAAAATATCATGCTTTATCACTTGTGGTTTAGGAAGTATTTTATATCTGTATAGCTATTTCATCCTTGTATTTGAAACAAAGATATTATGAAATCAAGTAGTTCTGGACCAAGATGGCTGCAAATGAAATACAGTAATACTGTCTCACATTATATGCTCCATAATATATTATAGTAGGCAAGCACAGTTTACAAATGACAAGGTCACCCTGCATTTTAGGGGTTTAGGTTTTCTTACCAAAAACAGGAATCTCTTTCCTCATAGTGATTCTTATAATTTAATAAGTCTGCCTAATTATGTGATAAACACATTCACAGAAATCCTGAGAGATACACTGGGCATAACATATAGCCGTTGGGTGAGGAAGAGCAGTATTTCTCTCAAATTCAGGGACATTCAGTCCATTAAGATCAAGCTACGTCTTCTGAGATAAGAACTGCCTGGGTGCTTCAAATTTCAGGTTCATCCTTACTAACCAACTGTTAAAAAATAATTCTGTAGCAGAAACACATGTCTAGCTTTATTTATTTTATTGCAATACATTTTTAAGAGTAGGTATTATTGGTAGGCACTGAAGTGGCCCTTGGGTTACTTGGGCTTTATAAAGAGTTTTACCTGAGGCATCTTTGGAGTTTTATCCCAGGCCATTTTTTAGTTCTTGTCTGTCTCTGCCTGGCATTTACTCCCAGTGTAGGAATACAGAGCGCTCTCGGGTTCTGCCAGCTTTTATTCCGTTGGGCTTAAGCAAGCTGTGTTCCTGCAGAGACCTCCCAGAGCACAGTCCCACAACTTCCCTGCTTCCCCTGGTAGCTGTTTTCTGTCATCAGCCCAACTTTAACTCATCTTTTCCATAAATGGCAGAGTTGCAGATGGTCTTGCACAGTGGCACTCGTCCTGTCTTACACAGACTCAGCTGGCTCTGAGCAAGGAAATATTGATGGTTATTAGACCTGCATCAAATGGGGTACCAATTCTTGAGTTCTCCTTGCATTTGTTTTCCTGACTAGCTGTCTTCTACTATACTGGAGTATGGAGCCTTTTGTCTAACTATAAACCTGTCATCTGAGCTGCACCACTGGAAGGTCTTGATCTCTTGTAATACCCCAGCCAAATCATTTTCCATTGTAAGAGGTATCACATACATCTGCAGCACCTAGCAGACCCGGGGGAGGAAGGATCTCTGTTTTAACTTTGCCATCTTCTAATCTTGCTGGCCAAGTTCTCCTCTACTCTTGGGTAGGTGGGTGTTTTTTGTGCTTGTTTGTGTGATTTCTTTGCTACTTTTATGCCAGCAGGTAGAAAACAACACAGTCTAGCCTGTTGTTTGGAGTGTGCAAAAAGGATAAAAGTCAGAGCATGTGTCTTCCTTTCCAGTTAAAGCACAAAGTCAACACTGTGAACTAGAGAAGATATTAAAGAATATTTGTGAAAGAGTGCTGCTTAATTTTGGAAAAAAATACCGGCTTGTTTCTGCAATACACAAAGTACCTGTTTTCCCGGGTAGTGTTTTAGGAATGTGCTGTCCTGAGGAAAAGGCCTACCATAACTACAGTTATTGTAGTTATTGCCAAGTAGTAACTCAGCATTGTTTGTCTTCCAATTCAAGTGCAAAGACCTGATTTATACTCTATTTTTATTGTATACACATTGCAGTCTTACTTCACTTTTCCCAATTCCTTTGCAGAGACAAAACAAACTCTGCATGCCTATTACTAGTAGTTTAGTTTTGACATTTAAATTGAAAAAGACACAGACCATCAAGGGAACAGACTCAATCTCCTATCCTGTTCTTTTTTGCCCAGATCCCTTATCTGTAATTTGGAACATGACCTCTTGTATTTCAGATCCACAAAGTCCTCACCTTTTTTGCCTCTGATGTCCAAATACCATCCACTGAAGTATTTCTGAAGACAGTTTTTTCCCCGTTTCTTAAATAATGTAGTGTTTCATACATAAAACAGTAGTCTCTTCTTATGTGAAGCCTGCTTTCAAATTTTGTTTAATACATCAGATTTTCAGTAAGCAAAAAGTTTTATATAAGTGCCACCATTTTGATGACAAGGACGTAGTCTTGATTACTACTTGATCATTGTTTGGACAAACAGTATAAGTTACATCCTAAATTTTGAATGTTTATTTGGGTACATTTTTGTGGGAAATCTTTTGAGTATAAAAAAGATTTAATTCTGTTGTGTTTAGATCTGTGTTGAGCTCTTATTTTGTTTCCTGTTGCCCCATTCCATATGCTTCTTATCTATGTGCACCTGCCTCCCAATTAAACCTTCATTAACATGTGCATCTGCAGAAGCTCTGCTCGCTTTCATCCCACGTGAAGCATTAGATGTTTTACGTCATATACATTTCTTACTTTTCTTCTGAACTTCCAAAAGAAGCACAGAATTAATGAAAAACCCAGAAGTGAAAAAAGACCCCAATATTAGCAACACTTTGGGACTTGAAAGTGGTCTTAAATTTTCCCTGGTTTCTGTTTTATTTGTATTTGTTTTTCATTTCTTTGTATTCACTGCAAATGTAAATATGTATAATGATTTTTTCATGCGATGGGGGATTGACTGAATGTTGTCTGGGGAAGTCGATGTTCTTCCCAGAAAGCTCTGATTTAGTAAGTGAACCTCTTCAAAAGTCTCCAAACTGTGGGACCGATTACAATGGGAAGCAAGAGATCCATTTGGTTGCTACACTCAAGGGAAATAAATTTACCCCTGCTGTCATTAACACCTTAAGTAAATCATGTGCTGTTCATATGTTGTGTATGGGTTCAAATAAACTTGCATTGAAAATCTGACTTTGTAAGAAGATGTAACAAATGTTCACTGGTGTAATGATTGGTTTCTGTTCAGTACTAGAAGCACAGAACTAATGCCTAGAATACAGAGACTGAATTGTTACTCCTAAGGGAAAAAAAAAAGAAATATAACCATTACTTCAGGTCACCACTGAGGTCACTGAGAGCACAGCATGGGGGATTCAAGTAGAGCAGCATGACTGCAGCTTGCTCATGGCTGTGAAAAGATATCTTTAGTCTCCATTGCTGCTATATGATTAAATTGGAAGAAGCAAGGATACATTCTTTTGTATTTATTTACTTTTTTAAAAAAGAAAGGAAAAAGAAAACTTGAAAAATGAAATTTGAAAAGAATCCATTATAAATAAGCATTACTGTTGGTCTTGCTGTATGGTGTTTCATGATGATGTTGGCTGTTAAATTAGTAAAATCTAGGGTGAGTGGGTTGGTGGGGAGACCCCTCTGCAATCCATGCACTGCTTGCTTTAATAATTAGATATGGTCCTGCTGTCAAACTGTAGTCCAGCTTTTATCATTCTTGGCAGACAGAGCAGAGCAACACTCTGGCACTTGACCTGCCCATAAAAACTTGAACAGGAAACAGCAATAAATAATCCACTCAAAAGGCCCTTGAGAAAAGCATTGCACTTGATTCCTTATAGGAATTGCATGTTACTCCAGGGGGAAAGTGGGCTCTTTCAAAACACAAGCTTTGTATTGTTAGCATTTTTTTAAATTTATTTTTTACAATCAAGTGCCTTTATGGTATCTTGAAAGATATATTTTTTTATATAGCAGAGCTGAGAGAAGCTTCAAAATTGTTTCCGGTTTTATTTGTTTTAATCAACATAGAAATAAACTTACTGTACGTACACAACCAAACAGTGTTTCAAACAAAACAACCAGCCAACATCTTCCTCCAAAGTTGGTCCTGGATTCTTTCACATGGGGAACCTGATTCTTCTTGTTCTGCTTTCCATGGAAACCTTCATGCTTCTGAAGTGACCTAAGAGTTTGACCCCAAATCCCGTACCTCAGTCAGAACGCCTCTGCTAACTTGGTGCCTGGTCATTGAAAGGGGCATGAAGTGAAAAAACTGTTCCATGTTCTCTGGAAATTTCTTTCCTCAGTTTTTGGGGGAAGTGGAATGGTATTTCATTTCCTTCTGTGGCCTGGAACTGATTCTGTTTTTATTTATTGCAACCTATTTATAGTCTCTGATGCGATCCGGTCCACAGACATTTGCTTTAATCTCTGGCTTTTCTCATGAAGTGAATTAGAGAATTAAGGGCATAATATATAGTGGGTTTAGTCACAGAGTAGAGTAATTTTTTTTCATGTATGTACAATAATTTAATTTTTCATGTTCATTTCAGTACCTTGAATGAATGTATACTACTTGATAAGGAGAAGGAAAATGTTTAATATTTACCAAGAATATTTTGAGAGAAAGAGGCTTATGCAGACTACTGTTACACTTCTTACATTTAGCAAATTGAAATGGTTGTTACTTAAATGTGTAATTGTTTTGCTGGGTCTTTGTAATTATTATTTTCACTTATATAGTCTTTGTTTCAGCCCTGCCAGCTTCTAACTAGACTTGGAAATTTTGGAAAAAAACCCCAACCCAAACCTTTTTTTTTTTAAGGTTATTTTCAATGAGATTAAACTATACTCATTTTTTCTACTCTTTAGAAACCAAACTCCTAGATTTTTGGCTGGTTAGACGAATCAGTTTTATTGACATTATTTTCTTGGCTTGTTGAAGATACATATATTTAAGTATCAGGGCAGCGATTGCTCGAAGCCAGAAATTCTATGAAATATTTTTTCAATTTAACAGGAATGTTCTTTATCAGAAAGAACCAATGTGCTAGATGAAGAGTAGATTGATTGATAAAGTTCTAGGTCTTCCAGTCTTACATCTGGTCTGGGTTCAAAAGTTGCAAAACCCAAATGATCATGAATCTTGTCTTGGGGAGGAACAAAAACTGGTATCTCTGTTTAGTTGCACTTTTTTCCCCATTTATTTCTGCACTTTAGCCTGCCAAAAAGCACTTTGAATAACTAATGAAGAAAGTTATTTAGGACCAGGTTAGCAGGGTAGCAGTTCAAAATAGTTGGATAAGTTGATTCATTTCTGAAATGTTACGGTTTCTTATGTGGCACGTGTTAAAGATATATTGGTGACGAAGAGGCCCATTCCCGAATAGGAGTTGAGCCATCTGAAGTATTTAGCTGGCACTGTGGTCTGTCTTCTGGCTGTCCTTGCAGACCAGGTGGACACACATACTCAGGACCACAGCAGTGCCCCCGCAACCAGGAGGGCCAACCATGTCCTGGGGGACATCAGGCAAAGCATTGCCAGCCGATTAAGGGAGGGGATTGTCCCGCTCTGCTCTGCACTGGGGCAGCCTCACCTTCAGTCCGGTGTGCAGTTTTGGGCACCGCAATATAAAAAAAGACATTAAGCCATTAGAGAGTGTCCAAAGGATGATCCTTGTGGGTCCCTTCCAATTCAGAATATTCTATGATTCTTGCTTGACTTGCAGGAATTTACCTATTTTGCATAGGGACAAAGAAGTGGTGCTGACCAATATAATGTGTTCTGTGGTCACCACTTCCCCCACCCCCCCCGAGTGAGCAGCCTCATTCCAACCACATCCCTGATGAGATTTGCTGGTAGGGCTGTCTTAGGACACCGAAATGTTGCACTTATGTGCTTTACTGCTTGTTCTTTCCTCTTTTTCATAAGCAGAATATTATGAACAGCTCAATGCCTTGAAATTTGGTAATCTCTATGGTTTTTATCTGGACTGAAATGCATGAATGATTTGGTAGCAAGGACTGGTAAAACCATTGTATTCTGCCTATTTGATTTTTCAAATTTTCCATTAAATGTTTGAAGAGCTTATTGTTGTGTGGCTTTTGCAAACACCCACCCCTGATGTATATTTAATTTTTTTTTTTTTTGAGAGGTTTACCCTTCTACCAAATATTTGTCTCCATGGAATTCATAGGTTAGTGGAGAACTCATTTATTTATTTACTAATTTTCTTGGTTATTGACTATGCAAAAGTTTCCACTAATGAGAATTCTTCCCTGTTGTGAATCATTAATACATTAAGTACACTTCAGATTCCTCCAGTAATGATACAATGAGAATTGCTTAGCTGATTTAAATGACACAGATGTAGTACTAATTATACATTTTAAATTGGCAACAAACACAATTAATTTACTGATTATCTAAAACAAAAGTAAACTTTTTTTATTATAGTAATTTGCTATAATTTATCACACAGCCATTTTCTTTGTGTAATATTTATGCATTTGACAAACCTACAAAGAGGTATGTAATTAGACCTGTTTCATCCATCACTGGCTGCCTTTTAACCAGAGGTCTTACGTGAACAGCTTACAAAGACACTATCAGATTAACCAAATCATAATGGTGGCATCTTTTAAATCAACAAATGGACTTCTTTTTTTGCTAGTAATTTATGTGGATTATTGAAATTGAATTGCTTTATTTAACTTAGCTTACTTGAAGGTATTTTACAGAGCTGTTGTTTGGATAGTGGTTTGTTTGGCTGTAATTTACCAGATCTCTCTGTGTTTAGATTGCAAATTTTTTTGTAAAATTTTGAAACAAAATTAATTTTTGGGCATTTTTGAGAACCTCCACAAACAAAACCACACAAAGTAAAAATCTCTCTCCACCCCCTACTGCCCCAAGAGCAAAAATTTCCTCCCAATGCTTTGTGCCCGAGAAAGTTTAGAATCATTTGCCCATGGATTTGGGAAATCAGAGTGAGGCTTTTCTTTTTTTTTTTTTTTTTAATTTTCATTTAAACCTAGATTTTAGGCAAAAGTGTTCATATTGAGCTCTGTTATCAGGTCATTTATTTGCCTATCAAATACTGTCTTTAATGAGTTTTATCCTGGTGCCCATAGTGTAATTGAAATATGCCAGATGTATGTCATCATTAAAGCAGTATTCAAAGCCTATTTCAGCACTGAATAAACAGGAATGTCTTGTAGGAGGTTGTAATTGTTGGCTCTGGTGTAATTCTTTAAAATGACTGTAGGACCAAGAATTAAAAATAACAAACCACAAACCAAGCTCCCCACCTCCCAACCTCCCCACCCCAATACAAGCAAAACCCCCCCCCCGTTAGGTGCTTATTCTGTGTTTTCAGTGTCACTGATCCTTCTAGGGGAAGTGTCTGAGTCATGTTTTTATGGACTGAAGGTTTTAATTATTTTAGAAATTACGTATGTTTTCAGGTAGTGACACTGTTGTGGCCCCTGTAGACTAGAGAAGCAAATCTTGTTGGAACGTGTGTGTAACATCCTTTGATCTGTGCCTTCCTCATGTTTGAGACCTTCATTTTAGTTGAAAATTCAGTTTTGTTTTCCACTGAGTGCTTCCAAGTCAAAAATTTTGGCACTCACTTTTTCTAGGTTTATGCATGATGGGTGCAGTAGGGGTGTGGGGGAATCTCCTACTTGAAAGCAAATTTCAGGATGAAAAATTGTACTCATCGTGATTTTTTCTCCACATAGGAGATTATTATTAGGGATTCCCAGGAAACATGAATATATCTAAGTGGAGGATGTGATCTCCTAAGGGGAATACAGAATTTGGTTTCCTTGGACACCAACAATGGCAGTGCCAGTGCTGACAAGTGCCAGCAGCAGTATTTGTCCTAGGTGAGCACAGGTGCATTTGAAGGAGATGCACATCCATTCCCTCTTCTAACATGTTCATTTGCCCCTTATCATCTATCTACAGGTAGAATCACTGCCACAAGCCAAGAAACACTTTTCCGTCTGTTTTCTCAACCCCCTAAAATACTCCTTTAAAAAAAAAAAAACACAAAAAAAACCCCTAACTTGTATTATATTTTCAATAATTATCCACTGGATCATGGAGGAAAAGCATCTACTTCTGCTTTGTAAAGCATTTATTTATTTATTTATTTCTCTTTTATTAAACACAGGTTTGGTAATGAGCACTTCCACACTTCTTCCTAATTTTGATTTATTTGTCTTTCCTTTTTTTTTTTTTCCAGGAGGGAAGATGGGCAGTGGCAAGTGTACAGGTAGGGACATGCAGTTATTTGGCAACAATTAAGATTTCCTTTTACAAGTAGAAAATGGCTATTTCATTATGTAATATAATTTCACTGTGCTGTACCTTTAAAAAGAAATATGCAGTTGTTCTTGAACTATTAAACTATATGTGTCACCGATTTATCCTGTTACCAAAAGGATCTCATGTGTCACTTGGCAGAGTGACAGCTTTTTTTCCAAGTCTATTGTATAATTGTGTTTTGTTAGCTGTTTTTGTTTTATAAATACTCTGCTGAAGGGATCTCTGAAGATCAAGATTTTTGATGCAGTATTTTTCTTTGCTGTTCTTTGATGTTGACCTTCCCCTCTCCCATCACAGCAACAAGCACAGTATTTTGTTCTTAAAAAGTTGCCAATTCTGTGTCAGGAAAAAAAACATTTATTTTCCACGTCAGAGTTTTTGCAAGGAGGCCGACTCCATTCCAGCAGATACCTCACTGAAAGTCTTCTGAAATGCCCCAGAAAAACTAGGTTTATGAAAAAACTAGGTATGTGAAAGTCTGCAAAGAGACTCCAGTGCTGTCGTTCTTCCTGTGTTTAAATACATGAGCTTGGAACACCGTCATTGGCATATGTTATTTTTGCTTCTGACAATTTTCCCTTCTAGCAAAAGCAGTGACACAGACTCTCTTTGCCTCTACAGTTAGAATGAAAAAACTTCTCCTGTAACATTTAATCAAAATCCTTCTTATTGGAAAATAATTTAATAAGTTTTTATCCTGACTCTTGGTAGTTATGGAGAGACCTTATTTATTGCCTGCTTTATAACAAGTTTTAAATATTGTAACTCTGTTTTGAGCCCTTCCTCCTCCTAATCTTCTTGTTATACTGAACATATCCATTTCCCTTAGCCCTTCTTCCCAGATCATGCTTGTGAAACATCTTGTCAGTCTGAAAGTTTCCCTCGGGGTTCTCTGCAGTCTCTCTGCCTTTCTCAAGGAGAAATGGCCCAACCCAACAGTGTTTCAGCTGAGCCTCCTCATTGCCAGGAGAGCGGAAAATTTGCTTCCCATGTCTTTTCCATGACACTTGAAAAATTATTTTTTCAGATTGACATTTACTAGCATTAAGTTTTTGGCTTCAGTTTGAGCTGTTAGAATATCAACTCTGTTTCAAGTGCTGCTGCTTGGCCAGGTAGCTACCCTTTTGTATTATGTTTTCATTCTTTTTAAGAGAAATACTTAAATTTTGCCTTCATTTAATTGAATCCTGTTGGTATTATAACTCTGATCCAATTTGTGAAATTAGTATGAAATCTAATCCTGCTCTTGAGGGTGCCTGCAACCCCTCCCAGCTCAGTGACAGCCATAAATATTCTAATTTATTTTCTATCCAAGTTGTTAATGAAAATATTTAAAGCTTCCCAGATTATTGCCAAGAGGCCTTGCATGATACAACCCTCTGGTTTGACAGCGAACCTTTTCTTTGGGAACTGTTCTTCAAATTGCGATGAAGGGTGTAACTGTTCCAGTTGCTCAAAATTAGACATGTGTGTATTCCACTTAGTATTTATTAGAAGGGGAGTACCTGAGCAAGTGAGGTGCAACCCTCAAAACTGGGAAATGACTGCTGTGCTTGAGCCTGCTCAGCTGGAGGAAACCCATGGAGCGCAGGGTGGAGCAGGCAGGCAGCCTGCGGCTCAAATGAGAGGGAGATCTCGGTGGAGCTCAGGGAGCGAGCACAGAACTGCTCATAAGAGGTGTGCCACAGCAAGCCGTTGCAGGAGAGGCCGTTTCTCCAGTCTTGCTTCCCAGTGTCACAACTTCCCATGGCTTCATGGGCTGCAAAGTTTCTGCCTAGTCTCTCCTGGGTCCCTGGGAAAGGGGCATCTGGTAGGCCAGAGTTTCAGTCCTGCCTATTGTTGTATTTGTGCGTTAAGAGGAGTGGTAGTGAGTTTTAGAAACAAGTTATGTAGGAGATGTAGAAGATGTTTTTTAAGGGTGTTCTGACTATGCAAACTACATATGTAGTCTTCTGTAGAGAGACTCTCCAAAACTTAGAGTATAGCCAGAGCCTGGTGTGCGATATAAAGGATTGAGGAGTTAGGGGAAAACCCTTCCACAAAACTGCTGTGTCCTGAAAGTATTCTCTGCATTGTGTCATTGTATCATCCCAGTGGGACAGAGGGGCAGAGAGGGAACTGGGGAAGCAGTCAGCGTTCTACAGCCTTCTTGCTTAGTGGACACCAGTGGATGCCTGAGAATGACTTTGTTACAGAGTTGATGTTTAAACTGTCTTTTTAATGCATTTACAGTAATTCAAACTGTGAAATTATGTTCTAATTATATTCTGCAAACGCTTGCAGTTGTCCTAGGGTCTTCAAGTTTACAATATTGGTCTCAAACCACTCACTCAAAAATGCTTGACCTGATGACAGTTCATGTGTTCTATTAAATAAACTATGATTTATATAAAAATATATTCTCAGTTCATTTGAAAAATAAATGATCAAAATTATCTAACCATAGGAAATTTGTAGTCTGGCTCAGCTGTCTTCTTCTGGAATCTGGGTTTGCAATCTGTTAGATTTTATAGTTCGGCCGACTAACTGATATAATGACATGGCCTTTTAGAATTGCCAGCTGTAAAACTAATTTTGGCTGGAGGAGTGGCCAGATGTATTCCATGTATTCCTCACTGTCCTCAGTCTGAACTGGGTTAGTAGGGACTATAAATAGCTTCATAAATATTTTACTATGTCTACATTTTTCTACTGGTGTGAAAGATAGGGGAATAGATTGTTCAGGTTCCTCATGAGTAATACCAAACAGAGTGAATTAAAAAAATTACCCTTACTTTAAATAAGTAATTTTTTTTCATTTTTCTCTCATATCTTCCTTTTTGGCTGACCAGTGCTTGGTAACAGCAGCATCCCTCTCTCTTCAGTTGTTGCTGGTGCTGAAACAATGGGCTCAATGAAATTGTGGTTGCTGTTGACTTCATCCAAGAAAAGACTTGTGACATGGATGGTCTTCTTGTCCACGTGACTTGAATTTGAGGAGGTGAACTACAGGAGTACTGTCGTTCAATCAAAGGGAGTATTTTTTATTTCTTGCTTTTTTATCAGATGTTCTGAGGAGGAACCTCTGTCCCAAATTTAAATGCTGGCTTTCAACTGAAGATAGAGGTGTCCATGTTCTCAATCCAAGTGCCTTCACCTGCCTTTACTGAAGCTTATTTGAAGTGTGTCACTTAACTTCATCTCGAAGGTTTTCACTAGCAATTTATGGAACAGAGTCCAATATAGAAATCAAAAGGTAGTCTACATTCATTTGTGTCACATGACCACAAGAGAGAAGAAGCACAGCTTGGCTTTTGTATTTATGTTATTTTGAGCCAGGGTGTCTTTTTCCCACAGCGTTAAAAAGAAGAAATTAAAAAAAAAACCAAACAACCAAACAAAAAAACCCCAACTGAAACAAAAATAAAAACAAGTAAAAAAACCCCTCAAACAACATACTCCCAAAACAAAACACACACAAAAAAAAAAAGGGAAAAAGAAAAAGAACTACCCACAAAAAAGTTTCCTTGCTATTTTGGGTATTGAATTGGGAAATAAAGTGATAATTTTTTTACTTTTTAATTTTTTAATTCTTTCAAATGCAGCTAGATGCTTTGTTCATTTGTATTTGTTTTAGGGAAATATAAGAGGAACATTAAGGCTTTATAACTAGAAAAATCTGCAGCAATGTGTGGCATAGATCTCCTCATCTAAGTTTTGACTGCAGCAAACCTCAGCACTGTTCACTCTGTTCACAGGTCAGCCAGCCTTTGTGCTCATTTTCAAGTTTAATTTTAGTAAAGAGAATTTAAGCATGTTCCTAATGTGTGGTGTATGGAAAAGACTTTGCTCATTTATCAATCCAGCCTTTAATTTCCAATGTGCAGCTGCCTGTCCTAGTTATTATTCGGAGCAAAGTTGGGATTTGAGGCAGGTACAGGCCACAAAATCTGATTTTGTTTTATTCAAGTGACCATTTGGTTGTGTGATATTTATAATCAGATGGATTAGTATCCCTTGGCTTTGCTTTTCAAACTGGTTAGAAAGCCAAGTTGTCTTGTTAAATAGATTCTTTGCCAGTTCCATAGTTCTTAGAGTACGCCAAAAACCCCACAAACAATTCTCTCTGCTTTCCTTCCTCACAGTCTGCACTGGCACATATCACGGATGTGACACTGGGACAAAAGTTATCCCACTTCTCTAACACATTTGAATGTCTTTCTTATATATTAGAAGCACCATCTCCTGGTCCAGTAAAAAATACTGAGGAGGAAAAGGAGACAAAACTTTTTGGGTAATTTTTGTGAAGCACCTTTAATACCATCTATATAGTGTCCCTCTCCCTAGTTTTTTATTTGAGTTTTTGAAAAGCCTCACTTGCTGCAGATAATTTAGTTCGAACCAGGAACATGCAATATCCAGGGGCCTCTGTTGGATGACTTAAACAGCTGAGAAATGAACTTGTTTAATTTGTAATTGCGTATGTTTTTTTTTAGAGCACTGTGATTGGGATTTCAAATGAAGGAAAATACAACTTCTAAAATTTCCTATGTAAGAAAACTATGTAGTTTTCTATTTTAAAGACAACCTTTTGTCACTCAGACATGATTTTCTTTATGCTAGCTATTTTTCTCAATTTTATGCCACTGAGAGAGGCTAATGTCTTTGAACATACCTGGATTAGTCCTAAAAAATAAAATAGATTAATTGCAGAAGTTTCACATCACTGAAAATGAATATTATCCTTTTTTGGATAATCATTCAACTAAAATAAATTGGTTAAAGCTATTTAAAGCTTAGTTTTTCAGATTTGACTTGTCTACCTTAAAACAAACAAACAGTGAAAAGAAAGAAGACACCAGGTATTGGACTGGAGTTCATATGGATATTTCTTCCAGCAGTTTGCACTGGGAACAGGAATGAAGAAGATGCTGTGAGAGTCTGGGAGGTTTGTATCTGAATATTTAGGTAATAAAAATGTCTTAAAATTGTTTGGATCAGATATACACACACAGGACAGACAGAACTCCTGAAAATATGTCTGAATATTGCTTTGTTGATTGGAAGCAGTGCCTTTTCAACTGTTTATTCTACTTATCCTTGAGAGATTCATGCAGCTGGGGGCAGAGAAGGAGGTTAAAGGATTTTTGCAGATGTCTTGTCTCAAGCCTATATTCTGTCAAACAATAGCTGAAAGTTCTTTGCTGTTCCCAGTGGTTAAAAAGGAGGCAAAGGGCTCTGCCTTAGCAAGCTAAACATCATCTTCACCAGTATCAGAGCTCAGACTGTACTAACCCTTGTAGTTGTCTCTAGATTTGTGCCACGTGTCTTGGTGATAGAACTAAAGCAACAGATCTAGGCCAGCAATTTTTTTCCCCAAATAATAGGAGTAGAACAAAGAGTGTGTTTTGCAAACAATGGATGAATGTATTTCATATATGTTAACCTGTGTGCTCTTGTCTTGACAAACTCATCAGCTGTCAAGAAACAGACCAATATTTGTCTTAAAACTGTGATGGCTGTTAGTTAAAGGAAAAGGAAAAATTTTCCCTGGATCAGACAATCAGCAGAGTTTTGTTACAAATACAAATTTAATTGGTATATGAGATATTTCATAGGCACACCAAGAGAAAAGTTTCCCATCGAGTACAACTAAATACTCCAAGCCTAGTAAAAATGTTAAGAACAAGTAATTCATAGCTCTTATGAAGTCCAGATTCTCAAGGCTTGTACAGAAATGTCACTTATCTTTTGTTACTACTGATCAGAGTTGTACCACAATAGGATCAGAAGAAAAGAAAGTTGGGAAGGAGCCTACTCTATTTTCAATGATATTATCATTTTAAATGTATACAAGTGTGCTCAACATTTGAAAACTAAAAATATAGAGGTTGTCCTTGTTCTTTCTGAAGAAGTTTTCAGTCTCTGGTATTGGACTAGCATGTGTTAATGAAGCATGAAGCAGCACCAGATAGACTTTTAATCAGTTGAAACTAACATATATATTTCTTGTCTCTGGCAAGTTTAATTTTGTAGAATAAGTTACTATCATTTCAGCACTGAGGAGAGAAAAATCCCAATGCTTAGATACCCACCAAGCATTGTTCAGTTATCTGAAGCCAAAGCCTAATATTTCAGATGGTTGCACAACTTTTAGAAGTATTTGCTGGAGAGCACTTCTGACCTCAGAGTGGTTTTTAACATGCTCAGTTCCTGCAGTGCCTGCCCACTATGATGTGTAAGACTAAGAAGATAACAAACGTATGTTCTTACTGGAAGATGGAAAAAATGATTATCAGTAGGGAGGATGCTCTTTTAGGAATCCACTGTTGGACAGCAGCCTTGTGAGGGGGAGGTTACAGTGTAGTTCTTAAAATATTTTGCCATGAACGGTTGCTCATTCCAGAAATAAGTAACTAATCTGAAATGTATTCAGTAGCCATACGTTGGAATCTATGGCTTGAAGGTAAATAATGACGACAAATAGAATGGAGAAACTCTTCACAGATGGACGTCAGCATTTGAGGACTGGAAGAAACTATTTTTATGGTTCTTATTCTGAAAGTATACAAAGAAAGCAAGAAAGAAAAAGTGAAGCATAAAAAGTAAGCAAGAGCAATATATGAAGAGTAAGACAGCAATGTAAATATCAACTAGGGTCAGGTTGTCTGTGTCAGGATTATGCGTGCTTGGTTTTCTGATTGTTTTTTCCAGGTTGTTTGGTTTGGTTTTTTGTTTTTGTCTTGATGCTGTTTACATTTTTGGGGTTTCATTTGTTTTCACAAAATACATAGGATTTCCTGAAATTAACGGTTCCATTTAACATCTACTGTGGATATAAACTGGGACATTTTTGGAGCATGGATTTGATTTGTTGTGTTATGAAAAAGCATCACTAATAAGCCTTTTCCAACACAGAATAAGTGATGGATATGAAATGGAGGGGGAACTGTGGAAAGAAATTAGAGCTCATGGATCCAAGTTTTGTGTTCAGTCCTAATAATACAATTGTGAAGCCCAAAGAGTAATTTTTTAGTATTCCAGGTATTCAGAGCCTTCTAGGCTTCTTAAAAAGACAAATCAACTGGAAAATGGTGATGCCACAGTGACAGGTATTATTTAGAGATGAGCTTAGGATATTTTTTGATTTACTTTTTCAATTTATCTTTATTGCTTTAAAACAATAACAAACTCACAAAAAGCAATTTTCTGAGGCATATGTAACTCTCCACCTAGAAAAAAACATAATTTATCCTTTAATTCTTTCTGTAATATTACTCATAGATTGATTCTCTCTCTGTATAAACCTTTGCTGATGGTGGTGGTTTCTTTACAACACACTTTGCAGCAGTATTTGATATTACTTCTGTCAGGTAAATTTGGCCTGAATTCAGAATTGTGCTGCAGTCTTCAAACTGATTTAGTTGCATTGGTATAAACAACAGTTATGATGCAATTCACTGAAAGTAAGTCCAGCTTCTGTTGGTAGTTTAACTTTCTCAATTTCTTTCAATTTTCAGGCATTTTGATTCCACCTCCTATTACTGTTTTTTAAATTTATTTAATTAATTTTTTATATTTCTGCAATATCCAGAGGCCAAGGTCCTGTACAAACAGATAGCTGATTGCTGAACTTCTGGAGCGGGAATCATCTCTGAAGAGTGTGTGATCAATACATGAGGAGAATGGGGTCCACAGGTTTAAAACAAGCTGTGGATTTCCTTTTATTTCAGTCTTTCCCCCTGTTTTCTGGAAGACTGAATTCCATTCATCTTTCCCTTGCACCTGCACCCTCCTCTCCCTTTTCCTTGTACATCGTCTCTCTGGACCCCATTGAACCTCATGGCTGTCAGCTCCATGGGCACAGTCACTGAGTTATATTGCCTCCCCTTTCTTGCTGAGACTTGCTCTCCTGGCTGGATGCCTCTCTTCCTGTCTAAAAACCTTTTTCTCATTTTCAGCTCTGTCCAGAGGATTTGATTACCAGATGTGTGTGCTTATTTTCACTCATCTAGCTGCATTTATGGATGTGTGGTGGTAACCTTGACACGTTTGTAAGGAAAATGTTCTTCTTGGGTAGTGGCAGGGGACAGGGAAGGGGAAGGAAGGATTTTTCATTTGCCTTAGTCTTAAGAGTGCACAGTGTCACTTGGGACAAAACAATCCTTCTCTTTGTGGTAATCTTACAAAATGATTGGATATGCATTTTTATTAACCTTCTAATACCATGACTGGCAGGTACAACCATTTCTGGACAATATGGTTCACTCAGTACTTTACTGGAGCATTTATGGTACACTGGGATATGAGTAGCATGGTGGATAAAGGCAATTATTATTGCAGCACAAGATAAATCTAGGTTAGGAGTTTTTTTCCTTTCATTTCCATTTTAAGTGGAAGCAAGTCTGGCTCCCTATTAGACCGGTCATGTCAGGAAAAGTCGAGTGTTACACCTTCTCATCATGTTTCCTGGTTTGCTAGAGTGTTATAATGAAATCTCTCAGAAGTTAATGTAGCACTTGGACCTGTGATGCTATTCAGAGCTCAAAAAATAATAAAGGATCATGTTCCAGGGGGTGTCATCAGTTATCAACAGCACAATAAAAATGTAGCAACAAGAATAGGAACACTATCCATGTACCTTGCACTTCGCTTCAGCTGGCCTGAGTTACTTTCAACTCATGTTAAGGATTCAATAGCTGAAAGCATTTTGCTGCTTGTGGTATTTGTTAGAAACGTGATCTGGACTGCTGCAGTGGAGGAACACACCTGCTCAAATTTTCAGTGACAAGAGACCGACTGTTTCAGTTTTGAAGTCAGCCTTGACTTTTCAGCATGAGAAAACAAAGATGAAGTAATCCCTTGTTGGGTGTTCACAAACAGCAGGGCGTAGCTTTCTAAACATCAGGGGCAGTGGGTTGTGACACTTGAGAGGACATGGTTTGTGGCCATGTGAGACACATGGTGTTTTGAAGCTGGGCCATGTACATGTCCACACCAAAACGGCTGCATAGCATTCGTTTGGAGAGATGTACATAACAGATGACATATATGTCATTTGACAATAATTAAGGGACAATGTTCCCTTTTCCTGTCAAGGTTTTGTGAGATTTGACCCCACTGTTCATTGCTTTATTTGCATTTGTCCTGTGGAGTTGCTCTATTTTCCTGCACATAACAAAAATATATCATGTAAGGGAGTTTTTTGGACTGGTTTTAGCTGGCCACACCTGTATTTGAAGTATGACTTGGTGTCTGGCACTAAGTATTGAAAGGTGTATATATCATTGCATTCTCCTCCACACACCTTCCACAGCACTTTTGTGAAACATGAAGAATTTCTGGTACACTGAGTGCAAGTGTGTAGGAGGAAAGGAGAAAACAAAACAGCTGGAGTGCTTTCTGAAAAAAAAAGGTTGTTAAATCAAGTTTCAGGATTTGAGGGGAGAAAAAAAAAATCCTCCTTGGGTTTGGAATAGCACATATGGGAACAATCATGGCTAAACATTATTTTTTATGCATGTGCTTCTGAAGCAAATCTTATAATTTGCTGTCTCAGTGTCCATACATAACATGCACATGGGAAAACGTGTACCTTTTCCCAACAGCAATACACGCTGGAGGGTTTTCAGTCCAACTCTAATCTTTTCCTTGCACATAAATGAGTGTGTTTCTTGTTGCTGTGTATAAATATTATCATTCTTGATATTTTTATTTGTGAATACGTGGAAGTTTAGCCCATTCCGCATCATGGAAATGACTGGCAAGATGAGGTATATTCGTGGAATTCATTAGTTTTGGTTTACTGCCATAAAAAAAAATAAAAATCATGATGCGTAAATCCTGTACTCCTCAGTGGACTTAGCATTTGTTATTGGTTTGGAAAGTGTCTCTATATAAATGCGCACAACACCTGTAGAAAACAAGACCCCTGAAAGCAGCAGCGGTATCAGTGTTACTTATCTAACAGTACTGTGAGGCATCTTGTCAAAGGCCGTGGGGAGGTGTTTGACTTAATGCAGGTTGGCATATGGAGCAGTTGTATCAGGCAGGGTGAAGTCTCCTCATTACTTGTTAGGGAAAATTGAGTTTTGCCATCCCAGATTTTAGGGGCCAGAGTCAGACCTCTGCAATCTCTGAAAAGCAGAGTGAAACTAGAAGTTAGTAATCAAAGGGCCAGGTAGATCAGAGCCCCAGAGAGTTTTATTTCCCTCCACTGGATAAAGAAAAACACATTCAAATCTGTGAGTTACTTTTACTGAAAGAAAGTATATGCTGTGCTTCCCATCCCAGTATTTTAACAGAAAATGCATGGAAAACTTGGGCAATAAACTAAATTCTCTTTGACCATGTGACAATCCTCGTCATTGTTCTGCCAAACAGAGCAAGATCCTGGTATAACTAATGATCTTTCTCAGATGATTATGCTGAAGAATGGGAAGATATTCAATGTCTGCCTCCTGTAAGGGTTTTAAAAATAAAAGGGGGTGGGGGGGGGAATGCTACAGTGTCAACATATGGCAACATATGGCACAGAAAATGTGCAGCAAAATCAATGTCTATGTCAATTCCTTGAAGTACTGAAATTCCCTTACTGCAGCAAGCCATAGGCTCAGACATTGCATAGCAACACAGCAAGCATTAGTTTAATGCTCTCACTTTAACTTGGAATGGCATGCTTCATCTTCACAGTCCTCTTGTACATTTCATGTGCATCTTGTTCATTTGGTCTTTACTCAAGAGTTCTTTATGTGGTCATATTGTCTCCATGGATTTCACATCTGAGGACCCATTTTGTAACAGACATTTGCATGTCATGTAGGTATTGAATATTACTAATTTTCATTTTTTAAAATACTAAATTGTTTTAGTGTTAGAAGTAGAATTCTTAACACAAAACTCCCTGTCAGTTAAGGCTTTTATCAAAGTCCTAATAAAAAGCAAAATTGTGAGGTGTTGCAAATAATACAAGTAAAATGAGAGGGGATTTCTTGAATTTTCTGAATTTTTATGAGATGCTTCATACTTTTTTTCCTAAGAAGTTTAAAAAAATATGAATGTTTTAATTGGTGGAAAATTAAACTAAAGCCAACCATGCTAAGTTCTCTGGTAGTTTTGCTCACTTTGATGTTCTAGGCAGGCTGACACTTAAAGTGCACAATGCACTTATTTCTATTCCTGCATTTTGCCCAACTGTACAGTGACGGCATGAAGTGACATGTGAAATAGACTGAGAGCCCAGCAGGACAGGCAGCATTGCCAGCATATCAGAACCTGTATCCTGCCAATGCTTCCCTTTAAACCTTTTATTAACCTCCCTGGCTGGAGACATAGGGGTAAAGACAAATTCAGAGCGGTTATGTCTCTCCCTACCAACACCGAGATGCATGTTTTCAAAGCACTATATAGCTAAATCCCTAAACAACCCCCACTGATACTAATGGGAACCCCACAGTGAAATCCCTGAATGTTTCCTTGAAGCATGTATTCATTAGGACTTCCTCTCCTGCCCTCTGTCTCCCACTGCTGTTTTCAAGTAGAGGGCCAAGAGGTCTTTTTTTGAAGCAAAGCAAATGAACAAGGAAACAGTTAATACAGACATTGCCTTCTGAGTGACATATCTATGCAATTATGAAAGTCCTTGTGGTGTGTATCATCTTTGGTTTGATGTGGGAGCGAATAACTCGACGAGCTGTGACAAAAGAGAGCTAATTTCTTATGTGCCTTGCGTGTTACATCCGACGATCATCGTGTACTAATTTTGTCAAGCATAGACTTGTCAAGGATTTCAGCATCTGCTAAGTGTGTTAAATCAAGGAGAGGGCAGTGATGCAAGCTGGGACGATGAACATTGCGGAGAAGGTTGCTGTTGTGCAGAGAGCACAGTTTGACTTGGGAACAATCCAAATCCACAATTATCAATACATTTCAAACAGTAGCTTGTGTTGAATACACGCTTCTGTATAGTAGAAAACCTATAATTTATTAATCCTAGCTATTAAAGTAATACATAGGGTTCTTTGATTGACGTCTGGCTCTGATTCCTAAGATTTATGCAAAGGGAGGAGTCCTAATGCAATAGATATACCAGTTTTCTGACTGGTAAAAAGGAAGTGTTTAGGTGTCCTCACCTGAATATTCCCATGGCTGTTATGTGGGTTTGACTTGGCCAATATTTTTTGTCCTTTGCCACTTAAACTAGGCATTATTTTACACATTGTTCATTTCCTCAGCAGCACACTTGTTTGGAGGAGTCAGAAGTCTGGGGAGCCTGTCTGTGCTCATACCTTTGGGCCCCGGGAGAGCAGGTGCTGACAGTGAAAGCTGGTTCTGCTGTTTCTGCTTTCAAGTGTTGCAGATTCATAACCGGGGGTAGCAACCTCTTAGATCACCTCAGCTATTAATTGCCAGAGAAGTCAGAGACAGTGAGGTTTTGAGCAATTCTTGTCAGAGTTTTTCTTTCTACGTCTCCAGCTTCATGGAGCTGAGACATTAGCAGGAGTTTCTTGTATCTGTGTGTGCGGAAGAAATTATCTTTATGCATGTTTTGTCCTGAAGGCTGCCTGGGAATACCTGTCTATGGAAAACTACATCACTCTGAGGGGAAACGAGTGCTTGGGGTAAAAAGCCATGTGCTACCTCAGAGTAGCCCTTCACATGGGCAGACTGTGAACAGTCTGTGTGTGCTCATTTAAACTCGGTGTCAGCTGAGGAAAATTGTGTGTGAACTGCTGACATTTTTCAGTCAAGAAAGCAACAACAGTGTGCACTGGGCAGAGGTGCCCAGGGGCTGGCAGGAGCTGCTGGGCAGCAGTTCCTTCAGCTCCAATCAACCCACCACAGGGCAAGGCTGAGCCCCACAGCCACAGTGGTGGTGCCTTGGGGCCAGCTGGGATAAAGGATGGCAGAGCTTGCCTGGTGGTGTGGGGAAAAGTGTGAGAAACAGCCCTGAGAGGCTTGAGGGGAGAGCAGAAGGAGGGGGAGGAGGTGCTCCAGGTGCCCCAGCAGGTATCCTCTGCAGCCCCCAGAGAGACCATGCTGGAGTGGGTATTTCCCTGCAGCCCCTGGAGACACCACTGCGGATCCAGTATCCATACTGCAGCCTGTGGAGGACATCAACCTAGGTGGATGTTCCCTGAAAAAACTTCAGCTTGTGGATTGCTGACACAGAAGCAGGTTTATCCTGAAGGACTGCAGCCTGTGCAAAAGACCCTCACTGGAGCAGGGAAATGGAGGACCACTCAGTGGAGGAGAAAGAAGCAGCAGAGAGGAGCTGTTACCAACTGATCATAACCCCTATTCCTCCTCCCCTTTGTGTCGTGGAGGATGGGTGACAATGAGCTAAATTTTCCCCAGGCGGAGTCTATTTTGTCAGTGATGAAAAAAGGTGAGTGGTCTCATTGTCTTTATCTTGATCCGTAAACTTTTGCATCTTATTTTCTCCACTTTGACTTCTTCAAGACTAGTTTTGTTTGAAAGGTGAAGGTAAACTCTGAGGATGAGATTTGGTATCTTAGGATGTGAGTGCCTTTTAAAGCATGGATTGCTACCCAGGCCTTTTCTATATGTTGGGCAGCAGCCATTCAAGACTCATGGTCTGCCATCCTGGGAGGCCAGGTGACGTTAAGTTATTTAACACTAAATACAGACCACCGAATCCTGCCCTATTTGCTAACTTATAAGGTGCAATGTATGTGTTATTACTGATGGATGGAGCTTTTCTGTGTTTTAGGGGAAGTGGTGGAAATTCCTTGTGTAACATGTCAGAGGTACCTGTCAGTAGCCATCCTTCATTGCCTTGCTGCTTTCACCCGGTAGCCCAGACTGACATTGCCTCCCTCAGAGATTTCACTTGTGGACTGAGGGGACTGTCATCTTGCTCTTGACATCTTGTACTTAGTGTTTAGACATCTCGTGCTTAGAGGACTTCCTAACTTTGCATTTTCTTTCAAATACAGTGTTTGTTTTCTGTGTTTGAGGAGAGTTAACCTGAGGTTACAAAACGGTTGGTGGATAAGTGCAGTTACAGCTGGGTAGCGTAGGCTTTCTGCTTGACTGCTGGCTGCATGATTGACTGAAATGTTACCCAAAAGAGGTAATTAAAGGTAGACTGTCATGTTCAATGTAGATTAAGAAATTCCTTATATGTCCTTCAAGCAAATTTTTAATACAACAAAAATCTTCAGTGATGTAGTGTGTTCACTCCTCTTCACAGCAATGCTACTTCATCATGACTAAGGGGAATAATACAATTGAATAAATTACTGTCTTTGGGTCCTGGTAATTCAAACGTTCAACGGTATTGTAGCATTTACTGGCCTTCAGATAGACCCTCTTACTCTATCTTGAGATGAAACAACATGTGAAAGTAGATCCGTGATGTAGCATGGGGTTGCTTTGGTCCTTGTATCAAATTATAAACCCCAGAGTGTTTGCTCTTGGAAATGAAGATGTATTGAGGTTTTCTTAGTGCACGTGCTAGAAAAAGAAATTAAACGATGTTAAATCAGCAATTTAGTTCAATTAACTCAGTTACATCCACAGCTTATGGCAGGCTGTGAATATACAAGTTCGGATACTCACGTAGTAACAGCATACGTAACTTCAGCCTGAGAATCCTGTTCCCAAATAAATGAAATATGGGTGAGGGCAATTAGGTTTATGGTGGGTAGAGTACTGCAAGGTAAAAGTCCTTACAGCACCATAACTACTGTGGAGAAATAGACGCTTAATCGTATGTTTACATGCCTCTACAATCAGTTTAATTAAATTACTGTCAAAAGCGTATCATTCAATTTTTCCTCTTTAGGAGGACTAAGTACAGCCTGAGGAAAGGATGAGTTCTGAATAAGAAGAAGATGCAACTGAGTTGGAAATTAGGGTTAACATAACCCTAAGGTAAGTTTCTTCAAGGGGTAAATGAAGATGAGATTTTCACTGGAATGGCACTTGCTTTTAAGTGTCAAGGACTTTAGGCAAACATTTTTTATGTATTCTTAAAACAGATTCATTAAAAATTTTCCTAAATATGACTTCTCAGGGACATTTGAAAGGGCCAATCAATTTGAGATCAGGCAATTTAAATATTAAATTAATAAAAATATTAAAAAATTGGGAAAAGGCCCCAAATAATATACGAAACTCTATATGTACACAGGTTATTAATGTACCCCCAAATAATGCACCTTTATCTGCTTTCATTAATCAAGGTTTTAAAAGTTTATGCTCTGTATTTTTTGTGTATGTAGCCCAGCAAAATTTCTTGGAAAATCTGAATTAAAACACGGGATAAAAAATACTATAAGTATTCCCACGTAGGGTTGTTTGGCCAAATATTGTCATGAAAGGTACAATAGTGGAAATCCTTCACTGAATTGTCATCTGTGTGTCTCTGTCACTGTCATCGTGCCAGAGTATTTTACAACTAAACTGGTTCAGCCCTGGACAATGAGTTTCTAAGTTTTTTAACATTTCTTCTGATACATATATTAAATGATAACTAAATGTTTCTTACTGAAACTTTTTTTACAGACCTGGTAGTTTATATCCGCCCACTACTAGTCTGGTGTTGCCCCAAATTTCAGTAGTAATCTTGAATGCTACATTTTTCACCTCTTAAGACATTGCTGCTTTTCCACAGCAGGTTACAAGCCCAAGGCTGGAAAGCTCTATTCCATCATCAGAGCATTTGGGATTGTTAGAGTTACTAAAACAAAAGAGATCAGGTCAATATTTGCATCAGGTCCTTTACAAAAGCAAAGTGTTTTACTTCTGCATCATATTAAGGCAGTCCAGTTAATGGGAGTTCCTGTAGTGTATAATTGAGCTGCTGGTTTTGGCAGTTCTGAAAGTAAGACTACCTGCTTACTTAGGATCTAAAATTTCAGGTATGTGGTACTTTTCTGGAGTGAAGCTCATAACAGGGCCAGAGTTTAAATAAGGGTGCCAGAGCCTGAGTGTTCTTTGAAAATTTGAACCATAATTCAGAAGCTGAAGATGTAGCAAGTAAATACACCAACTATCATCATAATTAACACTGTTGACATAGTATGGTGTATTCTGGGAATTTATAAGAACTTGAATAAAGGGCTGAGGCTGATATTAGTACATGCTATGAAAGTACAAACCAAAAGATGATAGTTTGTCAAGAAAACAGCAACTGAAATTATAGAAGAGTGTAGAAAACTGATGTGGTATATGATGCTATTCTAGAATAAGAAATCTGATTCTAAACATTGATATATTTTTTAAACTATTGTCCATTTCATTTCATGCCAGTTATAACAAATCTAGTAATCTCTTTGCTTAAATTTCTTAACTTATACTGTTGTTGCAAGTGTTTACTCTGCTGGAATGAGTTAAAAAAAATGCAGTACGGTAGGGATTATAAAATAAAATGAAAACCTGCCCACGTTTAGAGGTATGTGATTTCATTTACTGCAATACAGTGCTTGAAATTTGTCACGTTCACTGCTACAAACAAGAAAAATATTAATTTTTCTCTCTCAGTACGCACTGAACACAAAATTACATACTTTCTTTAAGCAAACCTGCCTCGCATTCTTCCATGAATACTTGAAGTTTTCTGATGTTACCCTGTAACAAAAGCTTCAAATCAGCACTAATGTACTTGACATTATGGAGTGGGGTTCTTGAATAGAGGCCATGCTAAGGTTTTTAAAAGGTTCATGCCTTAAAAATTATATCACTGTTCTGCTCTCTAAATAGCAATGAAAAAATAAGCAAGGAAGCTTATTTTTGTGCTGTATGATGTCATAGCCCAGACATTTAAGCTAAAGGGGAAAACTAATAATTAGCTCACAGATTTACACTCAGTGGAGTTTGAATTTTAGGTAAAGACGAACACAAAGAAGGTATTTGACAGCTTATTATTTTGACAGAGACCATAACAGTGGTCTGGATGGAGAAATATGCTTTAGGTAATATTACTCACTTTAAATAATTTTCTACTGCTTATTTTGCTTTGTGGTGTTTTTTTTTTTCTAAAAAAACCAAAAAACCCAAAAGCAATTTCTCATGTTTATTTTTAAACATAATTTCAATATTGTTAGTTGAATTTACAATGATATCTTAGAAAATATCTATCAGCTTTTAAATATATTTTTTGTTATGTAATGTATAATTTCTGTCATTACAAAAATGTTACTGCATGACTGTGTCGAAGGGCTGTAATTCAAAGAAATGTATAGTATACAAATGTAAATTAAAAACCCCCTCTCTTTTGTTCTTTTGAGAAGTACTGAATGGAGTATTTTCTGAAAACTGATATACAACAAAGCCTGTCAAACATGGCTATTACATTAAAAATTTCCATGCAAAAATTAACTATTTTCACCTTGCTATCTATAGCATTATCTTTATCAAATGTAGGAAAATGTAGGGAAAAGCATGCATCTGCAGGTAATGTTATCTGACTATTATAAGGAAATTTGGGCTTTTTTGACTGCTAGCTACCAGAGAGATAAATAAACATTTAAGAAATTATTATACTAAATGCAGACAAGGGACAAGGTTTACAGTAACAATAACGTGTTTATTTATATGAAATTGTTATACAAATCAATGTGCTCTATGTTTATAATATTGCCTGAATTATCTTTACTGTTTTTTTTTTTTCCTTTAAAAAACAACAGAATCTGAAAGTCACTCAGAGGATATGTTTTATGAGGTTTGGAAAACATACTGTTCTAATAAGTTGGATAAAAAACCCTATGGTAATGAGGAACACCACCTTTCCTGGGAAAGGTATAGTTCCCTAATTCAGTGCAGGCATTAGAATATGAAATCAAGATTTTTAGATATCAACTGGAATTTTCATTCCTTTCTGATTCATTAGTATTTTTGTGCGCTCCTGGATGAATATGTCCCAAGCATCCTTAAACTGAAAAGGGTCTCTAATGCAAAGGCAAAACTTGCAGAACATTGGGCGCCAACTGGAAAAGGATTTTATTTCAGCTACCAGTGGATGATTACTAATAACACAGATTTACTTTGCCTTCGTGATCAGAATACTTACATGCTTTTGTAAGCCGTCTACCCAGAATTTATAAATAGGGAAGAAAATAACCCTCGAAAGCCAAACAACTTCTTCTCCTTGTCGCCATATGCTGCATCTTTTCCCCCTAGGTTTTGTATACTCTGTGTGCTGGAGAATGGTGTCTTTTCTTTTCATGTTGCTCTGTCGGCGGTCATAACAGCTATTCTCTTCATGAATATGTAAATCCCATGCATAAAATCAGAAAAATTAGCATGGCGATTCCCATTATAGAATGTGCCCAATTATGTCTGTCTAATACGTGAATAGTGATGATTTAATCTTTTGACTATACGAGGGGATTCAGGTACAGTTACAAGAGCTGCTGTAATTACAGAGTACCCAAACACACAAGCTGGGTGCGTGCACATGCTGGGGGGATCATCGGGCTTTAATAAGAGCTGGGCATCTGATGCCTGGCTATGATGGAGTGAACGCAGATTCATTTACAGGCGCTTTCTCTGATGGGTAGTGACAAGGGAGAAAAACGCCCTAGGTCTGCAATACCCTTCCCCTTACTAACTGAGATTCATTTGCATCTGAAATTTTATTTTTTTTTTCTAGTTCCTCCTCAGTGCTTGCAATTAGAATGGAACGAATAAAAGTTTGGATAAATAAAGGGAGAAAATGGTGGTGGTGTTTGCTGGGCGTCCTTAACTCACTTGGTTTATCAGGAGTGGGTGTTGGAGAAGGAGGGGGGGGGGAGTGGAGGAAGGACATGCAGAAAGCAAAACCAAAAAGGCACCACCAGCAACTGATGCATTTTTGTATTTAAATAAGCAGGCGTGCTCATGCATATTTATATGACGTGCATGCCTATGCGCCGCTCTGAGCAGTGGCTCTGCGGCTCGGCTGCAGTAATTAGGCTGATGTAATTATAGCAAAACAAAGCAAGCTTAGGCTGATATTTACTTTTTTCCCCCATGCAGTGGGAACATTAAAGACGTATGTGTATTCCAGTGTACAAAAAATGAACCTGCACCGCCGTCAGGGGCTAGGAGGACAGTGTGGCCAGTGCACCTATTGTGTCACTGCTGTAGAAAGCAGCTTAGCGATTGGCCACTGTCTGCAGCACATAATACTGACTGGTTATAAAGGACTTGTCTAGAGGAAAGCCTGTAGGTACTCCATTGTCTGGCAAAGTTGATATGACTGCATTCTTTTTGCAGGGGGTCAGACAGCTGAACTGTAAAAGCTGCACAGATTTTTTTTTTTTTCTTCTTCCTCTGTCTCTGTCTCTCTCCCTGTCTCTTCCATACAGCATTTTTCTTTCATGCCCTGTCTCAGTTTGCATAGTTAAAGAGAATGCTAATTAAGATCCCTTGTTTTAACCTGAAAATAATGACTTGGATGTAAATAGAAAACTGGCGATAGTTTAAAATATTCTTGCGTAGCACCAAGATATCAGTTACCGTTCTAGGGGGAAAAAGGAAGAATTATTTTTTTTTGTAATCAAGGTAAACAAAGAAGAGTTGTTGCTTCTCTTTCTTCCTCTCCTTCATTCTTTCTTTTTTTTTTTTTTCCTTTTTAAGCCAATAACGCTGTGCTATTGCAGGTCAGATAATATTTTATTTCAGCAATAGTGCTAGCTACATAATTTAAAAGTCCACAAATCAGTTGCAATTTAGTGCTTATTAATCCTTCTTAGGATGTAATTCAGTGAAAGAACTGCTTTAAAAAATTCTTTTCTGTATTATAGACGGATCTAACAACGCAGTCTGGGCTCCGTGCCAAAGGCTGGTATTTCACAGCAGCGACCGCCTTACAGATGAGCTGTGGGAAGCAGGAGGGAGACTCTCTTAGGGTGCCACTACTATGGAGACACAGCTGGGCTGAACAAGATTTGCTTCAAACGACAACAAGAGAGACAGAAAGAGTCTGGTTCGACCGCTGCCCAAGCAGGCAGTAACCAGAAGAGCTAGCAGCCAATCCGGCCATGCTGCACTGTTCGAAACCAGCTCTACATCCCAGCCAATCAGTGACATCACTGGTGAGAAACTCATTTACATCATGCAGTAATGAACTTTGTTTAACGTATCCTTTTTTCTTTTCTTTTTTTTTTTTTTTTTCCCTCACAGAGATTAGGTCCTCCATTAATTATTCTGCCAGCATAATTTGAATCGCTATGCAAAACGGTGGCTACAATTTCTTGATTTTTTTTTTTTTTTAACTGTGTGCTGTCTCTGCAGGTAACCCTGGGCATTGTTCCATTTTTTTTTCCTGTTGGCCCCGTAAAACCTTTAAAAGTGTCTATTATTGTTAATATTGTGCATATATTTTTCTCTCATGTATGTTTGTCTCCTTGTAGTCCTTGCCTAATGTGGTTCTGCTTCCTCCAGTTATAGCCTGAGATTACCTTTAACTGTCTTGAAAGGTAAAAAGGGTGTTGCTGCAGCATTGAGTTTGCATCTTTAGCTGCCATCACGGTCTAAGTACTTATTCTAATGCTTCAGAAATCATTTCGTTGTGGCCGTTTTACATATCTGGCTTTCTCTAAAGGTTCTTACGTGCATCTGTTACAACTGAGTGAAGTTCAGTACTGTTATATTTCATTCTTCACCACTTTCAGCCAAGATGTCATTTTATTAATGAATAGAACTGAGATCATTTCTGAACAAATTTCACCCCCTTCCTTCCACCTCGACACAATGCACCTGATTTGCATCCATTTACGAGAATAAATGAATACAAGAGCCAGTATGAAAGGAAGTCAAGGGAGAGCTTGCATACTGCTTCAGGGTATGTTGCAGCAAAGCGAAATATAGAATTTTTGTTTAGCTATTTTTACTTATAATGTGCTTAACCTACACAGAAGAGATTAGATCTCAGATTGAAAAACTATTATCTAGCCAGCTTTTAATATTAGGAAATAGGTTTGGTGTGTCTCTTTTTTTTTAATAATAAACGTGCAAATTTTCTTGAGATGTGCTCAATTATAAATGGAAAACATTTGGGCAAGCCAACATTGTGTTGAACATTTGGATTTAGTTCTTTGTGGGTAAAGTAATTTGTTGTGCGAACAATTTAAGACCAGCCCAGAATACTGTGGCATGCAGAGATTTCAGACTGCATAATCTAAAGAGGCAAGGTTTTGCTCTTCAGTATTCTAATAGCTGAAACAGAATCAGATATGAGACAAATTCAATATTGTGTTATTAAATTAAAGCTATATCTGTTGCTAGTGGGCTTCAAGAGGTCAAGTCTTTGGTAAAGCAAAATTTTATTTAAGGAAGTAGCCCGAAATAGAATTTTTGTGTCAACGTGATAACTTCCCCCCTCCACACAGACAATAATGTACAATTTGTTTATGGTGCTTCAGTTATATATTGATCTTCCTAGTCACTTTGAAAAACAGAGGATTTAAACACTAAACTATAGCTCTTTCAATGCGTGATGCATTCCATCATCCCATCATCAGTATTCTGTGTGCGGCTGTCCTGATTCAGCCACGAGCTCCCCTGCTGCAGATCCTGTAATTTGAATCATGCGTAATAATATATTATCCTACTGGGGGCCTTCTTTCAGTAGGAGAGTGGTTTTATACCTTCTGCTATAAGAGAACTGTTGGCTCCTTGCCATCTCGTAGCCATTATTCACGGAGGCAATCAAGATAGTCTTCCTTAAGGAATAACATCTGCACAACTGCCTGTGCCAGAAATATGCAGCCTCCCCTCACGTTATAAATTTGGTTTTCTTGGAAGAAGCAATATTTGAGAATACCGGAGCGGAAAGACTGGACATTTACAGGAATTCATCAAAAGTGTATTGAATGGGCCATGTGCTGAAATCCAGGCTGTGAGGACATTTGGAGTCACTAACAGAGGCAGAGCAGGAGAAGAAAATAGAAGCTGGTGGCTATTCTGTGGTTCTTGCTCATTTTTTTCCAAGTCATGTTATTGGTTTAGCTGATGATTGCTGCTGTGTTGAAAATGTGACTTTTGCCTTGCTGACAAGATAATTTCCTAACTAGAATGCTGGTGGGATGGTGTCAGTTGGGACTGAAGGTGTATTTCCCAAGTCGAGAATCTAACCTTATTTGATGCATTCAACAGGATGCGTTATCAGTTAGCAGTGAATTAAAAATAGATACTGAAAGGGACTAAGAGTGTAGAAAATATGAACATTTCACAATGAAATCCCAGAAATTCAGAATATGAGGATATGAATTGTATTCATACAACATGAATTATATCTGCTGGTAAAAGGTGAGTGAAAGGACCTTCATGGGGGCAGATAAAGAGGAATCCCAGATCTGAGCAACTTTGTCATCTCTAGGATGTGCACTGTGGCCAGTGTAGCGGCCTACTATTTTCTGTCACTCAAATGTCATTCCTAAACCACAAAATATATATATATATCTCCTGAGATCTTATTTTTATAAATATTCTTTTTGTGTAAGCATATAAAGGGGTGGACTTTTTTGTCATGTACAAACTGTTTGATCATGCCTGCTAACGATAACAGATTTTTGATTTAGGGAGGTACTGGGGAGAAAGAGAAGAAGTCTGATTTAGCATGGTTTATCTCATCCTGGAGCTTACATATTCCTGATTGAAGAAAGCCAATACAACTGTAGTAACTAATCCTACATGAGCTGTGTTTATTTCAGTACTATTGAGGTGTATAAAGGGGTGAGAGTCTTCTTGTTGTTATCATCTCTTGTTTTACCTTCTGGAAGTCAGAAATGAGGTCCATAACCTGGCTGAAAGTTAAAAGTGCTAATATTTAGGAGCAGAAACTCTTCTGAGGCTAAAAGAATGATAGTTAAACATGGTTCACCTGGTGGCTGACTTCTAAAGAATCTTCTCAGAGGGAAGATGTGACCTCAGCACCTGAATAATCTGTCATATTTAAATTACTGAAAAAAATATGGGTAGTCTTTACAGAAACAAGGAGAGTCCAGTAATGTGGCCTAGAAATAAGCTAAGATTGCCTGTTAAGGCAAACAGGTTGATGACTGGGGCTTAATCCCTGATTCACACCACCTAGCAGGGAGGAAGAGAGTTCATAGGCCATTGATGCTCCATTGCAGAACATTCTCCATATAGTTATTAAGTCTTCAGTAACAGGGATCAACTGGAAAAACAATACAAAAGGACATAATGATTTGATGGATCACAGGAGGACAAATCACCTTTCTGACAGCTGAACTCTGACGTGAAAACAGACTAAGCAGAGAATGGCATTTGTCATAGTTCATCCTATTTAAAAGAAGAGTTATATCACTCTGAAGGATAGCCAGCAAATAACAGCCACTGGAAATAACATATTTCTTTTCTACTTCTGTGAGCAGACACATTGTACTTGGTTCTGCTTTGTGCTAGAATTTCTGCTTTCTGATGAAAGTCCTAACAAAAAGTCCATTTCATGGATTTCTTCTTTCAAAAGCCTATTATTTCAATCGCTGATGTTTCCAAGTAGGAAACATGAAGAGGGTATAGATACTAAAACTTGTTTTCTGCCATTACTTAGTGTACAAACACCCATGTTTTTGCAGTTCAAGTTGTACTGTTTATAATGACACTGTTTATAAAAACAATGAGACTGGACAGCAGAGGTGACACTAATAGTGAATTACTGGATTTAGATTTTTATCTTTAAGAGAATATTCCTATTTCCTCAAATAATCAATATTTAAACAAACAGTTTCATTCAATCAGTTATTAGAATTAAGCGTGACAATACTAGGAAAACACAATCATGGTTTAAACCCAGCTAGCAGCCAAGCTCCACACAGCTGTTCTCTCACTGCCGCGCCAGAAGGGTGGAGGAGAGAATAAGAAGGGTAAAAGTGAGAAAACTTGTGGCTGAGACAAAGTTTAATAGGTAAAGCAAAATCCACATGCACGGGCAAAGCAAACCAAGGAATTAATTCACTCATTCCCAGGTGGTGGCAGGCAGGAAGTGTTCAGCCATCCCCAAGAGAGCAGGGCCCCATCATGTGTAATGGTGACTTGACAAACGTCATCACTCTGAACATCCTTCCCCTTGCTCCTTCCACAGGCTGAGCATGATGCTCAGTGATAAGCACAACATCTCTGTGATATCAACCTTGTGTTCAGCACAAACCCAAAACACAGTCTTATGCCTGCCCCTATGGAGGAGATTAACCCCACAGCAGCCAAACCCAGCACATGCACTGAGGAATCCATGACAATGTTCCCCCTTAAAAGCCCTGTACATCTACTCTTTTTTTTGCAACGTGCTACATTACATTGGTTTTAATACTCAAGTATAAATCAAGACTAGAATACCCCGCGTATGTTTGCCTAAAGGCAAAGGATAATGAGCTATGAAACACACTTGTTTCCTTTACAGTCAACAGCAAAAGGGTAGAAATGGTAGAAAGCTGTAGAGAAATGCCTACCTTGCTGCATTTGGTTAAAATTCTAGAGTAGTACATATGTGCACATTTCACTTGGGCATATAAATGTTCTCTGAGTAAGGATTTTTTATGATCCTGGCTTTGTTTTAGCCATTACTGAGATACATACTCGTCTAAGACTGTGGAGGAAAGAGCTTATTTATGGGGTACTTTAATACTGAATCAAAATACGATCTTGTGTAAACAAGGTCAGTTGCTATTTTACTGTGACACTTTAGCTTTCCTCACTTTAAATTAGGTTGTGGGAAATGGAGTGTGATGGCTATTCTCTGTATGAGAAAAAGCCTGGAAGGGACCAAAAACTGTTTTCTAGAAGCAAGTATAGAAAGAATGGTGAACACAGATATAGGAGTCATCAGTTGTTCAAGGTCAGCCCTACAATAATTTAAGGGATGATACTGAAAAAGGGGCCCTTTCTTGACCTAAATGCTGCACTAAAATGTCTTCATTTTGCTGGTGTCTAATGTGAAGGGAGCTGAGCAGTGTGTGTGTTGAACTATGTTACCCTGAAGGCCATCAGCCAGGGGCTTTGATGTGCAAGACAGTAAACTGCTGACTTCTGAGGCTGTGTTTTAATTTCTTCATACAGTTGTTTTCATTTTTCATGTTAGACATCAACACTGTATTGCCCTTAGTGAAAAATTTTGGAACACAGGCATGTTTTATTAATCTATCTATAATTTTTTATTTTATTCCTGCATTTATAAAAGGAGAAAGCATCTTGCTTTTAGAAAATCCTTAGCCCGATAAATTTAAGACAATTGTTTTCACAGAGAGAAACTGAGCTCTGTGTTACTATCCAGCAGTTATAAAATTAGGCACTAATACTTTGTTATGAAAATTATCACTCAGTATTTGTGGGAACTGTCTTTAGAAAGATTAAAGAAATCACGCTGTGTGAAGTGAAAATTATAGAAGAGTACCATGATTTATAACAGCTTATGATAGTGACCTCATTTGAGTTCTTGAAGAAATAGAAACTGTCTCTGAAGGGCTAATATAGAGAAATATCTTTGCCAAATTCATAGGTCAGAAGGCTGGATTGACGGGGGGCTTGGATTTCTTTTAACATGAATAAACCGGTCCAAGAGACCCAATGATACAGACATTTAAAAAAAACCCTTAAATTGGCAATATAATTATAAAAGAATATTCAGATAATCTCAGGCAATGCATAATCACAAAAAGGGATAGAAGTAAATCAGAGTAACATAGGAAGAATGGTGCAGTTCTGATTAGATATCAGCTGTAGCATGAATCAAGTTACCTTGGTAATGGAAACAGACTTGCTTTGTTAGCAAGGTATGAGCTAATTTACCTTTGCAGGTAGTCTAATTAGCTGAGATTGATCCCTGGTGTAGTTGAGATAAATTCAGTCTCACCAGATGGCTCTACATTGTACAATATACATCCAAAATGGCTAAAGGTCACAAAAACCATATGAGCCAAAATTAGCTTCAAATTTGAGAACCAACCAACCCTCATTCTTACAATTCTAAGCTGTCTTCAAAGTGATTGGAATGGAAAGGAACTTTCTTCACAAGAGACCATATTTCATAATTACTTTATATGACATGCACAGACTTCCCCTACTGACTGGCAGTGTCCTTATTCTGGCAGAGTAGACATTTTATACAGAATTTTACCTCTAAAGTGGAGGGCTTTAACTCTGAGGGCAGAAAGCTGGAACTGAATCACCAGGGAACTTAACTGTGCTGCAAAATGCCATGAGTGCAATGTCATTGTTTCTGAATCTATTGCTAAACACATCAAAAGCATTTTTACACTAGCTGAATCCTTGATGTTGAGTGTTTTCTTGCCTGGAAATAAGTTTTAATAAGTATTATGGAGATAGATAGAAAAATGCCCCGATCATAACCTGCTCAGTATCTCACAAAATTTAATCAAGTCTTCTTGTCCACTGCAAAGAGAAATATTGGGGGGGTTTTTGTCTCTAGATCTGTTCATCTGTTGGTGTTTGGAGGACTCTGAGAGGGGCAGGAAGCTTTGAGCTGAGACAGCAATACGAGGTTGACTGATCTCTAATATGGAGCTGTAGCAAGGAAGCAAAGCTTGACTGGTTCTGTTATTAGCTGCTTCATCCTTAGGATTAAACTTTGCCCAGACGCTAAGGAATCTAGGGGATTATTCTTTTATATACATCGTAAAGGTGATACAGATTATGAGGCTGTCAGGCTTTGAAGAGAGAACAAATGGCAATAAGATACATATTTAAACCATTTTGGACTTTCCAGGGAAGGTCCAGGAGTGGTGTTCAGTCCTCCTAGTGTTGGTACGAGGCGAAACCTTTAAGATCTGTCCTGAAAAACGCACTGTACCTCACCCTTCCCTCTCTCTCTCTCATTCTCTCTCTCTTTCTCTCTTACCTATCATCTGATATAGCATGCAGAATATATGATATTTTGCAACTGGTAGAGTATGTTGGGATTTTGTAATTTTACTGATCGTCCAATGAAAATTACTGTTTCTGTAAAATTGAGCTGCCTTTGGGTAATGTTTGTTACCAAAAATTATCAAGTTTACACAGGCAAGGAATGGAAAAATTATATTCCACTGCAGGTCAAGTCACCTCAAAAACAATTAAAAAAATCACCTAATTAACGATTGTTTTTATGAGTTGGACTGAGAAAAGTGCACATAGCAGGTTCCATTTTAGCATGTCATGCTATCAGGAGAATAGTTGGGCTTCTTTTCTTCTTTATGTTCCATGCTTAAAACAAACAGGAGACACTTTCATATACACACACACACAGACACAAAATGGTGCTATGGAAATCTTCACTACGGGACACTTCTGACAAAAAATTACCTTTGTTCAAAAAATTGCCTTTATTCAAAGAGTGTTCAGTCAAATGTCTGGATGAAAAATCCGTGGAGAGCTGTTAAACACATTGGTATTACCTCTAACTCAGTAAATCCTTGAGATGTGAATTGCTGCTGGCTAGGAAGTTATAGCAGGGAAGTATTTCTGTTTGTGTGTCCTTACTTTTTTCTCTTAGGCATTTACTGTCAGAGATAGGACACTGGACTCTGATGTGTTCTAGTACATGCATTACTTGGTTCCCTGAGGTGCTAAGTATGACCCCGTTTAAATTTTCCTCGGTGCCGTCTTTGGGAGTAAATTGACTTTAGCTATAATAAACAAAATACATTTGAGCAGATGGTATATGTACAAAAATGAAAACAGCAAGCCACTAAATTGTTCTTTTCAGGTATTACATTGTGATAATAAAAAAGATATAGGAACTTTGATGGTGCATGAAATAAAGCATGTGGAAACTCTGTAGTCAACTAAAACAAGATATTTTGGTTTCTTGGATGGTCAGAGGTGCTTACCATTTGTCAGCAAAGTTGAAATATTTCTGCCTTTTTAAATCCTTTTGGAATGTCCCATTCAACATCAGATTTTGAAGCTGCTATGCTTTGACCACCTTGGTAATACAAGAAAATCTGAAATAGTGAAAAACCTTGCTATGTAAAAATTTGGTATTTGGATAATTTTCAGTAGGCTGCTATGTGAGTGTACGGCTGTATTTCACTTTTCTATTAAATGAAGGATGCTGTCCTGATCTAAAGCCTGCCCATCAAATACCTTTGAAACAACTAGTGTGTGTGTGTGAAACAGCTGCTTCTTAGATTTCCATTAATTTTCCCACAAAATTTATGCTCTATGACTGTTTCCTGTAGATACTTCAATTAGTCTGTGATTTTTTGTGAGAGGCAGTTACAATGGTTTGGGTTTCGAAGTTATTAACATATCATTCATGGTAATACATGCAATGTCCTGAAAATGATGTAGATTTACTGTCCAAGCAGAATGGGCTAAGTACATGTAAATGTACATACTTTTAGTAAAAGCTTTCATTGTTAAACCAGCTGCTTTAATTGGTCTACAAAATGGAAATTATTTCCTTTTGTTTCTCATCCTGCAAAATATGGACATAGAATTAAGACTATGATAATGATGATTGCCATGCTGAAAAAAATATTTACATTGTAAATAAAACCCAAGCACTAGTTAAGACTGAAAACAAGAATATAAGGAATGACAATCTCTTGGTGTTTTGTAACAACATGTATTTCCATTTAAGTCACTGAAAAGCAACAAAGTGCCAAGCGTTGCTTCCATAATTTTTAGAAAGCGACAATGATCACAGACCTAGAAAATTCTGGAGCTTAATGCTTCTGTGGAAATTTTTTTAAATAGTTGACATGATGTAATTGTAAAAAAAATATAATAATTACATTTACAATATTTTTGCAAGTTCTTTTTGAAGACACTGTGTGGTTCTGCTTACAGTCTAAATTTTGGAGCCAACATCAACATGAATGTTGATGTGAATGCAAACCATTATTTTGATATAGTTGCATAATTTTATTATCCATATTCATTTTCTGGCGTGTATTTGGAACTATATTCGTGTCTTTTCTAAAAATTTTTGCTTAGCCGACTAAATAAAGACCTGCCTCTCAGTTATTTTTTGCTATGCCATTCAGATATATATCTGAAATAGTTTTTATGTATGGCATAAATGACTAATATTTCTTTCCTTCCTTTACTTACCTGATCAATCTAATGATTAGCATCATTTCTTTTACAGCAGTGTCTGTGTAATACAGAAATGTATGTCTCCATTAAAATATGTCCACAAGAGAGACCTGGGTACAAATTTGTGCACCTCATAACCAATTGCTTCATATCCCTTATAGTTACACTCTCATAACCTGTAGCTACTTTATTAATTTTCCCTCATTTCTTTTCGCAGTTCTTGTTACCTATATTGATTTTTATTAATGTGACTTATTAAAATTTTTTAAAGACTTCTTCATTACTTTCATCTCCTCATGCCTTCCTGCCAATGTAGCTATTATTTGGGTCTTGATGCTCATTATAACAATCAGAGCAATGTTTTGACATCACTGGAGGACTGATCAGAATCAGGAGCTACTGTTGCACAACAATTATGAAGACACGAATCCTGACCAAATGGCCCCTCCCAAAAAAAGAGAAAGAAACAAAAGCAGTGCAGTGCAGCATGTATCAGAATAGCATGTAGTAGTCTTATTATTTATTGTTGGTGCAAACTCTGTCAGCTTCAGTAGATAAATACTACTTTATTTCTTTAAAACATGGACATTTGTCATGTTGTTCAACATTAGCATTATAAAATAACATGTAGATCCTTCTGTTCAATAATGTTAATACCTTGTCTCTATAAGTGGTGTTATTTTGCTCTAGTCAAAAGTTTTTTTCTAAATAATCACACATTGCCTAAGTAGAAGCATGTAAATCAAGGATGTTTGACTCACTGTGCTGAAGGATACAGAGTCAGCTGTGATCAGAGATCTGTCTGTTCATCTCGACTTTTATATCTTATTTTCTGGTCTGTGTCAGTCAGGTGAACTCTTATAAGGTGGCAAAAGCACATGTATAAAGCGTCACTTCAAACAATGCAGCCAGCCATAAGCAAACACATCCTCTACCATATTTGGGAAAGGTAGACTCACAGGAGCAAATGGAAAATAGAGAACTGGTTTTTAAGCACTCAGCTCTTGAGATAGTCCATTTATCAGTTCTTTTCCAACTTCTGTGTACAGGTGGTGAATTAGACAATTTGCTCTCTCTCTGTTTTGTATTCAATCTATTTTAAACTTTGATAATAGCAAGTTTATTTCTCACTATACTTAAAACAGTTCAGCCCATTGGTTCTGTCCTCTCTGTTTTATTTGGTGGATAATTCTCAGCAAGTCTCTCAGCATGCATTTTCTCTTTGATCATGCCCTTTCCATCCAGTTCAAGAGAATTAGATGGATTCTCAAGGGAGCTAAAGTAACTCTTCAGATTGCTTTTGTTGAGGTAATTCACTTACTGGTGAAAAAATGAAACACCAATCAGGAAATACAGGAGCATACTTGTATTCCTTTTTCATTGGGATAATCCTTGAAAATAAAGCTTTGTATGATGTAGATTTGTGCAGAATCCTAGAACTAAGTGCACCTGGCAAGCAACAGGCAGCAAGTCAGCTTAGGAAGAAGCATATTTACTGTGGGCAGGGGTCGTGTGAATTGCTTACTTAATATGGAACAGATTATTTAAGTGGCCTCTGAGGAAATGTTTGAGAGAAAGAAGAGTTTATGTCATGAGTCAGTTTGAAAAGGTTTGGTGTTTTTTTTTCCTATCTTTGACCTGATTATCTGAAGCATCAGCAACGTCTTCCAGTATGGAAATCTCAGATGTTTTCTCTAATACTGTGTTAACTTCTGTTGAGCTATTTCTGCACATTGAACTTGCAAGGATTCACACTCCTTTCTTGTTTCCTATACAGAATTGTGCCTCCAGAATTCTATAGCTTACTCTCTTTTGTTAGCTGCAATATTTCTTGGTGCATAGGCAACCTTAATGTTTGTTTTTCACTGCTTAACCCTGATCGGCACTTTAAGCTATTGTTTATCCTTTGCATTTTTGGCCAGATGCTAGAAATCCTGATAAAATCTGAAGAATCTTTAAAAAAATAATAAATGAAAGTGCAGTTCTAGTGGTGTGGTTTCCTGGCTTATGTAAATAAAACATTTTAAAGCACCTAGAAAATTTCAATTGGCTGCACAAAATACACTTGCATGATGAAGAATAAGCTTTGAGTTCATATTTATTGAAAGAGATAGCATATATTTGATATTCATTAATATCCATTTCATCCCCTCCTTCTCAGAATTATGAGTCAGTTTGTCCAGTTCTGGGGCTTTTGGGATTTTTGAAAATTAAACATTCCTTAGAGGAATTATTGTAGAATCATGGAATGGTTTAGGTTGGAAAGGACCTTAAACATCATCTCGTTCCAACTCCCCTGCCATGGACAGGGGCACCTTCCACTAGACCAGGCTGAGCTCCATCTAGTCTGGCCTTGACACTTCCAGGGATTACCTCAGTATTTTTCTGAACTCCCTCCTTGTCAACCCTCTCCTTTGCAGTGGTGTTTGAAAAAGTTGTTCCATTTCTGTGATAGTGTCAGATGCATTCAGTGACTGTTTATTACAGCAATGCCTGACAGACATCTGTTAGGAGGAAGAAACCAGCGCATTTTGCTAAATTAGCTATTGAATTTGCCTTGCCCAATCAGACAAGAGGTTTCAATATCACTCGTGAGACTGCTGGAAAGTGCTTACTTACAAAAAAAAAAAAAAAAGGAAATGCTCATTTTCTCAGGTCCTTCATGGCTGTATGTAATCTTTATAGCAGCACCTAAATGCATTAATGACTTTCACAGATGAGTTTAGTTCTCTGGTGTTACTACAGAGATAATGCAGTTTGGTGGCTGTTCCCTGGTGGGTTTCCCTGTTCAGAGATGAGTTTTGGAGATACCATCAGGTATTGCTACCTTCTATCAGAGGAAGATTACTGGTTTTGCTTGTGCTTTTTGCTTGTCTTGTGTGTTGTCTTTATTTATGTTGTGTTCTTATTGAATTTACTGTTATGGATAGCTGTTGAATAAAGGCCAACCTTTACCAGTGTTAGAACTGTGTCTCCATGTAGACTTTTAAAATTATGTGTAGAAATATATTGTGTCTAGCTCTTACATTAAAAATTACAGTATACTGAGGAAGGATATTTGAAATAATGTATGGGGATTTTTTGCATTGATTATAATATTCATGTTCTTTAATATTTAGGAAAAATACAAATAAAGCAGGATCTGGTATTGAAGATTTGCAAAAAGTATTAATTCTGTTGAGCAATATAAGATGAGGGTGTGTTGTTAGGGAAATCACAGTCAATAGCTCTGTGATTTGTCAGTTTGGTTTTTTTTAATTTAGTGCATATAGACTAGGAAAACAGTTTAAACTTGACTTGTGGCAAGAGACCAGGCACAAATGGAAAGTCAGCGAACACCGGCATGGGTATGGTACAAAAACCTAACCTGACTTTGGTGTTTGGTGTGAATGCTCTCTGTGTTTTACGTGATGCTAAGAACATCTTAGTTTTCATTTCCTGAGTTGCTCAGTAGCACAATACACTGACTTGAACTGTTTTCTATGAGTGCAGTCCCTGAAATCTTTAGCACAAACATATTCCTGGGCTATGCTGGCCTTGAAATAATCCTAGAGATTTTCAGGACCATTTGAAAAATCTGCAGGTATGATAGAAAAAACTGAATTTATAGACAACCTTTAACAAAAACTAAAAAAAAAAAAAAAGTACTAAAAAGAACCCCAAACCAAAATAAAATTTGTGTTATGGGAAATTTCAATCAAAATTAGAATATTGGGGTTTTTTTATTGATGTCAGTTGGCATGGTAAAATGCATCTTTACTAGAGATACATACATTTATTTATTTGTCATTTATTGTTTCAGCTTTTGTCATTTCAGTTAGAAATTGGTTATATTTTGTCCACTTCTATTATATGGAGATTAAAATGTGAAGGCAATCCTAACACATATTAGAAATTCTTGGATCAGATCATACAGCAGATTTACTGCCACGTTATACCTTTATGGCAAGTACTTCAGTTTAAATTAAGGATGAAGGGGATATATTCCTTCAGAAAGAGTGGAAAGCATTTCTCTTTCAGTGCTCTGCAGTGTTTCAGATGAAGCACAAATACTTACATATACAATACATTGTGGTTTACGCATTATAATTATTTGTTAGGTGGTTTCAGTTATAAAGGTACATAGTAAACCACTGCAGCAAAACAGTTGAACTCTAAGGCCTCTTCCACACATGGGTCTATCACAGGTAGACTTGTGGGTTAAAATAAAGGATTGCTGCATGTGGAAGTGATGTCATCTGTATGTACGAACTTGGACTTCTGTCTTCCTTGTTCTGCCCATTCTACTGCTGGAGTGGCCTGGAAAAACAGTGTTCATGCATACATTGAATTTCTTTTGGAAGGTTCAACGTAACTGTGAAGCAGCTTTTTGACTAGCGAAAACAAATTGTGTTTCTAATATAAAAGAGTGAGGCTCACAAAAGAGATTGGAGGTCAAAAGGTTAATTCAACTTCCTGCAGCAAACATTTTTTGGTCTGATTGCTGTTCAGTAGATGAGCACAGCTTTCTCTTGCAGTGCAGGTTGAAGTAAGAGATGTCATCTAGCTAAAAATATCTATAAAACCTTCACCTTTTACTGCTTTTACTTTGTGACTTTATCTTTCGTGGTTGGTTTGTATTTGAAATTTTCTGTGAATGGATCACTCCTATGTTATACAGGAAAAAAAAAAAAGGAAAAGGATTGGGATGAAGAAACATGATTTGGTACGAAAATGATTACTCAATAACATAGAAAAAGGGTTTTGGAAGAGACAAAAAGAAAATCAGAATTGTTAGCAAAGTAATAGTGTCAGAGTTGGAAGGAGTAAAATTATTAATTTACATTGTTTTGGAAGTTGTTTCCATTGATTTAGTCATAAACTTTCCTAATGGACTCTGCTGTTTTCACTACAGTCCCTGGCTCTAATTAAAGCATGGAAATTTGATTTTGGAACCTGATTGTTACCTTGAAGCTGTTCTTCTGCACTCTGTTAATGGTTTGTCAAAACCTTCTTCAGTGTGCTGAACTTCGCGAAAAATCTTGTGAGAAGCAGTTCCTTGTTATGGGATTTTGGCATCTGTTCTCCATACTTAAGAGCAAAAAGTGCTGAGACCATGAAAAGAAGCTGGCAATCAGGTGAGGTAAATGGGAGGGAGACACATTTTTCTTATGTAGAGAACATCCCTCTTTTCCCCTGTGTGAGACGTGCAAACATTGCTGGCAATAAAATGGATGTTTCAGCAAAGCACCCATGGACTCTGTCTCTGGGGGCACGAAATTACCTTCTTATGTTCTACGGGTGGTTCTTCCATCACTGCCAGTTCATATAATTTAGCAAGCAAACTGGAACTTTGAGGTGTCTACAACATTGATGGCAAAAATACTCATACTTCACAGACTGTTAGGGTGAAACTAATTGTTATTCTTAAAGGGTAATTTGGAGGAGTCTTTGTTTTGTTATAGAGGATCATGCCTTGGAAAATACTTCTCTTTCTCTCTCTTATTGTTTTTTGCTCTTGTTAAAAAGAAAAGAAGGGGCAGGGAGATAAAGTGGTGGCTTTAGACCAAAAATGCTTTTAGTTTATCCTTTGTTCTCAAGATAAGAGACTGAATAAGTACTACTTATTTTCCAAAATAGAAATCATAGAATGGATCTAATTTTTTTCTTCTTTTTTTTTATTTTTCTTCTGTGAATCTAATAGCTATAGCCTATGATGATACCGTGGCTTTCCTGGCTGGGTCCAAAGTTGGGTTTAACTGCTATTATGGTTTTTTATTACTGATTTCACTTTTGTTTGTCAAAGTCACAGATTTTTCTGTATTTACCAATGAAAATTTACACAAAGAGATCAAAGCACTCCTAGTCTTAATTAAGTAAAACAATGCACATATTATCACTAAAACTGTTTATTTTCTCCTCTTTGATTTGCTGTACCTAATTAATTGTAATGTACAGGCAACAAAAATCCCCAGCTTTTATTATTAAGCTTTGTAAGTTAGGGCCTTACTCTACCACTCCATCTCACTTTGAACAGTGCCTTTATACAAAGGTAGTTCTACTGTTGTGGTGATTGGGATTACTTATGTGGCAACAAAGGACTCAGGGAATGAGGATGTTTGATTCCAGATTTGAATAGGGAGATGAGATGCTTTGAAAATATTTAAGTAGGTGGGTGGTGTGGCAAAGATTTTGTAGATGTGTCATGCGGAAGTCAAAGCACTCATTATTTGAAAAAGCGAAAGATAAGTGAATTCAGCTTGGAAAGGCAACACGTTACCCATTCTTGAATGCTTCCAGCACTGGTCTCGCTCTGTTTGTTCTGAAGTGGGGATCCAGCTGATGATCACTGAAATCAAACAATCTGTCCTTCTCTTCACATATATAGCATGTTGAATACATTATGGAAAACCTTTTATGACAGTTGTAGTCATCTGTTACACTTTTGGAAAATGGAACATCTCATTCTTCTGTCCCTCCTCATGTGTGCCCGTAGGCAGACATGTCATTCCATTGACTGAAGCTGCCTTGTACCTCCCTTCTCCATGCAAGTTTAACTGGCTGCTTGAAAACTTTCACTGCTAACGGTGGCTATTTAGAAGTGTGATGGACTGATAATTAGAGTTGTGTGGGCAATGTTCCCTTTTAAACCTAAGGCGGGTTTGGTCAAAGTTTAGCTGTCTTCTGCCACTCTTACTAACTGTGTGAGGCTTTGATTTAGGCTCTGTCAGAGGTGTGTGAGTGTTTTCAGCTTGCTTCGGTTTCTTTGAGAACCTTTGGCATAATTCTTGATTTCTTGGATTTTCTTTCTAAAAATTAAGAGCTTAGTAGCTCTTGAAATATGTGGTGAGATTTTCATCCTTTCTAGCTCTGAATTTATTTTGTGGTGCAAACTGATAAAAGTGATAAAAATACAGACCTTTATTGTTAAGATTTGATAGTAATGTAAAAATCTCTCCCAGAGCTGTGGCTGTTTTGGCTCAATCTATGGGGTTAATGTTGCTGGTTTTGCCAGGTGTCCTGGGGATTTGCTATGGGAAAAAAAATCCAACTTTATATGCAAGACTGGTGATAAAATGACTTAAACATGTGCTGGAAATGGCTATAACTAATATGCCTGGAGGTATTCCCCCTGAGGTTCAGACTGCCCTACAGCTATCCTTTTTATTATATACCCTACTCTTCTTAGGATTCCTATTTTCTTCTTGAGGTACAAAATCAAGTTAATTTCTAGTCTTTCTGTTTATGCATAATCATGAAATTTCACAAATGAAATGTTAGAGAGTGTGATAGGTCCTCAGAAATCACTGCATTTATGAAAAACAGTTTTGACATGACTTCTTGAATTATATATGCAAGTAATATGCTTTGGGAGAGCTGGCATCAAGTTCCTGACTGCATCTGAAGTGGTTTCTTCTATTGTCTCCTACAGAGTGGGAAAATAAGACAGGTTTAAAATTGCAGTATTAGGGTTCCTAGCCATCTGTTTCTTTAACAAAACAGGCATATTGTATGTTTTTCCTTGAAAACCGAAAGCAGAATGAGCTGTTAACATTTCCAAAACAGTTATTATTTAAGAAAAAAGTGAAAAAAAAGAATGATCACATGCAATTTAATTTTTTCAAGGGGAGTGTGTGTAGTCCACCAAGAAGAAAAAGCATGCGAAACAAAAAAATCTTCTAATAGTCGAGTTGGGTCTAGTGAAGGTGCTGGCATATAGAAATCTTTCTGCCTAACAGGCTGTTAGTAAGAGAATTTAGGCTCTCATACTTTGATTTTTTTCTTAGTATTATTGGAGAGTTTGTAAGTAGGAATGTGTGTGTTTATCACATGATTTCATAACAGCTCCCTTTTGAATACCCAAAACTTTTCAAGGAACTGAATCCCTGCATTCTGAAGTTTTGCTTAATTGCAATGACTGGGCCTCTTCTTCCTCTGACTAATTTCCAGGTCAGGAGCTATAAGCCTTTTAACTTTTTACAGACTCGGGAGGCACTTCACAACACTCGGATAACCCTTTACTGGGCTTGCAGGACAGCCTTAGTTTGAACTACCACATGTGGCTGAACTATGAACTAAGAGGCATGAAGTCTGTGGTCCAGAAATAAACACTGCTATTTTAAACACTGTAAGAAATAAACTAAAGTAGTGTATTTCCTCACCTCATTTCATGACACCTCTCAGTGAAAAAGCTAGAGCTGATTATGGCACTTAGAAGCCTTCATTGCTCTTTGTCAGTGTCTTCTGGAACGGGATTCCTCCAGTCATAATCCTTCTGCTCCCTTTTTCAGAAAAAGCAAACCATCATTAAGCCTCACGTTAAAAATTCTAATCATTTTTTGTTAGATGACCTTCTGACTGGTCATATCACATAATTAAACAATAACTAATTGTCCAATTGTATTACTAGCTACCACTCCCATGCAACAAAAAATTGGGAAGAGATGCTACTACTCCTTGTATCCCAAGGGATATTTAATTAATTATTCAAAGAAGCTTTTCTCCAAACAGTGTTCACCAAGATTTAATGTTCCCTAGCTGCCAACCCTGTCTCATTTTTCCTGTGGATGGAAATTTTCTGTTGGTTTAATGAGAAGTTCACAAAGACAACACAGCAGACAAATATGTTTCATTCTAAAAGGAGTTCTCAGTCAGATGCAGATACACAAAACTGATGTGGTCACAAAAGTCAAGCTGTCATTAAGGAAACCTGTATGAATATGTATGAACACTTAAAGGCCTCTATGCAAATGCAGGCAGCATGGGGAATAAACAAGAGGAGTTAGAGACATGCACATGCCTGCAGGGCTGTGATCTTATTGGCATCATGGAGATGTAATGGAATGGCCCTTATGCCTGGAGTGTTGGAATGGAAGGATACAAGTTTTTTAGGAAGGACAGGCAGGACAGAAAAGGAGCGGGTGTCGCCCGTTAGGTCAATGACCAGCTGGAGTGCGTGGAGCTGTGCCCAGGGATGGATGAGGAGATGACTGAGAGCTTATGGGTCAGGATTAATGGGAGGGCAGGGACAGGTAACATTGTAGTGGGATCTGCTATGAGACACCTTACCAGGAAAACTGAGTGGATGAGTCTCTTTACAGACAGAGAGGAGCAGCCTCATGTTCATGAGCCCTTGTCCTCAGGGGGGACTTCAACCACCGCAATAGCTCTGTTGGAGGGACAACGTGAGCAATCCAGGAGGTTCCTGGAATGCAGTGATGACAGCTTCCTTCTACAAGTGATAGAAGAGTCAATGAGGAGTGGTGCTACCCTGGACCCTTGTGCTCACCGACAAGGAGGGACTAGTGGGAAATGTGAAGCTCAAGGGCATCCTGGGCTGCAGTGACCATGGAATGGTGGAGTTCAAGGTCCTCAGAGCAGCAAGGAGGGGGCACAATAAGCTCCCTACCCTGGACTTCAGGAGGACAGACTTTGGCCACTTTTTTTTAAAGGTATTTACTTGGTTGAGTACCATGGGATAAAGCCCTGGAGGGAAGATGGACCCAAGAAAACTGGTTAATATTCAAGGAGCACCACCTCCAAGGTCAGGAGTGGCATATCCCAAAAAAGAGGACATCAGACCAAAACACCAGGAGGCCTGCGTGAATGAACAAGGAAGCTCCCGGATAAACTTAAATGCAAGAAGGAAGCCTACAGAGTATGGAAGCAAGGACAGGTAGCCTGGTTTGAATACAGAGAAATTGTCCAAGCCACCAGGGATCAGGTTAATAAACCTAAAGCCCTGATAGAATTAACTCAGGGACATCAAGGGCAACAAAATAAAACTTATACAGTTGCATCTGGGAGAATATGGGCCCTCTCCAGAAGGAAATGGGAGAGCTGGTTGGCCAGGACATGGAGAAGGCTGGGGTACTCAGTGCCTTTTTCTCCCTGGTCTTCATGGATGTGCCCCAGCCACACCACACAAGTCACTGAAGGCGAAGGCAGGGACTGGGAAGAATGAAGAACCATCTGCTGTAGCACAAGATCAGGTTCAAGACCATCTAAGGAAAATCTAAGTCCATGTGGCCTCATGAGATGCATCTGCAGGTCCTAAGAGTCCTGAGGTCAACCCAGCATCCATCGAGAAGTCATAACCTGGTGAAGTTCCCACTGACTTGAAAAGGTGAAACATAACTCCCACTTAAAAAAATAAAACTGAAAAGGAAGACCCTGGGTACTACAGGGCAATCAGTCTCACCTCAGAACCTAAAAAGATCATGGAGCAAATCCTCTTGGTAACTGTGCTAAGGCACAGGGAAAATAAGATGACTGGTGACTCAAACAGCGTGACTTCACTGGGAACACATCATGCCTGACAAATTTGATGGCCTTCTATGATGGGGTTTGCATTGGTGGATAAGGGGAGAGTGATTGAATTAATTTACCTGGACTTGTGCAAAATTCATTTGATACTGTCCTGCCCAACAGCCTTCTTCCTAAAGTGGAGAGACATGGATTTGACAGATGGACCACTTCACGGATAAGGAATTGTCTGTGTGGTTGCACTTAAAGAGTTGTGCTATATCCAAGTGGAGAGCAGTGACAACTGGCATTCCTCAGGGTTTGGTATAGGGACTGACACTGTTTAATGTCTTTTTTGGTGACATGGACAGTGAGATTGAGTTACCCAGTTTGCCTGTTTGCCAATCAAAGCTGTGAAGTGAAGTCAACATGCTGAAGGAAAGGGATGCCATCCAGAGGGACCTCGATAGGTTTGAGAGGTGGGTCTGTGTGAACCTCATGAAGTTCAACAAGGCTGAGTGCAAAGTGGGTTGGCGTAATTCCAAGAGCAGCCTGGAGAAGGACTTGGTGGTGTTCCTGGGGATGTTGATGGACAAGAATCTCAACATAAATGTGCTTTTGTAGCCCAGAAACCCCCCGTGTGCTGGGCTGCATCCAAAGCAGTGTGGGCAGCAGGGGAGGGAGGGGATTCTGCCCCTCTGCTCTGCTCTGGTGAGACCCCACCTGCAGTGCTGCCTCCAGCTCTGGGGTCCCAGCACAGCAAGGACATGGACCTGTGGGAGCGAGTCCAGAGGAGGCCACCAAGAGGATCACAGGGATGGAGCAGCTCTGAGGAAAGGCTGAGAGAATTTGGGTTGTTCAGACTGGAAAGCAAAAGGCTTTGGGGTCACCTATCTGCAGCCTTCCCAGTACCTGAAGGGAGCTGACAAGAAAGATGGAGAGAGACTATTTACAAGGGCCTGTAGTTATGGGATAAGGGGGAATGGCTTCAAACGGACAGAGAGTAGGTTTAGGTTAGATATTAGGGAAACATCCTTTACTGTGAGGGTAGTGTGACACTGGCACAGGTTTTCTGGAGAAGTTGTGGCTGCTCCATCCCTGTTCAAGTGTTCAAGGCCAGGCTGGATGGAGCTCCGAGAAACCTAGTCTAGTGAAAGGTCTCTGCAGTAATACAAGAATTCAACAAGAAGCACACAAAATGGAAGAGGACAAAACCATATTTCAATATTCATGAAGAAAAAAAGAAAGGAGTGCTTTCAATACTCTTCAATCTTGAAGGAGTAATACACTCCCAATTTTGCCCAGCACATACCCACCAAGGAGCCACAGAAGTTTATGAATGTGACAGAAATGATGTATCTCGAAATCCTTCAAGGTGATTGGTAAGTATTAAATGGGAAATCAAGAGCCTGATGAGCAAGAAAAAAACCCCAAACAAAACAAAAACAAACAAACCCACCAAAACTAAAAAACAACCAACCAAAAACCAAAGAAAACAAAACCCAAACCAAACCCAATCCATTGCCCAGATCATAGAATCATAGAGAGAAGCCAGAAAGTTCCATATTGGAAACAATATTCAAATGAGCGTAGATATCTTTATACAATATCACAAATAAAGCAGCATGTCCCACATGAGCTTTCTGTGGTATATTTATCATTCCTCTAGAGGCACACCACATTGGGGAATGGCTGTTATACTGGTAAGAACAATAACCTGGAACAAGATTTTTAGTTTTATCCAGTCAAATGTCAATAAACAAATAGAAACTTAGCACTTTTTCTAATCGAGCCTCCTATTCCACATATCCCAGCAGAAGATCAGCAGTGTGATCATGCCATCAGCGTGAGCTCCCAAAAAAGCCAAAACCCTGCAGCTGTTTCTTTGTGCTATTGACATACAGGATTTGCCTTGCCAGAACTTAGTATGCTTGCCTTGTCTATTAATTTGTAATCAGTGGATACTGAGACATATATATTGTCACACTTCCTGAAGGCCGAACCAGGAGGAAAAAGCCTTTAGTGTCTCTGCTGAAGATCGTTCAGTACAATTATTCAGTGGCAGCCATAATCATTGCAGTCAATCAGTCCTATGAAACACGTCCCCACCCCTGCCAGCACCACCTGCGGGGCAATGGCAGCCAAGTGTTAGTTCTACCAGCGTATCCAAGTCCTTCTCCACAGGGCTGTTCCCAAACCATCTCCCACCTCACGTGCCGGACACTGCATGTGACCTTGTTGGACCTCATGCGGTTCACATGGGCACAATTCTAACGCCTGTTAAGATCCCTCTGGATGGAATCCCTTCTTTCCACAGCAACCACCATGCCACTTATTTTGGTGTCATTCACAAACTTGAGGAGTTTTCAACTCCATTGCCCATGTCCCCGAAAAAGATCACGAATCCTGCAGGAGTGAGGGAATGATGCCTTCAAACATAAATGAAGAAATTTCTTGAGAGGGAAGAACAGCAGGCAAGGGGAGAGAACAGCAGAATATGCAATTAAAAAAAGAAAAAAAAAGAAAAAAGAATATGCAATCAGCATGGCTGATCAGAAAATTAAGCTGCTGGGATTAATGGCTGAATTCCTAGGGCTGCTGGCCATCCTAATTCATCGCTCCTGGTATTTGCAGGCTTGCCTCCAGGTTTTGATCATCCCTAGCATTTGCTCCATGGAAAGAGGTAAAAGGCTCAAATCAGAGACATCTGCTGCAATCATCGAGTACCTTGTTTACTAAATCCAACAAGAGGAAAAGCCTGTAGTAGCTCAGCTGTTCACTTTCTGTCATAATTAGGAAATAGTATTTGATTTCATGGGAGAAGAAAACAAGGGCAGTGTGAGACAAGAAAATGCAAGCCTTCATTAAGAGTTGAGTTCAGCAAGTTTTGATTTATTTTTCCCACAGTTACAAGGTGGGAAACAAGAATATGAACATGTCTCAACTTCATTTTTTTGAAGAAAGGCAAACTACTGAATTGATATGTTTACCTCCGACCTGAGAAGTTGATGGTATATTTGGTCTCATTTTACCTAAACTCAGTTAGCCTTGAGCCTCTTCCACTGTGCAATTATGACAGAAAAAAAACCCCACATTCTCTAATGTGGAATCAAATATTTTTCTCCCACCTTCCCAGGTGCATTTTGTCATTCCGAAAATGAAACAAATGCTAAACCAGCTCTACAGTCTAGTACCATATATAAAATGAAAAGTTAAAGTATTAGGCCATGATAACATTTCAAAAGAAGCTTATAAAAGAAACTTGCAGGCCTGAATGTTTTGGATGGTATTTCTTTTACCCCAAGAGCCTTACTGGGAGCACACACAAATAAACCTTAACCATGATATTCTTCCATAACTGTCCCTCAAAAGTTGAAAACATTCTTTTTCTGTGCTTTTTGCCTGTGTATATATTTTTCCCTTCTGTCTCTTAATAATCATATAGAACTTTAAACAGAAACAGGCCTACTCTTTTAAATTTGCCTGATGGGAAGAATGGAATGAATTTCAACTAAAACAGAGGAACAATCGTTTGTCAGGGGAATAGAAGAGAACTCATGCACACATATATGCACTTCAAACTCAAGTTTTCTGCTGGGAGCAAGATAAGAGTTCTCAACCTGAACCTGGGAGAAAGGACATGCTGTTCTTCCAGATGTTCAATTAACATCACACACTGAGGCAGGAAAATTGGATAGAGGGTGATCTCTCTTAAAGCAAATGAGTCCTGATGATCAGACCTTCTTCTCTTGACAGAACAAAAGAAATCCCAAGGGATATATTTAGAAAGTTTTTAGGAATTTCCATATAGTCCAGATTACAGAAGCAAAAATAAATACATTTTAAAAAAAAAAAAAACAAAAAAAAACCAAACAAAAAAACACCACAAACCTACCTCAGTTCTTTTTGCCTTTTAATCCAAAAAGGCCCTAACACCCCAGCTCTTTCTGGGGCTGATCTATCGAATAGATAATTAAAAAGGTCTACGTTAAATAATCTCCATGACCAAAAGACACCGTTTCCTGTGTTGGAGGGAGGCAAGAGAGTTATAAAAGTGTTGAAAACTCTCAAACCTGATCATTTCAGTGAGACTGGTCTCTGAAATTTCACAAATACCAGCAAAACATGTTCTTCTGAGAACAGAACAAGAGCAGTAGCTGCCAAAACCCTGTATCTTATAATGGCATCTTAAGTTTCCTAGGAATTTCAAACAACAAAGCATCAATGAAAAGTGTTATTCCAGATAGTAGTTAGACGCCTGACAGACTTCAGCTGAAAAGCAGTCTTCTTTAGCAAATAAACCACACACCCCCCCACAAACACAAAAAAGAAAAAATATCAAGCAATGGGACAATCTTCTCAGTTTTAACAACTTTAAACTGAATTTGCAAGGTTTCTCCCCACTTTCCCTATGAGCTCGTCTGTGGCCTGCTCCCTTCTCTCTGCTCCCAGGGAACGGGTGAAATGCTCCCCACAGCTCCCTCAGTATCCCTGGGGCTGCCAGTGCCTTTCCCAGCAGCATTCCCAGAACTGGAGCTCAAACAGGCACTCAGGGAACCCAGCTCAGCCCAGATTACACGTAGCCACCTACTTTAATAGATTTATTCTCCAGCTGTTCTCCAGTATGATTCATCTGCTCAATAAAGAGATTGGCACCATTTGAAATTTGTGCTTCTAGACATGGCTAACTGGGGAGCTATAATTCATATTTCACTGTCTGAACTCATTTCAGTGTCTGCTTGCCAGACTTTAAGGTTACCCAGGATTATCAGTCTCTCACTTTCACCCAGTTCAGTAAGAGACTTAATCAGGATAAGACTCATTTGCTTCAATAGGATTTACTGCTTAAATTAGGCAGATGCTTAAGACTCTAATTCAGCAACGTGTTTAATCGTTAGAGCCTGCCTGTCAAAACAGTAATTCTAATGGGAACAGTGATTTAACACTTATTTAAACTCTTATACATATTTAATTTAAAATTTGTTATTTTAGTACTGCGCAGAATAGAAAGGAGCATAAGCACATGTCTAAACCCACATGCTATGTGCTTTGCTGCATGGATTTCATATTCTTTGAAATATCAAATTAAAGCTAGTAGAAAGATTTGCAAACTCTTCTACTCTTTTTTCTGGATAGTCTCTCTCACCAGGAAATTTGTTATACATACACACAAAAGCTTCAGTTACAGGGGAAAGAATTTCTACACTTTTTATTAGTAATAGAAGAGTTATTTGATTAGCATTTTGCCATAGAAGAGCCCTTTAGGTTGTTATGAAGGTGTTCATAAAACAGGTGAAAATGAAAACTTGGAAAGACTATAAAATGTTATTACCATGATGAACTTACCTGAACAGAGATGAAAGTCAGCTCAAAGTTATGAAAACTTTGAAGAACTACAGAACTACACAAATACCTATTTCTAATTAAAGTGGTGTGTAGGGGGAGAAAATTACAATTCACTCATTATTTATCACAGTCCTGATGATAAAAGTTATAAAATGCTTTCTCACTTGGAACACCTATATTTTAGAGTTACTATGTGGGAACAAGGACTGATCAAAAGGCTTCTGGGCATCCATAAGCAGGAGAATCACTGCTTTGTTAGTATGAGTGCTCAACTCCTACTGCACATCAGACCAAAACATATCACTGGCACGACTGCATGTAAACTGTGGTTTCCAACAGGTTTATATATGACATTCTATTAATTATCTGTTTATTAGGTAATATTCCAACATAGGAAAGGGTACAAGAATATTATTAGCCATATTTTAGTATATGACCTGCAGGAACCAGGATTATGGTTTTTTCCATTTGTGACTTAAAAAAATGAAAAAAAAGTACTGAAAATGCAAATTGAAAATGAGAGCTTTTTTTTTTTTAAAGCTACTTAAGCAGAAATTTTCACAAATTAGATTTTTAAGAAGAACATTATCAGAAGAACAACAACAAAGATAAACTCTCACTTTAATGCCAGGTCTGAAGAATTGCATTTACTGCAATGACTCAAGTTAACTTATATTTATCAAGGTATAGCATGACAGAAATAGTACCTTTTACCTTGAACTGTGGAATTACCATAGTTTCTAATAAAATTCCTGCTGGGATGCCATACCTCACAAGTATCGGGATTTGTATGAACTAATTCCTTAAGGATAAAAAGAGAGATGAACTACTTGTCATCTAAACCCATGCGCAATTTAAAATTTAAAAAGTAACCAGTTCACACATTTTTGAACTTGAATCCCAATGATTAATAATGGATGGAGACGCACCAAAAAATTGCACAATTTCTTCTTGTGAAAACTTGAGATCTTAATAAGTGAACTTTTTTTTTTTTTCAGGCATGTGTAAACAGTATGTAATACAATGGGGCTCTGTAATACAACTTTCCAAGCCTACATGAACTAACAGAGTAGAGGCATATGACAATAGCAAAAGTTATTCTTGACTCCTTCAAAAACTTGAATTCTAACTACTGAAATAAAGTAACAAGTTTGAAACTACCACCTTGAACACAAGAGGAAAGACATGAATTCTTCTAAATTAATTTACATCTCAGTTTTTACTGAAAATGGAAGCTGAATTCTGTCAGGAAAAGCCCAAAGTTATTTTTGTTTATTCATGCCAATGAATACTGACAGATATAATTCATAGTCAGTTTGTAATTTATACCCCAAACTGTAGAGAGTGGCCACTTTGGAGTTCTAAATATGAAGTCAGCAAAGAAGGAGATCTAGCACATATTTACAAGTAGGTGCAGATGTTTTTCTATTTTGCCACTTAACAAAGACATTGCATGAGTAGCAAATATATTTGCAACTCACCTCTGTTAAAATCAAAGTAGACAGTAACAGGACTAAAGCCATGATCCCTGAAGTAGTTTTCTTCAGTTGTCTGTATTATCTGGAGCAACACCGTTGCAATAAACCATCCCATCTACAACTGAGATGATCCCAAAAAGCTATGCCTGAATTACTCTAAGAAGCTCAGCACTGAGATGGCAATGGCACAGACTAATTTGTAATGGGACTATTTACTTTCCCCCTAGGTTAGTGCAATCTTCTCTTGTTTTCTTGTTTCCCCATTTAATTTTCTGACAAATGTTACAATAGCTCCATTAACACTAAAATTCTGAACACAGAACATTTAAATTTCAAAAACAGAGGTATAGAATTTTTTGTATGTCTATTTCTAGGTTTTTTTTTAAAAAAAACAACACGGGAAAGTTTCTTGTAATTTGAACAATTTGCATTGGCTTCTTATAATTGTATTGAAATAATATACCTTCTAGTCACAAAAAGGAAAGTGAAGCAAACCTCTTGAAAATTTTATCCTTGAGTTCTGCCACACCTGAGTAAGAGTTCATAATTTTTCATGTACCTTTTGATATACGTTTTGGTTGTTCTGTCATTGCACTTTTCCAAAACAAGTCTATTTCTCTCCCCTGTCCTGCTTTGAGTCCAAGCCTAGCTGTGCAGACTTATTTATTTTCAACCTTGGCAGATACTTAATTTTCACCACACTACTGCTTATCAAAGAAGAAGGTGAGAGAAGAGGGAAGGAAGGGAGAAGGAGAAGACATCTAAAATTATATCTTCTCCATAAAGACAAAATACATTACACCCTCATTGAAATGGGACTGTGATAGCGAGCCTGTACATGACTTGTCTTCCCTGATCAGCATTCCTCAGTTTGACACTAATGTATCCTAACAAGGACAGTCAGAAGTTGTGTAAAAATAAAGACAGATTTGGCAAAGGGCTGCAGTTGTCAATAAAATCTTATAAGTAACTCAAGGTTACTGTGTCAAATAACTCACTTCAGCCCCTGTACAACTGCAAATTGACATGGAGAAGACAAACACTTTTTCAGAGTCCCTTCCTTGCCTGCTGTAAGACAGATTCCAGACAGTTTTCAAACTGGGTGTTTTGAAATCCAGTCACTGAAGTTCCACATTTTCATCACCTCTATCATTTCTGCCTGTGAGGAAAGTAAATTTAAGGCTTCTGAGAAATCAAGCTTCGTTCAAAGCTAACACGAGTACCTGTTGGGGCACGTGGACATGACCTCAAAATGATATCTGCTACACCACTATTAAACATAAATGAGCGAAACATTAAAAATACAGAAAGGGGATGCTGAATGTCAGGGGCAAAATAATAATGTTATTTTAGTCTGAAGACGTGATAAAAATACAAGTAAATGGTAAAAATTTCAGTAGTTCAGTATTACTTTTAATTACACAATAACAGCGCAGGCTCCAAATGGAATTTGGCTACAGTTGTCCACAGGGCAGAACTGGATATAACATGATTTACATTAGGTTTTACATGAATAAGAAACTGCTTCGTTAAAATGAACTACAGAGGAAGGAACGAGAGAAGGCAAAGGCCAAAAGTAAAAACTACAGTATGGAGTAACACAGACAACTTGTATATAAACTGAGTAAAGCTCCTCTTAGTATATGAATGAAATATTATATGAAAGTCAAAACTATAAGGATATGGACTCTTTAAAATAGGCATTATTATGAGTATTTTCTAATAGTTCTTCTGGTCATTACGACCATATGGAAAGTTGAGACCTCGAAAACATCCAACTTATCACAGCAATCATATTCCTGTCTATACTTCCTTGGTCTAAACAGCTAGGTATATATATGTGATGATTTTTTAAATTTAATCTTTATAGCCAAACTCTGAACAGCTCCTAAAACAAGGTTAAATTAATGACTCGGGGTGGGGAATGTGGGTTGACTTTTGAAAATTCTACTGCATCTATTTGCAGCTTCAAACAGAGAAAAAAACTACAAATATCTGAGAATAGAAGGTGAGTTTTGAATTATATACATTAAAGTTGACAAATAAGCCCAGGCAACCTCTATTCCATTAAAGAACAACATAATCCACATTTGACAAAGACTGTATCTCTGTTACATCTTTAGGAAAACACGTTGCTGGATTCGGGAACTTTGGATGTTGCTCCTGAGGGATTTGGTGGATTTATCATCAGCTGTTTCACAACCACTTCAGAATTTAAAAAAAATAAAAATCCCTCATATAACAAGTATTTTCAGGTATTTTGCAGCATAAGAAAGTTAAAGCTAGTTTTGAAATAAAAAATAATTTCTGAAGAGGTATTTAAAACACTGGTTTTTTATTTTTCTCTTTGAAAAGCTGTTATGTCTAATTACAGAAAGAAAAAACCACAAACTCTTTTATCTTGAAAAGAAATCACAGCTAAAAAAGGCCACTCAAATTCATTCTTTCTGCTTATTATTTTATATATTATTTTTATGTTTTCCAGAATGTCTAGTGGTTAAAAAAGAAAAAAAAAAATCATACTATAAACATCTTTAAACATATGTTCTGTTTGTACTAACCAGCCTAGCTCACCAAATACCTGGGAGCTGTTGTAACACATTTTATGTCAAAGCAACATATGTCAGCAAAAACTATTAATCTAATATTTTTAACAATAAATAGGTGTTTTTCTATATTGTATCCCTGATCACTTCAAAAGACAAACAGTAAAACATTAATCAAATAAATAATTCATTAGAAATTTGGCACCAAATTCTAAGGGTAGAGGGCTGATACGTAAATATATGTTTATTGCTAGTTTGTTAGTGCAATGAAGTTTTGAAAGTGTCTCTGGAAACTCCTGAAGTTAAAATATGAGTTTATGTCTTTTACAGATTGATGGAGAACTTTAAGCCACGTAACTGGAGACATTTGGTTTAGGGTCACTTTACATATGTGTGCATTTTCTTTATATATTCTAGTATTTTTCTTTCTGGAAGCTACCACTGACTAAATCAGTCTGTTAAAAAACATAGAGCGAGACACACAAAGCTTTGTTCTGCATTGTTTTATTTCAATGACATTTAAATATGCCATTAGGAAAACTGAATAAAAAATCTAGACTGCAGATAGCACTTGCACTGAATTTTAGGCTATATATTAAATATTCTAGAATGATCCTGAACCAAACTTGGGGAGGAAGACTCTACCATTAAGTAAAGTAAGTAAGTAATGGCCAGTCTTCGCGAACGAAGAACCGGGGAAGGTCTTTACACCTTCCAGCCTGCGCACTGGATTTTTTAGGTGA
>JAWMRA010000001.1:11387648-11439796 GCA_035584735.1 Pseudotriccus pelzelni
GGAGGGAGGGGATTCTGCCCCTCTGCTCTGCTCTGGTGAGACCCCACCTGCAGTGCTGCCTCCAGCTCTGGGGTCCCCAGCATAAGAAGAATATGGACGCGTTGGAGTGAGTCCAGAGGAGGGCCATGGAGACAATCATCGTGCTGGAGCACCACTGCTATGAAGAGGCTGAGAGAGTTGGGATTGTTCATCCTGGTGAAGGCAAGGCTCCAGGGAGACCTTATAGCGCCTCCAGTACCCGAAAGGGGCTGCGAGAGAGCTGGGGAGTGACTTTTAAAAAGGGCATGCAGTGATGGGAAAAGAGGGAATGGCTTAAGCTTCAAGTAGGTTTAGATTAGATGTTAAGAAAAAATTCTTTACTATTAGGGTGATGGGGCACAGGAACTGGTTGTCCAGAGAAGCTGTGGATACCCCATCCCTGGAAGTGTTCAAGGCCAGGTTGGATGGAGCAACCTGGTCTAGTGGGAGATGTCCCTGCCCATGGCACGGGTGCTGGAACAAGATGATCCTTCAGGTCTTTTACAGCCCAAACTGGTCTATGATTTTGTTTTTATCAGTAGAATTGGAGTACAGTGAACTCAAATATTTGAGTGAATTTTGATTTCTTCTGATTCCAGCTCAGTCTGCACACCAAAAAGCATCTTAAAGATGCTCAAATTTAGGGAGCAAACTCTTACAAACTGCTCTAGTTGTGGTTCCAAAGGTTTAAGCAGTGACAAGCTCCATTACCATGTTTGGATTTGTTTCTTTATCTTTGCACTAGCAGCTCTTGTTAACACTGATGCCTTGTCACTGTGAGACTGCTTGTAAGCTGGTGTTACCAGGTGCACAGCAGTGCTGGGAGATTCCCTCCTGAAGGTGCTATTCAGAGGGCACAGAGACCACATCTAACAGACGAAGCACAACCTCTCTTCCTTTTAGGTCACAGGCTTAGAAAGATGCATAGTCTTGTAACCTCACCTTATTTTTTAACTGTAATAATATTTTAACAACCTTTGCTCTTATGACATTGCAGGTACTATTCAAATTATCAACATAAAATATACCAACCAAAGTGCTTTGAAATAACAAATAACATGCATCAAATTAAAGGAATTAGTATAGAATAGGGCTGCCTGCCAATGAGTGTTCTCTGGCTTCTGTGTTTCATTTTGAGACATATAAATTGTAGAGTTTTTGTGAGAGTTGAGCCTTCCAACACACATGTCTCAACAGGTCACATTCCTGGTTAACCTCCATTTGCTCAAGAGGAAGACTCCAACATTGGCCACCACTCAAAATGAATATTTCATATACTGATAGTGAAAAACATAACTATTAAATCTCTTCCACAGTGATCTTCAATCTGTGTTCTGGATTACTCTTGTCCTAAAACAATTACTCTTTTTATATACTACTCCTATCTAGGCAAGAACTCAGAGAAGGATGATGTCCAATATAGTCAGAAAGTTCCCAACAAAATAAATCTGCCCTACAGATTATTTTTTGGCATATTATGAAGCTGCACAGGTTTCAAGGCATGACTGTTGTCAAAAAGAATTCCAGCTAGGAAAGTGAAGACTGTCTTGGTCTATTTTAGACAGTTAAATTTGTGTGATAATTTTTCTTGCTACTTGAGAAAATTTCCATGAAAATCAGTTTTTAATACTTTTTATCATTTCATTTTTTCAAAATTTCATCATGTCTGTGTTCTTTAGACTAAAGAGTCGCTTTCCCAGTAGACCCAGAACTGTGAATGCTCATGGTTACAATACTGGCCATGCACCGTGATACTAGTACTGTTCTTCCCCTTCTACCTTTGTATTTATAGACTGGTTTTGGAGATCTTGAGCTTTAATGGAATTGCTCCAGTTCTTCTCATTTGGATCTGCCTGCCACTTTGTTTTTATTTTAATACTGTTTTTTACTTCACGCAGGAACTATGCATGTGCCCTTCCCAAATTAATGGATTGAAAAAGGCTTTCCATTAGTGTTTTATTTTGTAGTTGCAGCTATCCTGAAATGTGGAGAGATTAAATTACATTTTCACATAGTCCGTAAAGTTGCTAAAGAAACTGAAAAACTTTATTCAGCATTCTCTTTTAAGAATATTTCTCTGTGATTGCTTCAGTCTTCCCCTATGCCTGAAGTGTATTAACTCCGTGTTGTTTATTGAGCATTCTATCACTTGTAATTTCTAGTTTTAAACTCTACAAATATAATCTCAATGCATTTGGAAATAGCTGTTCTTTCTTGTACCTACTCTGGCTTTATGATGTGAGTAACAAGTTCTTTGTATTCTTAACTTCACAAGTAACTTTTCTACCTGATCTAAGGACTCCATAGTGAATACCAATACTTCAACATTCAGTAAAAATAGCAACAACTGCCAGTTGTGTCACTGCTAATGCATGTGTCTTTCTTTTAGTTTCCCTTCCTGTGTATCATCTGTTTAGTATTCCACACAAAGGTGATCAAAGCCAGTATTTTATTTCTGGTGTTTGTGCCCACAAGTGATCTTGCAGCATATCAGACAATTTGCTTCAAGCTAAAGTAGTCAGAAGCAGGAAATTAAAGCAAATAATTCTGTTTGGTTTTGGAATAAAACTCCAAGTAGTGTTTATGTGCAAAGAAAGAAAAATCACTTCTTAAATAAACAGAATATTTCCTTTCAGGTATTTCCAAACAAAAATGATCCTGCAAGTTTGGGAGGGTATCAGGTTACTCAGGCCTTCTAAAGACATGGTGCCCCTCAGACCTATTGGACTGGCTATGCCCTGGTTTCAGGTGTCTATGAAGCACAGCTAAACTGAACAGCTTTGGCACTCCAGTGATGTTGTGATTAAACTCCTGAAAGTTCGTAAGACATCCCTGAGATCTGCTGGAAGAGGAGGTAGTTTTCAGCTTTTCTAGTTCATGTTCAAAAGAAATAGGATCAGGTCATTATTTTTAGTTCCAGTATGCAGTTGCCTGTGCTGTGTAATTGTTTCCATGCTCCCTGACACAGTTTCAGCTTGTGTCTGAAACTGTCTTAAGCAATTGCATGGGCCAAGCAATATGATATGGCAGTACCAACATGCATCCTATTTTTAGGAAACAGAATTAACTGTGCAGTTTGTGAGTCTTGCCACTCTGTCGTCTGGACCTCAGGTTTTCCTGTTAAGACAATACAAGGCTTCCTTTGGTCTTTCAAAATCCCTTTTATGGAGCTAACAGGACAGGCTGTCAGAGTAAAGGGCTAGAGCTGAGTTGTCTTCCAAGCTTCTTGATCCAAAGCATAGAGCTTCAACCCCAAGACAGGTTACTGAAGCGTGGCTTGTGCTGGAACCTTCTGGGGAACTGTTGGAAATCCCCTTGTGCTTCGACAAAAGTTTTAAATTCATGGTGGTTTTTTTCGTTTATGCCACTTACTGTCACAATTTGTTTTTTAAAGAAGTTTCTGGTTCCTTTTGCAATTCTAAACAGCAACATTACTCATCTCATGACACTCATGCCAAGAGAGAGATTTTAAAATATTCTCTTTAGGTTATTGATTTTTGAATAGAGAGTGCCAGTGAGCAAGGCAACTTCAGAGAAGGTGATCCTTTTCATGTTGTAGATCAGAGACCACCAGCTATCTTGCCCAAGCCATTGGAAAGTCTATTTGTTGCTAGAAAATATTTTCTGCCATTTTCTAGACAACATTAAATGAGCGAGAAAAGGGAATAGAATAAATTAGGCCTTGCTCCACATTGTGGAGATAAATTCATTTCCACTACTAAACCTAGCACTGAATCCCAGCTTATTTAGGCTAACCCAGTGCTGTAGCACTGAATGTGGCATTGTATCTGCACTGAATAGTTTTTTTTTCTGAAAGGCCAGAAGACCTGAGTCAGTCTGTTTTCCAAAAAAAAAAAAAAAAAAAAAAATATATATATATATAAATTTTAGAGCAAAGTATCTTCAAAAAATAGTGGGGAAAATAGAAAAACATCCACCTGTCTTCTCTGTTCATCTCCTCCCTGGGAGGAAGAGATAAAAAATATCAGCATATGTTGAAAATAATAATTTTTTTTAAAAAGGGAAAAAAGCAAACAAACCCCTCAAATCCAAAAAATATTTCAAACATCAAGGTTTAAAGTTAATCACAGATTGCTTAAATAAATGTTTGACTTTCAGAAATGCTGACCACCCACAGCTCTAAAAGTTTTTAATTAGCAGTTTTACTCAGAAATGGAGTAATTTCCACTTGCTTTTAAAATTTAAACCGTACGATTTTAAATGTGGTTTGCAACACTTTAATCAAGTTCCCAGATTTTATAAATATGTTTCCATAATATGACAGGAATCTATATCCAGACGTTGCTTATGTACAGTAATCTGTTCAAAAGTTGACTATAAAGTACCTTACACAAGACAGTCATACCATTAAAGCAAAGTTTAAAGTTCCTTGAACTTCATAGGTGAAGACTAAACATTGTGAATACGATTCTGCAAGCAGTAAACAAAGTACTTTGCTTTCAAACTATAACATATATATAGAAGTAATGCTAAACCTAAAGTGTAAAGAAAACTTGCCTCTGTTTTTCTAAACATGGATGCCAACCTGCCAAGGCTTAACCATGGGGAGTTCTATTCTCACAACTGCCTATGTAAATATAAAATTAGGACCTCTGATGCAGTCAATGACATTTAAATTGCTGTATTAGGAGCAGCAGAATTATGCCCAGGAAATCTCATTGAATGGAATTTGGTTCTTTTGGTGTCAAGACTGAGCTGTCACAGGAAATAAGTTGGCAGATCTGTTATAAATGGATCTGCATTGATTTTCAACAAACTTTTGATTGGAACTTTGCACTGAGACAGGCACTAAGTGCTCAGATTCAGGTTCCCTGCTCGGGAAGCCATGATTAGCAGTGAAGCCTTGGAACTTTATTTCCACATTGCAGCCTACATTCATGAAACATTGGTTAATTGTTCCTGTATGCACAGTCCAAGCACATACTGTGATAATTTGTATGTAGCTGAGTCCAGCTGACATGTCCACATTAGATTTACCTATAACCTTTTGTCATATCTGTGTTCTTCTGATGTTACTTTTTTTGTCAGCAATTAACTGTCTTATCCTCCATAATTCCTTACAATGGACATGAAGAGTAATCTACAGATGCTGACTTGGGATATACTTCTACGATATTTTCTACAAGAAATATCTTAGTGAACAAGTAATGACCATGGTGACAAGGGGAGCTGTTTAGATTAGATTCTTAAAGCAAAACAAACCCCTTGTGGATTTTGAAGGTTAATATGTGATTTCTGCCACCTTTTCTGCTGCACTTGCACTCCACGTACTTTGGTGTGAGCCTTGTTTCAAAGCAGAGACAGTCTCTTACTTATTGACCTGTTTCTCCATAACCCCATCATTTCAATTTTTCATCAGCTAGGGGACATTTGGCTCTTCGTTTTACCTTACTGATTTTTTATTTTCAGAGAATGTTTTCTTTTGTTATTTTAAGTTGTAGAAGAGTTTTTCTCTAAAACAAATTAGGTCTTTCATAACTTTAAAGTCATCCTATTTCTGCACTTCATTTCGAAATTCAGAATAAAACCAATATTTTGAGCTTTGTTTAGATGTGGCATGACATACCAGCACTGACTCCGAGATAATTTTAGAGGTAAACTATATAACTAATCAGAGATGGCTCTCTCATGGAACTCATGTTCCTTGGTGCTCTAGATGTGAGAGAACTTATATTATAAGCAGTTTCTAACTGCTTCAGACAAACTAGGTCTTAGAGCTAGACACTCTTGGTGGGTTTAGAATTGGTTTCATGGAACTTCGGAAGAGGAGAAGCATGTCTGTACTCAGCAGTCCTAATAAGAAATGACTGTCAGATTTCTTGACTGTACATGGAATAACTTATACCATTATGCACTTGTCAATAGGTAGAGGCTGTCTCATCTCCTCCTGTGCTATAGTTATGAAAGTTATACAAGCATCTCTGAATATATCTTTTTCCACTGGTAGTAACCTGAGCTTGTTCTCTCAGATCCTTGAGCTCAGTGTAATCAACAAAAAGTTTATTTATCTTCTGTTACCTATTTATCCAATAGTTCATTCAAAAGAAAAATCAGCTTGCAATACCTCTTAAAACTTTAACTCTTCAGGTTCCATTAAGTTCCTTCATTTATTTTACAAAGGTTGGGTAGTGTGTCAAGGACAAATGGAAAAGCAATGAGATGTACAAATACTCTCTAGATGCAATTTAAAGCAACATAAATACTTAGGTACGCTGATTGCTGTTCAAGGCTAGCATTTCTTATTCAGTTAGGCCCATTATGACTTCTGGATTTGATTCCTGGACTTTTGCATGAGCTGTCTTTTCAGGCGAGAGAACTTTGATTTCTCAGGTAAAGCCAGTAAGCAGAAGATAATAAAACAAATTCATCAGATTCATCCAGTGGTACCAATAGTTCTGAGATTTTGAAATATCTTTTCCTTTCAATAGGTGGCTTATTTTTAATTAAATTGGCAAGACTTGAATTATCTTAAGTAACTAAATACATTATGTATTCATTTAGAGAGCCTATATTGAGGCTTAGTACAAGTTGCACTCATTTTGACAAATTTTAGGCAGAAAATTTCTCAGGGGAGTCCTGCTTTCTGTCATTCAAAAAGCTTTTATAATCATTTAGTCCAAAATGGTGATGTAGGCCGAAGTTTGAATCCCTGGCATATTGCTATAATGCTGCATTAGCTTAATCCTTCATTTTCTTGTCAATTAAGGACTTATCTTTATTCACAGATTCACTTATCTGTTATTCTTAGAGTATTTTAATGCTAGTAGTTAAAATCCCTTTGTTTATGGCAATAAGGCACCATTCAGTTTGTGAACTTTATAAAACCAACCTCTGCCAATTTTGCTGTTTGAGAATTGCTGTAAAGAAGTGTTCCCACAGTAATTACTTATTCCAGAGATGTTCACTAAAGAATGAAGTAAGGGGAAAGTGTATAAAACAATTGTGCACCAACTGAGGCAAGTTTTACCCAGCACCTTCCCAGCAACTACAGGGCATTAAAAAAAAAAAAAAATCCTTGCAAAACAGTACACAAAAATCTGTTGTCCTTAATGCAGTTGCATATAGTGACTTTACAAATATTGGCAATTACTTAAGGTATTCACATTTAAATTAGGTCTGGCCAAAAGGTTGGGAAAAAGTGAGGGGGGAGAAGCAAAGGGGGGTTGGCAACAGCTTTTCAACGTGGGGCTCAGCTGCCCATCATTGCAGGCTTTCAATGGTTTGGGTCATGGGTAGTGTCACTCATTTTTATACACACTTAGTCACATTGAAGTAGGAATGGCGATGCTGAGATAAAGAAATATGTGATAAGCAAAAATCTTAGCAAAATCTTTCTAGTTGGGTATTTCTTATGGTACACATGCTGCTCTTTTTTTAAACTTGGTTACTTTTGAAAATGTATTTTAAGTTGAAGTGTGGGGTCGGAAGGAAGAGAGTGTGCTATTAATATTCAAAGGCAACTGTGGAAAACTGCCATGAGTTTGTACTTTGAGCATTTCATTTCAGCAGTACTTGTAGAATGTGCTTAGAGCAGGAAACCATTGTGGAGAGCTTTGTGAAAACTTTAATGAGGCCAGGAGTTTACCCATGGCAACTGCCCCAGTCACTTGAAGCATCACTTCTGAGAAACAAGTAGCAAATCTAGAAACTTCTATTTTTGGGCTACCTCAGCACATGTGATTAAAAAAACATAAACCCCAACAATTTACTTCAAAAACAGAGTAAATTATGCCTTTGAGCCCCTTGGTGGAAATACATCATCTTTACTGTAACATAGAAAAGAGAGAAGGAAAACAAATGTGTAAAGTTCTGTTCACATCAGAATTTTAGTATTGATAGTGTAAGAGTTAGATGTGTTCTGCTTCTCAGACTTCAAGGGCCATATTTCTTCATGGACAATAAGGCAGATTTTGATTTGACAGAAGGGTTCTTAGAGAGAGTTACTTCAGCTTTCTAAGTAAAGAGATATGACCCAGTTTTCAGATGTCAGAACTACCTGAATCCTAACACTGTTTTCAATGGCTTCACCTGAATGGATGAGCTTTCACAGAATTTCACAGAGTATTCCGAGCTGGAAGGGACCCACAAGGTCAGCCACGAATCAGTCAGGGAGAATTTGGGTTGTAAATGAAATCACTCTGTGCTGTCATCCTACTGGTGCAGAATGTCTCCAGCCTCATGCCAGAAAGAGAACCTTAAAAAACCCAACCTAAATCTATTGAACTGGTAAAAAATTGTAAATGTCTTTGTAACATTTAAAAAAGTAATTTTGTTCTTATTGTACATATAAACTATTTCTTGATGACTTTAAAGGATACATAATATTTTATTTCAATTTCAATAATACAACAGAAGAGTGATCTTGGTGGAGAGGGGGCATAATGCAGAAGTTACTGAACTCAGTGGAGAGTGAAGAAAAGTAACTGAGGCTGAAATCTTACAAACTCTGATGTGATTCAATCTCCTTGCTTTTAGCTAAATGAAGAAGAAAAGAAAAAAAGTTTACCTGTTCTAGTGACTTTGTTCAGCTGAAGAAGCTGATGAAGATTTCTCCTGATAAACTGAAACAGTCACTTTTAGGGTACTTCTTATCTTTTCATTCATTATGGCTGCTTCAAAAATAGAGCTAGAATAACTGACTAAGTAAAAAAATTTGCTTTGTAAATAGTCAGATATTATCCTTAAGCCTTGCAAGAAATGATTCAAAGATCCCTTTTTAAAAGGAATTTTCCTCAGGGAAAAGCTTTGCATGCTAGTTTTAAAGACCAAGCTTAATAAATGTCTTCTACTTTCACAATGTTTCAGAGCTGTGTTAGTAATTGGACTTTAAACTAGAAAACTGGCTTCTCTCATTATTGGTTTCTGCAAAGAATGAACCATTATTCTGTCATTCACTTTTTTTGCCTACAGCTTAATGGCAGAGGATGACCTGACGCTCCGTTTTCTGCAAGATGGGAACTGTCAGCAGAAAGATCACAGTTTAAAACTGATCCCTTCTGTCTGACTATCTGCTATGCTGCTTGAGACTAAATTAGTGTATTTTCTGAGACTGCCTGGTTTTGAGAGCTGTTATATACCTGTCATACCAGACAGACAGACATTCTGTCTGTTGTGAACCACAGTGATCCCTAACCAACAGAGATTACGGAGAAAACATCTGACTGCTGGTTCCAACTGACCTGTGTACTAAACCCTGAGCCCTGTGCTCGTCTTCCTGGGTGAACTCTGACTCCAGCTCTGCATTCCTCTCATGTTATATAAAAATGACATTTGCCTGCCAGAAGCACAGCATGAGCAATAGCTGTAAAATGTTGCCTCAGGATGGAAATGCTACTGAGAGAGTTTCACAACTGGGTTAATTTTCTCTTCCAAGGGACATACTTTGCATAGCATTTGCTTGAAAACAGGCACTATTTCAATTGCCCTTGCCTTTCTAAAATTATTTTTAACTGTTTTTGTAAAACTTGGGATCATGTGAACTGTGCTTCTATTTTAATTATTAGATACCTTGATATGTATATTGCTTCATAGGTTTTAATCCCTGGCTTGTTTGGAAGGCAATAGCATACACTTGGTTTAGGTTACATAATGCCAGTACTGAGTAAAAGCAGGTGATCTTATACATATGAAGCTATATAATTTTCCAGAGTTTTTCTATGCTATTCCTTCTGTGGAATACTATGTTAAAATGCTGTTCTAGTAATGAAAGTGTAGATTGTGAACTATAATCTCCTCAGCCATGTCATGCTTCAGATTCCATTAAATGATCTCCATCTTATCTTTTAAATGATCAGCACAGCAAATCCTTAACTCTAAACTTCTGAGTAATTCGGTTGTCATAAACAATCATTTATAAATGGATTCTTCTCCAGGCTGCTGCCAGTTTGTGGAGCAGTGAATTCAGCTGGATCCTGCTATTAAGCTCTGTGCTGTAATCCAAATGATGGGATGGGAGACAACCTGAGAAGAACTTGATAAGTTAATGCACTTGGTAAGTGCATCTTCCCTGCTGTAGCAAAGGTGGTTTTTATTCCTTTATTGAATGATGAGTGGTCAGTAGAAACAAGTTCCCCGTTAATGAAATTTGCTTTTGACAAGGTAAGTGGTGTATGTACTAAAAATTCCTATTGATTGCCAGTTAGACCACCCAGGACTTTGTATCACTCATGGCAAAAGTCAAATGAGTCATAATTGAGCCCAGGTGCTGATGTCAGTGAGTGGGAAGCAGCTCACTAATGGCTTTCTGCAGTGCACTCAAGGAGCAGCTGTGTGCCAGGGGCAACTACCCGGCCTTAGAACCTGGCTAATGGGAAGATCTGCGGCTTGGAAGTCTTTCATTATGGAACACTTTCCAGCAAGGTGCGAGAACTAGCTGTGAGTGAAACCTCCTACCTGAATATGTAAAAGTGCACATTATCTTAGAATTATGCTATCTGTTCCCTTAGATAGTGTGGACAGTCTGGCACTGGGAGTAGATAATAGTTTTCTTCACTGTGGTTCTCACAATCTGAAATCTGTTGAGTGGGTGAACCGGTTTTGAGAGTCCAGGCAAGAGGATCTGGTGTATCATATTTGTTTCTTATAACACATATCTACTAGTAGCTTCTGAAAAACCTAGTAGATTTATGTGAACTGTTAAAAAAGCACCTTGTGGGTTTAAATCTCATAATAATAAAAAAAAAAATTGGAGAGATGTTCTCAATGAATTTCAGTGAGAAAGTGTAGAACCTGAATTTGAGAGGATGCTTTGAAGCCCGTAAACACATAATTTTCAAATTCATAAGTATGCTTTTCTATGCCATCAATGCTTCTCTGGCACTTCTGCATCTTATGAATTGTAATTAGCCACAAGGATTATATACCTGATGAGACCATAAAGGGTGTTATTCCATGTCTTATAAAAAAGCTTTCTGCAGACATATTTGGAGCCACAGATGACCATGGTTAGGTCTTTTTACTGCATGAGAATGTAAGAAATGCAATAGATTTTCCTGTGTGATTGCCTTTGTTAGACTTCAGTATACCTTGCAAATATAACTACATTAGTTCAGATACAGGTAATGTCTTCGTCCAGTGCTTTACAGTTCGTAAATTTAAATTAATGTCAGGAATACAGACACATTTAGAATGAAAGTAGCATGTTAGGCCCTTCCTCTGAGATGAAGAAATTGTATAAGGGTTTTTTAATATTATCATCCTTTTATTTTTTATTTATTACGGTTTGTACTTTTTACATTGTATGACAAAACCTATGTTTCTCAATGAGGTAATGCAGTTTTCTTTTTTGTCAGTAGACTCTTAAAAAAATCAAACTTAACTTGACTTTCTGTTCCCTTGTAATACATATAAATTTTGGAGTATCTGGTTTTATTTTAGTCAGTTTTAGAGGCATATTGCTCTCGTGTCATCAAGTTTGTGAGATTTGCCAGACATGATTGGCATAGTTCAGCCTGAACAACAACTTGGACTTTGCTCTGCTCAAACTTTTCCTTTGGGTGTACTCCTGGTGTGGTTTTGTAGGCCTTTGATGAATGTTTCCACTTCCTGAATATTTTAGCCTATCTTTTGTGAAAGTATTTTACTACTTGTTTCTTCAAACAGAATAATTATGAAGTCTATGAAATACTCATAAATTTGGCAAAGTTTCTTGTGGTGTGAAGAACAGAAGCAGATGGGACATTAGATAGGAACCATACAAACTTCAGTATAACGACTACTCATGAAAAGGCTAAATTAGGTGGGTTTTTTTTAGTATAGTAGTGACTGTTTTTTGAGCGATTTACTATACAGATGCTATTTTGTTGTTTTTGCAGAATATGGGGTAAAATTTCCTTCGCCAAAGAAGGTAGAATGTGCCCCATGTCTAATATTTGCTATACAGCCTGTCTGCTATATAGAGTCCGTAGGAACCCAAATGCCTATTCTCCACCATGGATTTCCCATATTATACTGTAAAATTTGTACTTAAAATTTTCCTGACTATACCAGACCAGAAAAAAATCATTAGCAAGTCTGTTACAAAGCATAATTTTACTAACCAATCTTTTATTAAGAGGATGAGTTTGTCCAACTTTGAGAAAGTAGAATTGTATCTTCACTGGCAAGGTTAAAAAAAAAAAAAGGAGAAAGAAAAGGCATTAAAAAGCCCAGAAGTTAATTTAAGGTATCTGTATTTTCTGTATTTTTACACTTGTATGGTGGCATTTTGAAGGTAATTGATCCCTGCTTGTGAAAACAGATCAGTTTGTTTTCAGGGGACTGTTTGCAACATGTTGATGTCAACAAAAAGCAATAATAATATTACAATAATTATTCAATGTGTTTGGCTTAATAGTGGATTGCAGTCATGGCTAGGATGTCCTATGTAGGTGATGGAATGATGAGTTAGTCTTTCTGTGTGCAGTCATGAGTTACTGCTTTGTGATTTTGGAGTATTTTTTTCTTCATCTGCTGTTTTTGGTATAGATTCTCGTGCTGTTCTGTAAGATTCTGGTATCAGTTACAAACCTCAATCATGGAGGTTTAAACTCCACTCTAGTAAAGACTGTGAAAATTCCAGCTAGAAATGCCTTTTTTTCAGTTCACCTGATTTCTTAAAGTCTGTGGAGCTTGCAAGGTCTCTAATGACTAGTGCTTAGCTCTGCTCTGGTTAGCTGGCAAGGTTGCAGCAATATGGACTCAAATATAGAGCAGGTTTAACTTTTTGAACTGTAATCCAAACCCATCCTTGGCCATCTGTGAACTTCTCATGGTAGTATGTTTATTTTGGCAGTGTCACATCATGCCTATCATGGTGACACTGAGTGCAGGCAGCTCAGAATTTTTCTTCACCCTGGAGCCTCTCCCTGCCTGGCTGTCATATCTGTCCAGCAGGCTCAGGAAAGACCAAGCTTAGAGCACCCATTCTTAGGAGGAAAGAAGGTCAACAGTTGCTGCTGAAACTGGGCTATGCAGCTGAAACTAATTTATGGCCAACCAGCTCTACCTCTATTTCATATACACATACAACCTTTGCTTAAATGTGGCGGAAAGTAATTGCACACCCCCTCCCCACTCCAAGCACATTAAAGAACACAACTTCCAGTCTTTTGCGGTTTTTTTCCCCCTGTATTTTCTCAGTTGAAAAATTATCTGAATTTGAGCTAATAAAGTTTAGAACTTAGGTCTGAAAAACTCTGTCCTGATTCCTTTTCTGCCTCCTCTCTTTTCTCATCTGGCTTCAAAGAATGTGCTGGGGACCGTAGACTAGTGCAGAGTTTTCAGCTTACAATAACGAAGTTACAATGGATGCCTGTGTTCTGAAAATTAAAAAATACGTTCTCCAAAGTTATAAAATTATCATGAACCAAAACTGAAAGCCAACTGCATGCAAAAACGTGGTTTATTGTGTATTTTTTTCCTCTTAATTTTAACTTACTCTCTTTGGTTTATATATACTGCAGGAATAATAGATCATGGAACCAGTAGGATGAATGGAGTTTCAATAATCCATTAAGAATCAATCTGTAAATGTGTTTTTCAGTACACAAGTGTCAATAAGATAAAGCAATGGTTTGAAAGAGCTCTTGAGTTCTTCATTTCATTATGTGTACAGGATGATGGTAGCACTATGTATAAGTTGTGCTTTCTTTCACTTCTCCATTTCTGAAAGTCTTAGAAATTCAGACTTGCAAGGTGGAACATTAGGATAATAAGAAAATGTAAAATCTACAGGTGAAAGTTACTGGGTAATTTAGAGAGGAATAAATACAAACACTTGGATTACTCGGGGATGTTGAAAGTGTATCACTGAATTTTGTAGCAATTGGCAGGTTGAGAAGAATGCTGTGAATGTTTGATGATTACAGCAGTAGCAATAAAGTATGAAAAATTTATGATGGGTAAAGTAGCTGGTAGGCTACAAACATGAGCTTACACAGAGAAGGCAAGTAAAATAAAACCTTACAGAGCTTAAGAATGGAAAATATAGTAAAACATGAAGAATCAATCAGATAAATGGTGATGGTTCCTCATCCTTTCCTGTACTCTCTCATTCTTCAGTGGATCAAGCAGTTGACTGTCCTAAGCCAGAGGTTACAGATGTGTCTTTGTGTTAATAGGCTGTGATTTACCTTCTTGCACTTTTTCAACATTTACGCTTGAAGTCTTCTGTGTTCTGTTGCAATGAGTTCCAGGATCTAGATGAGAGTTGTGTGGAAAAGCGCTCCTCTTCTATGTTTTAAAGCTGCTGCCTGTTAATTGTATTTGAGGCTCCCTAATGGGAAAGAGGGAACTATCATTGCCCCTCATATTCTCTATCCTGTTAGTTATTTTTATAGCTTTTTAATTTATCTTGATACAGAAATGTTCTTATTGAGTCATCCTCTTTGTAGCAGAACTCCACAAGAGAAAAACATCTTTTTTTGGCAAGGTTGCCAGAATTGTGCCCAGACTTTATCATGATGACTTTATATCTTTTGAACTTTATTCTTTCTCTAAAGTTTCTAGTATTCTAGTTGTCTTTTTGACTCCCAATGAACCTGCATTGGTATTCTTATAGGTTAACAGACAATAGCTGTCCTAAATTGTAATAGCCAATTAATATTGCATCATTGTGTGTGTGTACATATAATGAGGTACACAGAATAGGTATAAACTTACAGAGATATATATACAGCTAAATGCATATATATGCATAAACACGTATAAAATGCAAAGATATATATATATATGCATAAACATGTATATGTGCCAGCTTATTTGAAGTCAGATTGAAATGTAACATTAAATGTTTGGTCTCCCACCACACTGTGTCTTTACCAGAAGGGTCTTTTTTTTTCCCACTGCACTGAAATATAAAAGATGGTTTTTAAGACAGCTTCAGCAATGCATGTTATCTGTTCCATACGTTTAAAAATTAATCATTGGGATTCCTTGATAGGAGCACTTGAAGGGTTGTCATTGCCAGAAGTCATTTTGTTTCTTTCCCTGTGAATTTTTTCGTTTGCTCAACCTACAGCAGTGTGGCAGACATACATACTGCTCTCAACAAGTTGTGTTTGGTGTGTGTTGCAGGTCTAATGAATATTAGGAATGCACAAATTTCTATATCTGCTTCTCTTTGTTGATGGGTATATTAAGGCCAGCACCCTTGGGCAGCAGAGCCTGGTTGAGATTGCTGGAGTGCCACTCACTGTGCCCAGGTCATGGCTAATCCACAAAGACACATGGTGGCTTAGTCATTGCTCCTGGCATGGCTCTCTCCCCTGTATCTGACTGGATCCAGGCAGAAATGGAGGAAAACTGAGTCATACTTTCCTTTCATGGGAAGACAGGCAAATATAGTCTTCTTTAAAACATGTAAAGTTTCCCTAAAATTATCCTCAGTAGAAACCCAAGGTAAATAAGCAAATTTTATTTCAAAATATTACCCATCAGGACATGACTAATTTTAAGCTTTGCCTGGAAGTCAAAAGTCAAATGTAGTAATTTTTATAAATATACCGTCTTTTTTCCTACTCCAGGCATGGTTGGAATGTGTTAGACTATTAAGAGTAGTCCAGGTGAATATGATGGGTTTTGATGTGTTTGGAGGGCAAAGCTGCCTGAGAAGGCAGCCAATCTAAGGAAAATAGTAAAGGCTGCAGTAGTGAGGAGGGAAGCCTCGCAAAATCCATCCTCCCTGAAAAACCCAGCTTGCTCTCAGTCATGTTCCTCATCCTGAAGTCCTTGAGGTGGCAGTTTCTGATCCCAGGTGCCATCCTCATGGCAAGTAAAATATTAGGCACTTGCGCTTTGCCTTCTAGTTGCTGGACCTTGGCTGTGTGATTATGCCCTAACAAGCTAATTTATGTTTTCAGCCGCTGTGTACCCACCACAGGCTTTTTGCTTGCCTTAATTCTAGATCATAATAGTAGTACAAAGTACCAAACTTCTGTCTACATCGGTGCCAAAATCTCTAAAGTTCCCAAGCAATCAAATCTGGGAAGACTTACCAGGCAATTTTTACATATATATATATATATATAATTTTTTAACCACATTGAGATTCCTTTGCGGTCTGGGGAAGTGCCAAGCACATGTGATTACTCTTTTTCCTTTCTTTTGCTTTTGTCCCCTGGTTTGTACCATATGCTGATTAGAATGTAGTGTGGCTGTTATTGAAGTGACTACAAAGTTAATGCAAATGTAACACACTTCAGAGTTTGGTACACAGCTCTTTCAGACTGGTTGGATTTGTGGGATGTTGTGGTTTGGTTGCATTTGGAGATTTTTTGTGGATGTTTGGGGAGTGTTTTGGGGTTTTTGTTTGTATGTTCGGGGTTTTTTTGTTCTCTTTGTTCCTTTTGTTGTTTTCTTACATGCTAAAGCACAGCTGATGATGAGGGTTTTTCAGAGCAGAGAGGGAAAGGGGTCTCTGTGCTACTCAGGACCCAGAAGAGAATTGTCTCCCATTCATTCTGACATGGAGGCATAACTGACACCGGGAAAAAAATATCCTTCATCTTCTGAGTATCCTTTTGGCTTCTGCCCATTTCCCTCGGTTGCTGATTTCTCTCCGTCTTCCAGAAAATTCTCATTTCTGGGGGACGCAGGGTCTTCCCGAGGCGCTGGCCGCTAGAGGATGCTCCTGGTCCGGCGTTGGAGAGCAGCGTGCTCGGGGCCGGGCATCTTCCTCCTCCCGGCACAGACCCCAGCCCAGCTCTCCTCTTCATCCGCCTCCCGGCACAGACCCCAGCCCAACTCTCCTCTTCAACCTCCTCCTCCTCCTGAAAGAGACCCCAGCCCAGCTCTCTGGGGAGGACATCGCCTGTCAGGCATTACCTGTGTACCCTGGGATACGTAAAAGGCAACTCTGTGCTGGAGAGTGCTGGGATATTTCCACCATCAAAATGGAAAAGAAAATCTATCCAATTCACAGACAAGATTGCAAAATGCTAATGACAGTCAGAGAAACACACTGTAGGAATTGGAATGTTTTTGTTATGGTGAAGTCCATGGACTTATTTAGGTGACATTATTAATGGCATATTTGCAGTGTGCCCCACAGTATGCGAGTCCTGCTGTGGATGGTCACATTCTGGTATTCAGGTGTTCTGCTGGCTTTAATTTTTTTGTCCAATCTTTTTAAGTGATCCAAATCTCCGTGCTTAAATTAAACTTGAGATTTATTCTTCAATAAATATAATGGAAAGGACATTTGAAATTAAAAAAGGGAATATTTAGCATCTATAGTTTTTTCACAAAAGGCACACACATGGAATTAATTCAATATTTAAAATAAAAACCAACAAACATTCTCCCCTTAAAAAAAAAAAAAAACAAACAAGGAAAAACTGACCAAATCAACAACGCCTGAAGTAAAAAGCAAATCATAAAGCTGGAAAAAGTTGCATATGAAAATATCTTTCTAGTACTCTGCTGCCCTTCCAAAATTCTACTGCAGCATAAACAAGTTCTCTGGCATGTAGAGCACAGGTTTTTGTGTGTCAATAGCACGAAAAAATAACATAGCTAATTTTTAAGTAGCAAAGCAGAGTACTCAGAAGTCAAAAAAATAGCAGATTTGAGGTCAGCTAACATTGTTTCATGTGCGCTAGAACAGAGTCTTTAACTATGCAATTATCTACTGCCTCTTTCTCTCTCCTCATGTCCTCACCTCCTGTGGGATTTTTGCCTTACCCAGACTACAAGTCAGACCTGCCCAGAGATATACAGGCTTGTGAAGCAGAAGAGATTGTTCATTTTTTGCAGTTGGATGGCGTGTAGTATATAAATCAAAGACTACAGGAAAGGAAATATATAGGTGAGAAGCTAGATAAGACTCTGAAAAATAGGACTGTAGTGTTGTCTCTGCCACAGATGTTTAGTAAAGTCAGTAAATTTTTCATATCGTGCATGTATCCCCCAGCTTCTGCGTGCTGACTGTGAGATCCTACACTCTGATTAATCAGAACTGTTGAACACCCACATCTACTCCTGAAAGTCACTAGAGAGTTGTTTTGAGTCTACAGAATAATGAGTAGTGCTATCTACTATTCCAGCTCATGTGCCAGATGTCTCAGATTCTGTGTGCCTGTATCTCTCTGACTGTAATCTCCGTGCACATCTTGTGTCATCTGTAAAAGATGGATGCTGACTTTTTTCTGTCTGCAGTAAAAATAATATGTCTGAATCACTTGTATCCTCTAATGATGGGCACCAAACAAATGCCTAGGCAAAGCAAATGAATTTGTCTTCAAAGCAGGTTTTGAACCTCATATAGGGAATAAAGGACACTACAAAGAATTGCAATATGAGTAATGGAGCAAAACAAAGTACTGCAGACTGAGGTACTCCTAAAGTGAGCGTTTTCTATCTTAGGCATTACATAAAGCAACATTAGTACTGTGTATTAAAGAGTGTATCACAAACTATTTATCAAGCCTAGATAATAGTTTAGGCTGAGTTTAAATCACATATTGATCCTGCAATTTCTGAACACGTGAGTACTGAATTCTGTAACCTGACTATTGCTTAAAAATGTGTGTGGGGTAAATAAAAAGGAAACAACTCAAGTATTCTCACTGACAGCAGGCTTTCTAGTAAGGAAGGCTGTGCAGCCTCTGGTAGGAGTCTAAAATGTGGTTTAAATCTGAAATTTTCCTCTTCTATTTAGTTCCTTGAGTAAATTGTATAAAAGTGAAATCCATTTCTTGCCACAGGGAAGCAGGAACTTAATTGTTTGAGAGCAAAAATTCGTGTTGGAATGGGGCTATTTTCTCTGGTTGCAGGTTCATATGCCTTCCACAGTCACTATTCTTAATGTGATCTCCCCCTGCTTATGAAGAAGAATAGAGTTCCTGTGCCCCAGTCCCTTATTTCTGCATTTCTATAGACAAAACAATTTTATGGCATGTGCTGAATGAGTTTGCTTCCTGAGGCTCAGGAAACATCAGACTTATGGCATATGTGCCGCAGAGCCAGGCAGGGTGATGAGCTATGTCTTTCCAGAAGCATTAGACACAGCAGCAAGTACACAGTGATGCTACATGGATAGTTACTCTGTGTTTGCTCTTTTGCTTTCCTATGCAACTTGTGTTTTGTGCAGAATTTTGTGAGCTTGCAGTTATGCAAATTGCCCTCTAAACTATTGAGGAGAGACGCTGGAAGATTTTCAGATAGTGATATGGGGATGTGATAAGCTAAGAAACCTCCTGTGGATCAGCCAGTGCACTCAGCTCCCTTCTTGCCTTTGCAAATTTTTTTTCCTATTTGTAAGGTGTTTAAACTCAAATCCATCAGAGTAAAAAAAAAAAAGGGTTGAAGTTGTAATTCATAAAACATAATTTATTCATAATTCACCCATTTGTATGTGTTAGGCTTGACTTTTTGATTTGGCCTGGAATATACGTGCAGGATACAGAATTGAAATGTGTGATTTTTATCTGTATCATCCCTTTTGTTTGTTATAACTGTGTTTTGTTATCTTTCCAGTGTAGTTGTAACAGGAGTGGGAAAGAAAGGAGTCTTCAGAAATACTAACTTTAAATGTTCTAGAGCCTGCATTAGAGCTGCTTGTCTTTTGCTATGAAAATAAACTGGCATATACCTGCAAGCTAAACAGAGATAGGGACACAAATTAAAACGTTAGGAGACCAAATGATCAAGAAGCTGAATTTGTTTTCTCAAGTGATTTAGGAACCATACTCTACTTCACTACTCAAATTGTGTTTACAAAGATGTTTAGCTCCTAATTCACTCCCACTTGTCAGGAAACCTTCCCAAGAGGTGAAAAAGAATGATGTTGGCTGTGGAGCTTATTAAAGTATTGTTGTTATTTTAAGTAATTTTTCAACAAATTGTAGATTCAGTCATTGAACTTCACCTTAGAATTAGAAAAAAATGCTGGAGGCTTTTGAAGTTTCATATCACAGAGGAAAAAAAAAGGAGGTTGCAGAGCAAAAGACATTTCTTAAATCAGGTTAGAAAATTTCCATCGGTTCCTTAGAGTTTGAAAGCTACTAAGGTCGAAGTTACTTTTATTACTTTTGTGTTTTTCTGCAGTGATAGCATTTTGTTACACTATTGAGTGAGTTACGAGTGTGTTTCCCTGGTCTTTTATGTTTGGTTTGATTTCAGTGTCTTGGTTTGAGGTCAAATATATCTTTCATAATGTCTTTTTTAATATGTCCATTTTTATGAGTAAAGGTATTTGAACAACTGGAACTCTAATCAAGTGAAACTTTTTGTGAAAGAATATATAAAACTGAATTTTGGTGCCGTTTATGGTCCCAGAGGTTGTGCTGTGATAGGTAGTGAGGCAGGAGGGGAGCACGGAGCCCTACTTGAGTCCTGGGGTAGCAGAGGCATATTGCCAAGGCTGTGCCTTCCATTGGTGCTGTTGACAGGGAAAACCATATTGCTGTGGGAACCAAATTCCTGTAGCCCATCAGTTCCTGCATGCCACACCCTGACACAGCATTCCTAATCCAGGCTGTCCTTGGTTCTTTTCTTCCTGAAATCCCCTGTTTTCCTGCTGGATCAAACTCAGATAGTCAACAGGACCCAGGGTGTAAGGTATTAGTGCTGGTGTTTTAGAAATGAGTTGTTTGCGGAGCTTGGTTAAAGCGATTTCAAGATAATGAGGGGAGGGCTCCACCTGTTTAGCAGAAAGGCAGCCTTCCCCTCTGGCCAAAGATGGACTGACAAGCTCCTTGTGGTGGCTCTTTGGCAGAAGCGAATGACTGCTCTGGGGTGGAGACCTAGCTGAGGGACCAGGAGTGTCAGCTCATCACAGTGATGTCTGCTGGTAGGCTGTGCTGACAGCACCAGCGCTGCTTTCCCTTTTTTTTTTCTTGGTTATTTCCAGTGAAAACTCATGGGTCAGAATGTCCCTGTGGGTAATTTATGATGTCACGTGCAACCAAATATGTACTTTGGCCATTTTTCATGTGTTTTGCTAATGATGGGTCACACAGTTTCACTGGAAGGCTCTAAAGATTAAAGTCATCAGAGAAGGCAGCCCTGGTGACTGATATTCTCTGACCCCATGACCTATGAAAGGCCATAGTACCACATTAAATAAAGCTGTCTCAAGCTCATCACTTGGGCTCTAACACAGACTTTAAAAAGAGGATCAGGCTCGTCTTACAGATTTTAAAGATTTATCTGCCATGTCCTTAAAGAGCCAGTTTTAGATAAAATGTATTCTTTGTGTTTAGAAATGTCATTCTTTTAGTAGGAATTTGTCCAGCTTGCTCTTATAAAAAATTATTTTCTATAAGTAGTCTTGTTTTCCACCTACATAATGGAAGGTACTCTTTGACTGGATTAAATTTATTTTTAATATATACAGCTCCGTATTATACACAGAATATGATCTGTTAACAAGAGGCCTCTCTTTTTTAGGATGTTGTGAAGTCCTCCTTGTAAAGTACAAATATCCAAGAACATAGGTGGGTTTTTTCCATCCATGAAAGCAAAGACCACTCCTGAATCTGCAATTCAGCATGACAATTTCTCTGTCTTCTTTCTGTATAAAAGGCATTGGACCAGCTCTCCTCAGCTCAGTCTTCAAGAAACATGAATAACGGAGAGAATCCTTTTGATTTTCGTTCTTTGTTGTCTGATACCTTACCCGAGGCATTTGAACCTGAGCAAAGATGTAAAATGCAGGGATAACATCACGAGTCACCAGCAAAGTGGATACGTCAGGTGTCACAAAGAGGAGACTCAGCTTCACTTGTGAAGTCCAGGATCCCAGCAATGATGTCAAACTGAAATGGGCAGGATTACAGCAAAGAGAATGTTGCAATTTGCAGTTTTCATGTGTGCCTGTGAGCTGACTGTAACCTGGCACAAATACAAGCAGGGAGCACAGGGAGCAGCTCCAGTTTTCACTTGGCTGTGAGGTGCTCTGAGGGTCAGGAGCAAGGGGAATACAGAAGTTCCCCACTGCCTTCTCATGCCCTTCTGCATGAGGCACACACTCAGGAAACTTTTTTTTTTTGGTGCTTTTTTTGTTTGTTTGTTGGGGGTTTTTGGATATTTTTTGTTTGTTTGGTTGTTTTTTTTTGTTTCCTTTTGTTGTTGTTGTTGTTTTTTTAATTTACTAGCTTAGTCAACTTAACTCTTAGAAATCTGGCTTTTCTGTAAGCTGCTCTCGAGTAGGAGACCGACTATATTAAGACTCTTCATACAATGTACAATATATATTTAGCCCTGAACATTGCTCTTGTCATGCTTTTTAATTTACTGTGTTTCTTGCTGCTAGCAACTTTGAAATTCAGTGGAGCCCTGCAGGGGTGTCTCAGTCTCCTGTTTCCTATCTCCTCAGAGCTATTGCATTACAGTCATCTGTCAAAGATGAGTGGGAGTCAAGGAAATGGAGCACCTCAAGTGGCTGACACTGCTGAGCAGATATCTTTGTATTTTTGCTGAGTGTTCACATACCTCCAGAGTACAGATGTGTCTGAGCTGGATTAGATGCACAGAAAGTTTGTAACACTTTCATTTTATAATAACGGCAGTCCTGGTTGCCTGGGAAAATGATAAAATTTCAACAACTGCTATGACCTGTACATACAGTTCGTTTGCCATAGATGTAGTTGTGATGTCGCCTTACAGCAGGCATAATTGCAGGTACACTGTGGTTGTACTCACTTAATGTGGTTAAAAAAATTATTGCACCTCTTGCAGATTAGCTAGGGCAATGAAATTCCTGAAAGAACTCAGTCTGACACAGAGGAATCTTCAGACTGCACATGCTGTCAGCATCCCACTTCCATTCCATAGCAGCATTAGGAATGAGAATGTAGGTGAAAGAAACCATCACAGGGTTGTTTGTCCCAGTGATAGTGGCTGGCACTGGAATCAATTGTGTAGGATCTATAATAAGTATATGGCAGAAGTTTAGCTAGTAAAATTGATGATTGCAGCTTAAAGGAAATAGTCATACCACAGAATACACTGTATGGTGCTAACTGCTGTGAAAATTTAACTACTGCAGGTAACCTGTGGTCTAAATTAGTCTGGACTTTTCAAGCAAGACTCTCACACTTCTCTTTCTTGGGGTTTTGTAGAAGTGGCTTTATTGAAATAGATTGTAAAAGGCTTTATAAATATGCATGCTTTCCTTATTCTAGAACAAAGCACAAATGTCCCGTTCATGTCCTGAAAATTTCGAAGTCGCTGAATTTGTGTCAACTCCCTGTGTCTGAACCCAGAATTTTATTGGAATTCTCAAGTCAATTTCTTCCATGATTCATTTTGCTTAGCAATAGAAATGTAAGCTATGGCCTCTGGCCCTAATGAAATCCTTTAAATGCAGTCTACATAGCAAAAGGTTAAGAGGGCAAGGCACAGTTTAATTTCCCAATAACACTTTATGGAAGTCTTTGTAAATGTACTTGCTTCTGGAGTTTTCTAACACCCCTTTCTCTGAAACTGTAGTCAATTTGCAGCTGAGAAGTTGCTGTATTAAAGTTACGTACATGGGAGAGGTTGGAGGGCAGTGCGATACAGGACCTTCCTGCTAAATTGCTAATCCAAATTGGGCCTTAGTCAATCTCTTACAAAGTTGTCAACATCCAGTGACCTATACGAAATGAATTGGTAGCTTCAGTCCAGTTCCTAGAGAGGTGTGCACATCAGAAGAGCAATCAGCTGGCACTAATTGGCACCCTGGGTAGCAGCCTCAGCAGAGAGCCAAAGGTCTGTAGAGGAACGGAGGCTGAAGTGCTCTCTCAACCTTAAAGATGGTCCCTCTGGGTCGGAGTTTAGGGCACGTTTGTAATGTCATATGTGGAATTTTACTGTGCCTCTTGCAATGCTAGACTGAAGCTATGCCTTGGGAACTGCACTTCCCAGGGTGTTTCAAATGCCACAGGGCTTTTTAAACCCTGAAATCACTTCAGCTTTCTTTCAGGTATAAACAAGAGAAGAACATTCACTGAACAATAACCTGATAGTCTGAGGTGTCAGATGACAACCACTCAAGTTGAGGGATTGCACTAGAAAAGGCAAAGAGAGGGAATGTGTAGTCCTTGAGGAAAAAACTGTCTCATGTTCATGCCCAAAGTGCATAAGTACTTTTACTTTTGCTCTGTCACTTTGTTTCACCTGTTGGGCTCAGAAAGGTTATAAATTAGTGGTGCCGGAATAATAAAAATATATTTTTTCATTAGAAGGTCTGTGAAGTTCTGTTCATTTTAAAAATGTAGTAAGACATGGTCTTCCTTCTCTTGGAATTATTCCCAGACCATAATATTTTCAGAAATTTTGTTACGTGTTATTATTTTCCCAATAGCCTTGTATTTAAGAAGTTTATGTCTTGTTTTGTTGTTCTGTTCACATAGTTTCAGTCATTCAGGCAAGGTGGAAATAATGTGAGGAACTTGAAGCCATCAGCCCATTCGACATCAATGGAGTCAGGGAAGAAGCATTAAATTAAGAAATGCGTGATTAAATACCTACCTAGTATTTTAAGCCAGGCAGTCAAAGGTGATAAAATATATTGTCTGAATTGGAAGTTGAGCAAATTTTCTCTTGAATATACAAATGAGTAATGAGCAGCAATGACAAATGTTTGACTATGGATGTCCACTAAGAATGAAAAATAGGCTTTTTTGATGGAGGTTGGTCTGTTTCACAAAACATTTGGTGTCTTTAGAGAGCAGTTTTTGTCCACCTATGCATTGTCTATACCGATAAAGATAAAAAGAAGGCGTTACACAGAGCCAGTATAGTTCCAAAAATCAGAGCGTATGTTTCGTCTTCATAGCTTTGCATTACTGGAATCACCAATGACCTGGTGCAATTTTTCTCCCTCTATATCAGATAACAAAAGAAACCAGGATCACAGCCATAACTGAAATGATGGAGTTCTGAAAGTAGCACCATTTTCCAGTCATACAGCAGCCCCCTTTCATACCTCCATGCTCTCTCACTGGATGATGCGGGTACATTTATCTGACAGACTAAAACAGGAACAGCATGGAAAGTAAAGCAGCATTTGCATCCCTGAGTGTGGGATCATAGACTGCTACAAAAGACCAGGGAGTTCGGAGGTACACTCTGCTCTCAACATTGCAAAGGCCCAATGCAAAAAATCACCCTGAAAAATGTATTCTTGTGTTTTAATGATCTGCACTGAAACACAGTGGTGCTCTAAGTGTATAAGCGTTACCATTTGCAAATTCCCACCTGTCGTTCCTGTTTCCGGAAACAGTATCCCTGGCTGCAGTCTGGACGTTGCCCCGGGTGGTGTCTGACTCTTAACCCAAATCAAACAGTAATTGTTCAGACACTGTCTGGCTCTCATGCAGTGGACAGGGAAAGCACAACAGCCTGCTGGTTACCTCTTAGTAAGCTGCTCGTGGAGTCCCCTATCACACCAGTGCTTTCAAGGTATGGGGTATGGATTCAGCTTGGCTTGCAGAATCAAGATTTCTCATCCAAAGGTATTAAAACAAAACTGTTAAACACTGATAATTCTCTGAGAACTGCTATGTTAATCCCAGTAACCCTGCCTACTTTTTGATTCTGCAAGAGGTGGCACTCTCCATGCTTATAGAATCTGAGAATCAGATACAAAGAAAAGACTGAAAATATGACAGAGTGCTTGAAGGTGTGTGCAGGCAGCAATAAGCACTCTCAGGATTATGGACTGCCCTGCTTGACTCAACCAAAAATCTTTACCTTCCAAGGACAGGATATGGTGTGGATTTTATGGCCTAGACTCCATTTATTTGATGCTGACTTGAACCTGTTTATTTGGCCTTTTAGCTTAAAGTTGCACTGTTTTTATCTCTGGATTCAATGGAAATAGGGACAAGTATATTGTGGACCTGTCTTCTGTGAAAGGGACAGAGAAATAACTGTTATTTAAAAAATAAATAGATCATTGTTATGAAAACCAAAGAATAATGTTTTTTCATTCTATGAAGAGTAGTTACAGTTATAACTACCAATCTGATCAAGTTAAGAAATTATATGTATGTTTTGGAGAAAGATTTTTGATATTAAGAGCAATTTCAGGGAGGACTCTGGTGATGGCATACTATCTGAAAGAGGGAAGCAGCTAATGAGAGAAGTCTCTAATACCTGTGATTCTGAATTTTTACTCCCTCCTGTAAGAGTTTAGTCTTATTTTTGAATGCTGGACAGTTCAGTTGTTCTAGTTCACTTTCCTAGGTCACTAAACTAAGGAATATAGCTTTGAACTTTCATATTTTTGTATGGACCCCATACCATCTCTCAAAACTCATGTTAATCCTAGGGAGGACCATAAGAATCTACTAACATATGCGCTCTGCCAAAATAAATGATATCCAGATTCCTGAGCTAATCTTCTTCTTTGATCTCGTGTATCATAAAATTTATTTGGTTAAGTAGTCATGAAATATTTCTGACCATTCTGAAGTATCAGCTGCAAAAAGCCTAGACTTTGATTCTTAAGATAAATCAGGAAACCTGAGGGTTTTTCCTCCCCTTCCAATCCTTAACAGTCTCCACAGAAAGCTTTATAATAAGGCAATTCAGAGGGTAGCAGTAGCCATTCTTTTTCCGGCACTTGCAGCTTTATATGTGAAATTGCGTGACACGTTTTGTCCGTGTGTGGAAACCTGACTGTGTTGCTGTCTCTGAAAGCATCAGCAGAAAGAGATGACAACTTTTGTCTTACAGTTTTTCCTCACTGGGTATGTTGAGGGTTTTTTTTTATTCTTTCCTTGTTTTACCTAAAAGTTCAAAACTCACAGCATTTTCTGTGCTCACAGAAAGTAACATAAAAGCATATTAATGACATATGGTCACATCTTTCTTGCAGTCTGTCTCCAGCATGGACCTTGGTCTATTTTTTTTCTACATTCTACACAAAAGAACCCTCAAATGGCAATGTTTTGTGCTCTGGTTGTTGCTGATCTTGCTTTGATGGTTCCTCCTCTTGCCTTTATGTTGAATGAAACCTTTCTTTTCTTACACTGTCCATTCACTTTATATTTTTAAATGATTTTATGGTTTTGTATTTTAACTGATGTATGGTGGATTTTTCAACACAGTAGAACATTCGCTTCCATTTTTAACACTTAAGGATATTTTGGTTGTAACTCTGCAGAAATAACTGAAACCTGATCTTTGAGTCTGTGTTAGATCCTTTCCAAGGAGGATAGGAGTGTTTTGTTTTATTTTTGGGTCATTGCAGGTTTGGGTTTTTTTAGGTAAAATACAACCTGCTTTTGGCAGAACACGTACTTCTTTGCACTGAATAACACTTTCTTGTTTCAGGACTTTCTGATGTATACAGCTACATGTGAGAACAAAGCTGAACGGCTTTTACTGATTACTGCATAAAATCTATGTGATAAGGAAGCCACTATTTTATACTGTAGATGGAGATTTTTGGATCAGAAATGGGGGTACAGAAAGATTAAGTTGTTTCATTGAAGATTAAGAACATGGGGTGGAGCTCTGCTCAAGACAAGACCTTTCTTCTACCAGGTATAGATCATCATGGCCTCACCTACTAGGGTAGGAAATACAGTTATATGAGGAAAAGTCCAAGTTCTCATTATGCTGGGGAGGTGGGGAGAAATTACTGTAGCAGTTGTCATAGCTATATTATTCCCTGTGTTAGTACGTTCTGACTCTGTCCAGTTGTGATCAATGGTTTCCAGGAGCGTGGTGTAGGCTTGAACTAAACCCACCAAACAGCCACCCCTTTCTCCAGAGTGACTGCACACCGAATAGCCAGATGGGGAAGGTTTCCTTGCCTGACCACGTGCCATTCAGCCAGACCTGACACCTTATCTTTGCAGCGTGGTGGGTGTGGAGGCAGTTCTCAGGAGGCCAGACTGTGGCCAGGTGGAGACAGGGTCTCCTCGGGAAAGCAGGAGGATGGTAGCAGTTTCCACAGCTACCATAAGGTGCAGAAGAAGAGAAGGAAAGACCTTCCAGCTGGGGTTTATTGCTCTGGCCTTGAGGTGAGAAGGAGAATGCCAGCAATGGCTTTAGTCATTTCTGCAGTTGTCGCGGTTTGTGATGATGTCTCAGAGCTGGAAAACTGATTTCCTTGTTGCTCAGTGTGGATCACCTTCAGGCTGCAAGTCTGTGTTGATGGTGTCTGAAACTGCTGCTCGTTGCCAAGCTGTGTGGGAAAGGTGTGCTTTTGGTGCACCTGACCACAACAGTGATGCAAACCTTTAAAAAATCAGTAGCAATTAAAATAATATTAAACATAATCAGTAGTCTGTTAGTAAAGAATGACTTATTATTCTGTACAAGTGTGTTTGATAGATGTCAGGTGGATAAAATATATCTGCATATGGTGTCTTTGTCCCCTTTTTTTTTTTCTTTTCATTTAGCTCATGATTTTATTTAATGGAAGAGACACTTCTCACATATTGGTTTGACAATTTACAAGCATTTGTTTGTGCTGAATTAAGCACATTTCTAAACTTTGTATGTTGCTGCTGACAGTTTGGGGATTGATTTTTATCCCTAGAGAGATGCCTTTTTGTCTTTAAGGCAAATTGAAGTTGACTGCTGGAGCATTCCCTGGTAAAGGAGAGAATCTACTTTAGGGATATTTTTCTACTGAGATTTCATTTTTAACTGAGAAGCTTCAACAAGGTCATGCTTTTCATGACACTGAAAAAAAAAAGTTCACAGATAAAGAAGTAGCATTAACTTCAGAGAAAATAAATAGAAGCAAATACTACTAAGCTTTTTTCCCCTCATAGTTCTCTGTCGGGAAAGTGTGCCTAGATATACGGTAGATAAAAATTCCACACTTATCTTCTAAAAGCATGTGTTAAATGCTAGTGTGGGCAATGGCAGAAAAAGATTTTACCCCTCCATGTATTTTCATGTATGTTATGAGATTGAATTTTAAAACTTCTTAACATTTTTAGGACATTCAGATTCTTTCAAGAACAGATTCATTGTTTGTCCACACTGGCAACATGGGACAGGATTTGCAGACATGAATGGATTAATGTAATGAGCTGTGTGTGAGGATGCAGGATCTCTACCAGACAGGTGCTGTAAGAAGTCTTCATTCACAGCAAGAACAGCTAAATACTCTTTTTTTACAGTAGGGCCTGTGGCTGTACATGCTGCTCTAGAGTTCACCTTAAACTTTGTCCAATCTACATCCACTCAGCCTGAAACAGTTTTTGGATACAAACATGGTATTATTGCTGTTTTGACCAGGATGCTGGAATTCATTTATGTATCTTTTCTTCAAGGTCTTTTTGGCACTAGATTTGTTTCATAGGAGTGTTTTGTACAAATACTTCTAAAATAAATAGTGTCTATGTATATATCTGGTCTGCTTTCTGTGGTCAAAATGAATAGCACCTCACACCTGAACAGAAAATCTAAATCAAACCTTTCTGGCCAATGGTAAGTCCAGAGAGGATTTCCCTGGTCCTACCTGACAGGTTACTGGTGAGGTGATCGACAGACCTCATTAAAATCTCATTTAATGCTTGTCTGTGGAATGAGTGCACTCTCTTTAATCTCTGTCTTTGTATTCACTCAGACTTCTAAGACCCAAGTGACTTAACAAAATAAATAAATAACCTTAGTCTTTCAATCAGGTGACAAACTTACACCCGCTTGTTTACATGTCTAGGAAATAAAATGAGCTGAAGCTGAAGTTTTTCACTGCAGTACATCTAAACAAGTAGTAAGAACCAGTTTCTTCAGGAAAGTTTTATTCTGCTGGTTATAAAATCTTCTTGAAGGAGCTGCATATCTCTGCAGTCTTCCTTTAAGCCTTCTTTGGAAAGTTCTCATTGGATTTTTCATGCACTTGAACCCTAAATATTTGAATTATCTCAGTATGTTTCTGGAGACCTGGCTATCAATTACCAGAATCTTAATTTGCTTTTTTGATCCATTTTTTCCCCTTCTCAGATTCCTCCTATAAAATCTGTAACAGTTCTCTCTTATCATCTACTGGACTAAGATATTTGCAAAGTCCAAGAAACAAAACTTCCAGTATTCATCACGTTGAAAAGAAAAGATTAGAAACTATACCCTCAAACTCCTTCAAGTGTCTTTTAAATGCAACCAAAAGCACTTGGCTGGTGTTTAGGATGAGGTAGGTGAGGCATGAGAGGAAGCAGGGACTACTGACATTGTTTGGTTGCATCTGGTGGTGGACAACATCCCAGAGCTACCACACTACAGCAAAGAACTCACATTTTTGACCATGTTCTCAATTCCAGCATTTTATTAATTAGTTTTTAAAGTTTTTACTTGGCTTTACGTTCGAATTTGCATCTTTTTTTTGAAACAAAGTTATCTTTAAATTAGGACATAGCAGGAAATTCCAGGTGATCATATTGTGTCACTTTCCCCTATTACTTTTTATTGCAACTAGATGTTGATTTTTGTGAACTGTACCTTTTCTACCCTAGTCAATCTTCTTTCTCTTTTGTACTTTTGCCTGATGACTTCTAGTATTTAGAATTCACTTTGTTCTCAGTCTTTTTCCATTTTGCATACGATTATGCACCTAACTAAAGGTAATTGTTTCCTTATTCCTACAGCATCAGCCAAGCAAGCAGATCTCAGCTACATCTGAGGGATATGGGAAAATCCATCCTAGAAAAAGTGCAGCAAAAACTTTGTTAATTTAGTGTTTCATTGTTCTGTCACATAGCTGTCACAAACATGCCCTAGATGTGCTTTACCAGCTTCACTAAGCTGTGGAAATCATGGAAACCTGTGTATTCTGAGTCAGGAATAGTAGCATGAGTGTTATAATGCTGCCACAAAGGTTGTCAATCAGATGGGTTTTTTTAATCAAGGCTTTAACAATTATTAGCTTTGTATTTGCTTCTCTCTTGGGTTTTATTTGTAATTAAGAATAAATTGCATGATTTTACTGCTGCAAACATTTTCAAACTTCAGAATTCCAGGAATTAATTTTTATATATTTTCTGGGACTCAGAAAAGGTATTTTAACTTGGCCTAATCATGGCAAAGTGCCAATTTTCATTAATTAAGTTTGTAATTGTGGAGCAGGAGTGAGAACAGTTTACACAGGCAGAGCAGGAGAGGAACTTTTAAGTAGTATTGCATGGCGAATGAGATGCACAACTTCCATTATCAACAGGAGCTGCATGTCTAATCCACCAGACTCGGCACGGCAGAAAATGTACCCTGGGATGTCAGGTGTTAAGGGGAAGAATGGGCCTCTCACGTTCTTTGCACTTACAAGCCGGCTGTAACCTTTTGACTCTCTCTCTCTTTCTCTTCTTGAGTTTTGTTTCCTGAAAGGAAAAGGGGGTGGAGGAATGCAGGGGAAGAAGGTTTAAAGAGTGGAAGATCTGTTTCAAAGTACTGTAGTGTACTTGCGAGCTTTTGTTTTTGTGTTGTGTTTTTTTTTTTCCCCTGGAATTAGTTTTGTTTTATTTCTTAAAGAAACAGTTGCTTTTAACGCAGAGTGTTTATAGCACAACTTAATATATGAATGTCTTGCTGAGTACCGCTATCAACACTGTAAACTTTACAGATGTGATTCTGCCACAAGTGTTTTGCACATAGCTTTTTTATCTTTCTAACTAAAATGAACATAATCTCATTTAAGAGCATAACAGAGGAGGAGAGCTAGTTCTGTGAATTAATGTTACAGGTATTGCTTTTTGTATTGACCACTGTTATGCAGAAGAACAACCCTCAAATAACAAGAAATCCCTTTTATTCTCAAAGGATTCCTTAACGTAGCATGATCATGTATTGATCACATTGAACTTGAATGTATTCCAAGCCTGAAGATCATTGCATATGCAAAGAAAAGACTTTGTATAATACTTACACATTTCATCTTCTTTCTACCTCTGAGTTAGTAAGTGTGAAAATCCCTCAGTGCAAGGAGTCAAGCACTTACTTCTTAATATGAAAGATCATGCAACAGATAAGGGAGAAAAGAGGTGACTAAGGTAGGCCTCTCTAAAATTCATGACTTTTGAGGAAAAAGAGCAGAATGTGGAAAAATATATGAAAACTTATATCATCCTTCCTCGAAATAGTCTGTTCTGGGCGGATCCTTATTAGAATGTAAAAATGGAAACACTAAGGTGGTGTTTACTTTCATTAATTAAAAAGAATCTTGCTCATAGCAAAGCACCCTGAGAATGTTAAAGGAATTTTATATATTCCTAGCCCCCATCTTTGGTCTGAGGACCTCGTTCTGCTTCAAGCTTTGTGTCTTTTTTTGTTAGAGATTATTTTGAAATGGCTCACACTGCCTTTGCATGGCTGAAATGTGGCAGCAGTGGAGTGGTGCCAATGGAGGGGTAATTTTACAGCCAGTAATCAGGAAAAGGAAGAGTCCTTAGCCAGGGGACTCAACAGTGCCAGGAGGAGCCATTATTCTATTATTATTTCCAGTGTGGAAGCATTGTTTTAAGTTACATTAAAAACATCCTTTAAATTTCTTTGTTATTTGTGTTGTAAGTTTTCCATATCAATCTTTCCAAATGAAAGGTGTGTGAATGTATAACTAAGTGGACTGCTTGGGATGCATCTTGCTTTAGAAATTGTAGGTTAAAGGGAAACCTGAAAATCAACGGTAATTCCTCTGACTTAGACTGGAAGTTCACAGAGATTGGCCAAAGATGGAGTGAGTTCTCCATTTCTTAACACTTGCTGGGACCAACACTCCAGGCAGCCTGTCTCCTGACAGGCACTGTCCTCCCATTTTTTCTATTATTAGGGACTACAACCCCTTAGGATTTAAGGGCCCAACCCTGTAAGCTTTCCAGGAACCTTACATTTAGAGGGCCAAAGGAGAGAGAATGAAGCCTATATTGTTATTCATTGGCATAGCTTTGTATTTATCTCCTGGAGATTGAGTGTATGTTGAAGCCTGTAATGGATTCGAACGATGTTTCAGAAGTTTTGATGTAGATAGTTTCACTGTGCTCAGTTACTCAGAAGTCCAGTGTCAGTAAATATTTTATATTCAATACTGCTTTAATTCCACTATGTAGAGCATGTGTTGAAGGGATCAATTTATTGAGTATTGTTATCATCATCATCATCCCTTTTTTACTTATAGATTTTGAGGACATGAAGGAAAGTGATATTTAGCATAAAGGCAAAAGTTGAAACAACATCTCCGAAATCTTTTAGGCCACTTGAAACGCAAATGGGAACAGAATCCAAATATCCTAAGTTCTAATCCAGCATCTTAATCCGGAGCCCATTTTTTTCATTCAAAATTAAAGTGTCCATGATTATTATTTCTACTGCCAGGGCTTTCCAAGGATTTAATGTGACCTAATTTATTAAATGCTGTCTTATGTGCAAGACAGAAATAAAATCCTTACCCCAGGGCACTTACTCAGTGTCCCTGATCCTGCAATCTGATCTGTTGAATGAATGTCTGAACTAACACCGGCCATGCTGCCTGTTCTGAGCGTTTGATTGGGATTTTAATGGAGAATGAACATGTAGGTTGCAGGTTGTCTACAACAACCCCAGTGAATTTCAGTACATTAGTGCTACTTTCCTGCATGGTTACGTGTTTCCCTGAGTCCTCTGCGAGCTATTGTGTGGCTGTTGCTCAGTTACCTTCAGTAGACGCTGAAGTTTGGGCTGAACTGGTTTTTTTGACTATGTATTAGCCTTGATCTGTGGCACCACTTAAAGATGCTTTGAGATGCACCTTGAGATTAAAGTGCATCGCCCCTGTGGTGCATTGATCTTGTCTGGCCCAGAAAGGGGTTGTCATAGATCTGCTTTTGAAATCAGGACTCCCTCATGGGTTTTTCCAAGGCATCATCTCCATGTCATTGGGTTGGCAGGATATGAAGCTGAGGGTCTTTTTGAAGTTTTCCTTCACACCAAGGGGTGTATCCTTGTTGTGTGGGAATTGTGGTAAGTTACACCCTCTTCTCCCTGTGTGTTCAGTGCAGGATAACTTATTGCAGTCTTTAAATATTCTGGACTTTTTTTAAAAGTAAATTGTTTGATTTGTTATGTTGGAGTATTAAAATGAAGAATGGAATCTGAATGCTGAGAACTCATTTCTTGCAGAGGACTGATATACCTGGGCTGAACTTCATGAATTAAATAAACAGTCCTATAAACATCTATTTCTTTGTAGCTACAGACAATAGTCTTATTTTATGGAACATGATCATGTGCTTCATCAAACATCACTCATGCTGATATTATTTAGTTTTTGTATAATTGTAAAACAAATATTGTTTTGAAGTCCGATTGTGTATCTCACATTTCAGTCTTTTCTTTTTAGGTATAAAAAAGTTAGTTTTCTGCATCAGATGATTTATTATTGGAAAAACAAAGTAACGTTTCTTTACTCAAAACTCTTCTTCCAGCAAAACTGCGGAACATGGAAAATATTTTCCAGCTTTCAAAGTTTATTTGATTTTGAACGCTTTTGGTTATGTAAGTTTTAATAAGTAGCTTTGGTGTACCCCTAAAGGCACACCCCACACACTTATGTTGTGTGACCTAGGGTCACAAGTAATGGCTGCAAGCTAATTGATTGAGAAAGGCTTGTCTGACTGGGCCCCTTTGAGTCCTCCCTTTACATTCCTAAATTTCTGTAAAGGAGGCACTGGCAGCTTTGCCTGGAGAGAGGAGGGGTTGGGGGAAAGGGAGGAAGTTTCTCAGTTTCTGATTATGCGCAGAGTTTCCTTGTACTGAGCTTATGTTCTCCACCCACTACTTAGTAAGAACTCCTTAACAACTTAAAGCTTTATCCCTGTGAGTACCAGAAAAGTGATCTGAGTATTTACTGAGCAGGGAGAACAAACTGCTTGCTCCAGGCAGGGAGAAAGCTTATGGAAATGATATTAGACCTTCAGCAAAGTGCACAGCTGCATCATACAGAAGCTGAGACTCAAACTGACAGGCAAATAAGCCAGATCACGGAAGGGGCCTCTGTGTGGCAGCTCTGAGCTACCAAGTGTTGGACAACTAGGCAAAAAGTGCAATGGAACAGGGCAGAAAATAGCACACTAACTTCAGGCAACTGTTGCTTTTTCATGGTGAGTCCAGATTTGAAATGTTGTTTGAAATGTGGCTATTTTTGTTGTTTCTAAAAACCCTTCCGTTTTACCACAGCAATCCTTTTGTGAAGCTCATTGTGTTACAGATTATTTGTCCGGATGTGCGGTTCAGTTCTGACCGATACAGAAATGTACAGGGATAGCCCTTTCCTTGCTGCTTGCTCTCTCTTTTGCCTGTGCTTGCTTCAGGAGGCAGGTCCCGTTTCCAAAAGCAGGCTGCGTGGCTCCTGATTTGGAAAGAAAGAGTTTTGCAGCCAGCACTTGGTGTGCAGCTGCATGTAGGTGAATGAATGAACATAATTTCTATACAAAGTTTTCTGCAGTTTGGGCTTTGTGGCACCTCTCCATTGCTCCTTATTTCACTGCCTTATCTTGAGAATGTATGGCACGGTCACTATGAAAAGAGCTTTGTGTTTGAATTCCTGGTGAGTCGAAGGGTCAGGGCCTATGAGTTATCTGCCTGCCAGCAAGACTCATTGCTGTGTCCCTTTATTTGTCAAGCTGAAATAGAAAAAACATGTGTCCTCATCCCTTTTCTATAAACGTATTTTGAATTCAGGTTTTACATGATGTTTGTGTGTGCTTTGTTCTTTTGACAAACTCCGGTTTTGGGGGGAAGCCAGTTTTATTCTCTCCATATTTATTTTATTTACTCAAGCTTTCCTGCAGCTTTTTTGCATTCCTTTGTTGTGATGCACATAATTTTTTTTCTTAAAACAACAGTCAGTTATTTTGATTTCTGCTAAGAGAAAAAGGATTGATACTTGGATACATATTTCCAAAAATACCAGAGAGCTGTCTAAATTTTAGGTAAGTTGCATAATTATGCAGAAGATAAGACTTTTATAACATTTAACTCACTTAAGGAGGAAATACTTCTGGATAAGTTCTTGAACAGATTGTGTTAGATACACTAGTCACCTAGTGTAATGGTAATAAATATGATCTGAGCTATAATGTAATTTCAGTTACTGACTTACTTTGATAAAGCTGCTTTATTAACACAGCAACAGAATTAAACATTGCATGTTGACAGTAACATTAGAAATATGTTTGCAAAACCTGCTGAGTGGAGGAAATTTAGAGTAATAAATCATCAAAGCATGTCAAAGTTACCCTGTATGTGATGTTTTAAGATGTCTGTAATTTAGAGGAGAAATGAGTCTGTTTTTTCGTCCAGCAGAAGTGTGATTCTGTACAAAATTATTTTCATCATATATTTCATTAATATAAAATTCTTTAAAAAAATAAAAAAAATAGCCAAAGTCGCTGCAAGAAAAATCTTAAAATTGTGTAGTGGTTATTTGGAGGTAAAGGGAAAAGGCTCACTTGATAGAATAATTCCAATATGCAATGTAAAAAGCTGGTCAGATGAACTCTACACAGAGGGTATGTTCCTGAAGTATCTTGACTGGTCTTTCTAAGTTGGTATGCTCACCTGAGACTTGCTAGCAATTAGCAGAATGCCCATTTAAAAAAATAAGATGATGCTTCAGGTCTGAGTTGTTCTCATGTTGCAGCCCCTTTCACGTGCAGAAGTTCATGTTGTTCACCTCTTGTGTCCTTTCTTATTTGCCAGTTTGAGATCTTGAGTTTACCCATCAATTCTGAAAATGGTTTTAAAAATAAAGGGTGGGGAGTTTTGCCAAAGAAAGCTGAATACAGATTTGACTGTGATGCTGAAATGTACAGTGATCTAAATGGGCCTCATTCTTCGTGTTTTCTTATTGTGAATTGAATTTCTGCATATTTTGACTTGGGCTAAACATCAGACTTGCTACAAGAAAATTACTGACTGTGTTCTTAGTTCAGTTAAGGGTGTGCTTTTCATTTAGGAGTTTCAGGGTTCACTTTGAGGGAAAGAAATATGTCCTCTCAACTAATATAAATATGATTTCCTTCTTGGTTATGTTCTGAAGGAGGAATACCTGCTGAAGTGATCTTTACACCTCTAAAAACTGAGAGCAAAAGAAACTTTGAGGGGGTGGTCGCCTCCCAGCTTTGACGGCCTGGAGAGCTGGGGATCCATCCATGTCCTGGTGGTCACGAGGCACTTGGGGAGCAGGGGCTGGTGGGTGCTCACATGTGGCACCTCCTCCATAGGCACACGAGCAGAGGATCAATCCTTTCTGTGCTGTTGGGTTTTCATTGGCAAAATAATGCACCACTGGTGTTGTGACACCAGATTAGAGGATTATGAAACATTTCTTCATGCTCTGATGATCAGGCTGATGAAGGGGAAAAGGTTTAATGAGGAGGAGAAGAATTTACTGAGGATTTTATGCCTGTATCTATTATTAAAAGGAGAATATCTGCTCCCAGTAGCTGTGTTCTGTGGTTCGCGGAAACCCTGCAATAATGATGTGAATGATGATTAAATGTGGTGTTCTTACTGACTCTCTGAGGGCTGACACAACTTAGTGTGACTGGCAGGAAGCTTAAACATCAATAGTATATCTCCAAATACTACTATCCTCTCCTAGAGAAACTCAAAGAATCATGATCTCAAACTAAAATACTTATACTGTCTTTTTTATTTCTCTCTGACACCAGTTAGAGGAAAAAAAAGGAAAAAGTAGTCTTGAAAAGGTTAAAACACAATTTGCTTTATAGTGTTAATTTTTTTGAAAAGTTTGTATGTAACATTTTTAATGTTTTTCAAGGAGTAACTAGATTTGTTTTGTAAATTACAAAGTGATTTTGGAGGTTCACTTTTAGATTTGTTCTGTGTGGAAGAAGAAAAATTTTTACTTACTAGACCTGTTCCTTTTATTGACCTGTTCCTTAACACAAAAAAGTCTTTGTGACACCTATGGGTACCTTTACTGTCACATGAGAAATCATGGAAATTCAAGACTAACAGTTGATTTTTCTTTCAAAGAGAGGCACTAGTTTATGCTGTCATGACAAGGTGACGTCTGTAACAAGAGAGGAAAGAAAATTGACAGGTATAGGAGAATTGTAGAATTCGTGGAGTCAGTGGATCACATTGATAAAGTGAATTTAAAATTAAAAACCAAACCCTACGTTATATCCTAGTAAGTTTGAAAAAAAAATTTTAAAAAGACTTCTAGAAAAAAAACAAAGACAAAAATTTCTTTCATCTTCTCAGCTACAACTCATGATTGCATGGAATATGATCTCTGGGAGACCCAGATTAACTTTCAGTTCATTTTTACTATCCAACAACATATTCAAACTGTCAGCAGAAGACTATGCCAAAAGGTGATGATGAAGGTGGAAGAAGAACAGATAGAAGAAGAAACGTTTTTCTCATGAAGTTAATTAAGTGAATATAATATGCAGGTAAAAGTGAATGAACACAGAGAATGAACAGAACTAATCACGTATGAGGATAGGAGCAGTAATAAGAGAGGCAGGAGCTGGAACAGCAAAACAGAGGAGATCTAAAGGTAAAAGGAATATTGCATGAAAGAGGACTAAAATGGTGTGTCAATCACTGAGATGAGCCTGTGCCTTGGGAATTGTCAGCTGACGTGCTGTCCTTCTCCTGGTTTGCTCAGAAACATTTCCACTGCTGGCAGTCAGTTTTATACCTGAAGTTATAAATTTCTCCAAGAAAATAGGCTGCTCTTTCCAAAATTGTGGTCACAGCATTTCAGAGAGGAAGATGTGAGATGGAACCTTTCGTTTCCACCTAACATCCTCTTATATTTACTTATATTGCTCTGTCTAGTAGTAAAGGTGGGGGTGAGGATGGATAGTTACATGTGGTGTGTCTGGTTCCTCTTCTCAAAGTTCCTTTTCTCAGCTCCAGCAAGATTCCAGTAACTTTAAAAATTCTTGTAAAATCCTTTGGAAGGTCATTTGGCAATTCTGATTCTTGGATCTGGGAGAGATGCAAGCCATTTCAAGCATGAAACATGAGACAATAGAAAACAGGAAATCTGTGAGGGACAAGAGAAATGGCAATGGAATTTCCACTCCCTCTCCTCTAATCAGGAATAACTTTAAATTCTTTTCATCACCCATGGCTTTATTCAGGACTCTGTCTAAGGTCCTCCTGGCGTTGGTAGGGGTTTGGTGAAGTCAGTGGGTGAGTTCCAAACTGTGTTCGTGATGATTTTCAATGTATGAATGTGTAACCCATAACATTATATGCTTTCTTAGTATTCTATTGGAAATGACACCTCAGCCACACAACCAGAGTAGTGCACTATAGTGCTGCTTCGAGTTTCTGGAGTTTCCTACCTCTTCATTATAGAAATGTTTGGTGATTTTAGCAATAACTAGATGAGTTTTCCAGTTCTGGTATTATCTTTAAAACCCAAAGACTCTGTTAGTATTCATTATGTAATCCAGTTTATTTAGCAATATGATAGAAACAGGTAAGAAAAAGGTAAGAAATACAGCTTGAAGTACTGCAAAAAGCACCCTCTTCTCCCTCTTTTAAGCCATTTTGAGTGACAGTATTCCATTTGTATTACCAACTCTCCACATCTCTTAACCCAAGAAATGTTCCATGGACCGTAAATGTCCTGTGAAAGGCATGCAGACCCTGTAATTAGTTCTGTTTTGAACAGTCTACATTTAATGGTTAAATGATAAAGGAAAATGATAAAGGAAAAGATAAATTAATGAAGTACATGTCCCAACACTGTTGGCAGTTTTCATTATTTCCAAAAAGCAGCACCATCTAAAGACGTCCTTCCAAGAAAAGTCCTTTGTGGCAGAGCTCATTGAAGGTATCTCACTGCTCTTTTGTTCCCTGTCCCTCTTCCCTGCTGCCCCTGTAAGGGTGTACAACCTTGGAAAGCTACTCAGAGAAATGGATCAGAATTGACCCTGGCTAAAATAATGCTGAAAATGAGGATTTGGTTTTGGTGTATGTTTTATAAGTTTTTCATGATTATGACCTGGTTGTCACTGAGCATCTCTTATTTCAGCCTGTCTGTAATAAATACCTGAAACAAAAATCTGTGACCTTAGTAGGGGAGAGTAAGTTATAAACAATGAGAATGAAGGAGAAAGTGATCAGCACAGAACTTTGTTCAGAAAATATACAAAATGGGACAAAGCAACATGACAGAATCAGTCTGTGTTGAAAATACATTTGAATTTATCATGTGGAAATCAGAGTGTGCTCTCTATTGGCCCCATAAAGCTTCTTTCAAGCTCTGGCTGGAAATTCATAAGGAAAATTTTTTCCAGAAGTACCCAGGGTAGGCCCAGCTATTCTTCCACTGACATCAATAAGAATTACATGAATATTAGGCAAAAACTGTAAAAATTAATGCTAAAAAAAATTAGGATTCTTCAAATTCTTTCTTTTGTGTTTTTGTTTGTTTGGGTTTTTTATGTTATTTGCAATCTAGTGCCAGCCTCTGGAATAAAAACAAGAAATTTGGCAGGATCTGTTAACTTAATCATGCTTTAAGTTACATCAAGCCATTTGCTTTCTATCACTTTGCTGTTCTTTTAACTGTATTTTTTTGCCTGAAATTTTTCATTGTGTAGTCCCAAACCACAGGTGATTCTTTTTTTGTTGTTTGTTTTCTTTTCTTTTTTTTTTCTGTCTTTCGTTAAAGGAAGCATGTTAAAATTATTTTAAGCGGCAGAAGTAGGAATACATTATGTTTATCCTGTTAAAAATGAAGTAAACAAAACCAACTCCACAAAAGTCTTTGAACAACAACCCTTGAAGCACTGTAATCAACAGGTAGTTTGTGGACTACTTTTAAGGGTCTGACGTAAAAATAAATGTAAATTGTTATATATTGGAGATGTTAAATTATAGATACTTATTATGTGTCTTTTGGCAATAGGTGTTAGGGTCACACGGAGAAAGTCTATTTATCTGTGTTCTCAGAGTAATTTTTTACATCTGTTTGGATGCATTTGTAGGTGATCACTGATATGCCTGAAGTCAGGAAGTGAAAGTATGGTGTGTGTCACATTTAAAGTAAGATGCTGGATTCCTGCTGTATTGGAAGCAGAGTCACTCATCACAGTTCCTACAAATGGATTTTAGATCTTAGAATCTAGTAAAAAACCCCCAAATGACCCAGCCTGTGGCCTGGCATATCACAGGACTGGTGAACTGTCACATTATCAACAGTATTAATCTTAAATATTTGTTGTTACTCTCACTGTCTAAGAGAGTGAGATGTCTACTAAGCTTTGTATGTTTTTCTTTGTTCTTTCCCTTTTTCATGGGCTTTTGAACCCTTTCATGTATCTCAGTTAAATCTGAAAAGCGAAATTCTCAATGAATATCATGTTTTATGAAAATCTGTGTCTGTATGGAGGAAAAAAAACCCAGATGGGTGCCAATTTTGAGGAAGAGGCAGGCAGAACATAGCTGTTATACATTCTGTTTGGCAGTGGCTCAGTGGCCAAACAAAATGTGTGCAATCCCAGACTCATCACAGCACAGTTTCTCCTGCCAGGTGATAGTGTAATAAACAATGTGGAGAGATGTGGCCATTTGCAGTGAGAAGAAAGAATGAGGAGATGCAGAGCAAAGAGCATAAATCTGTAGCAAAGCAGGTTTCATTCAATCTGGTGCTTACAGGACACCTTGGGTTTGCTATTGCAAAAGAATAAAGGACCAAATGCCAGAAGATCTTAAAAGGATGTAAATTGCTTGCTATAGGCAAACAAGAACATCTTGTTTGCTTGGGTTTTTTCTATTTACTGAGCATTTCATCATGCATGGAAAATCACAAGCTGCACTAACACGAGATTCATACTAATCTTTCATATGAGGTAGGCCAACTGTAGCCAAGTTCTGTATAAATAGTAAGATGGGGATGCTGAGATACAAAATATGATAGTAAAAGTTAAGTTGGAGGAAACCTATTTTTCTGAACTGTGAATTAAGCCAGAACTTGTTTCTTTACTTGGCTCTGTTGAAGTCAGCATAGACATGTTTAGATGAGGATAAAATTTTGATTTTTTTCAAGCACTTCAGTATTTTCTGTTTGCTTACATTTAAAATGCCTCTGTATTCCATCTTACCTTGGACAAATTGCCTGCTTCTGTAAACTTGGGGCGAGTCTTTTCTAAAGATGAGAATCACAATGCTGAAAATATTAATGATTATCCTGTTTCTTTTATTTAAATAATATTTTTGAAGAACACTTTAATTCTCAGCCAAATAAGGTTCATTAATGGAAATGAATCATCACTGTCTTTTATGATTTTATTGATTACATAGATACAGTTTTCTAAAATGCTGGAGCTTGTGTAAGATCATTTTCCTTCTCCTGAAGTCATTCAAGAGAAGGGAAAACACCAACTCGTTTTCATTAGTGTGCTTTTGTTTTACAAGCTGAATGAGTGCCAGATGATGATCATCAGCAATCACTAGTTTATTTATTAGAGGAAAATAGAAACATTTCACATTGGAGTATCAGTTACCTTTTATGTGCTGCTTTAGAAAGGTACTACTTCTAAATATTCTCCTGGGCATTTTTCAAGAAATGGGAATGCTACCACTAGCAAGAGAAAAATCTTAATGAGTCAGGTCACTGAAGAGCTGAAGTCCATCCAGTCACAAGTTTTAGATGGAATTTGCAGCTGAATTAAGAAAGTTACTAGCAGCTAGGATTTGTCCTTTGAAATGCTGGATAACAGATATATTTAGCCACAGAGGCCATTCTCTGATATCTGCAGTGCTTACAAGCTCAGTGCTCAGGACACAAGTCTCTTCATTTCTTCAGGGCATTTAGAGCTTGAGGTAAGTCCTTAGAGCAATATTCCCTTCTTATAGTTGGTAAAGCAGAATATAAAGGCTACTGTGGGAATGGCATATGAAGGTCTTTCCATGGCTCCTTTTTGTGCATTTCTGAACATCCTTTTTGGTGGCTAAACCGTGGGTATTCTCTGAAGGAAAAGATTACTTGTACATGCAATAGCAAATTACTGCTTCCAAGCAAGTAGTTCATTTCCCTGTCATGGCTCTCCCATTTCATATCCTCTCAGTAACCAGGGACCAGACCAGTAGTGCACTTCTTCTTTTAGCAGCATGTTGTGATGTTAGAACTTCCTGCAAAATCATGTGTTTCATATGGTTTTTATATTTTAATCACATTTTTTAAAGTGCTTCCAGATGCAAGCACATATTTGGTTACAGCTTACTGCACATGCTTACGCATCGATAAACTGGTAAGGCCTGCATTCAACAGCCTGGAAATACATATGTGACTTCCAAAGCTCTGGTTTGGGATGTTGTAAGTCCCTGGGTTGAGGTTGTTGGTTTTCTCAGAGGTGTTCAGCAACAGTTAGTGCAATAATTAGCGGCTTAGTAATGTGAAGGGTCCTATTGCAAGAGAAAATGCTTTTCATTTTCCTTCCTCCTCCATGAATCAGGCATCTACTTATGCTTCAGTTGGCTCTTGCCAAAGGCAGACGAAGCACCCAGTCAATCAGAGAGGCTGGCTATGTGCTTAGGACTTCCATATAGCTGTGCAGGAGCACACATAGCAAAAAAAATGTGTTCTGAACTCAGGAAATCCTCATGTAAGTGCACTGCATGTGCCAATACAGGAGGTGAAATTACTTCATTAATTTTCCTTTTTATATCTTCTGGGGTTGGCAAACTCTTGTCTGTTTGCAACATCCATTTACCAGAGATCCCTTGGTGCTTTCCCACCAGGCAGTCCTGGGCACAAGGAATGTCCCTAAGGGAAGCAGGCCACAGGAAAAGGAAGAGATGAGTTTCCCACATAATGCTATAAGTGACTGGAAGCGCACGTGGGGCAGGGGAAGCACACGTTGGCACTGTAGAAGGCTCAGTCCTACTTGTTCTTCACCCATTTTTCCTTTCCAAGCAGGAATCTTGAGCAAAATAAACCACCAGCAGTTTCCTTTTTGCTTGTTCAAGTTCTGTGGTAGCTCAAGCAGACCTGTATGGAAAGCTGAAAAAATGCAAACCAGATCTATGTAGCACCTCTTGAGTGTGGGTGATGGGAGGGAGATGGGATATGGGGTTGGAGTTCTTTTAGTGTTCTAAAAAAGAGGAAAGCGATGAGATAGGTACCTAATGGCCATAGAATAGGTTTTGTGCAAGAAGTGGAGGCTTTGGGACAGATAGAAATTCTCAGAACTTCATATGATGAAAAAATCAAGGACTTGGAAGCTTTTCACAGAGATAAAATTGGAGTATTTTGTAAAGGCTCAGTGAGTGAAAGCTGAGAAAAAGAGTCTTGATATATATATATCCATAGTCAACAATAAAGTGGGATAATCAAGAACAGACTAATGATGAAGTCTGCTCAGGTCATGCCACGCAGGGGCATTTGTCGATAGCTTGAGGGAAATCTTAAAAATACCCCACAAGGTTTGTGTGAGAAATGCACAGAAACTTCCAGAATTTAACTGAATAACTTCACAGGTGGTAAGGTGAGCTCAGTCTTGGCTTAGAGGCTGCATGCTGCTCGAATTTTAAAAAAGAAGATTTTATTGGGTTCACTTGAGACATCTCAAATGTTGATAAACTGGAAAGATCTGTGCCAGTAATTCTGTCATATGGTGACAGAGAAAAACACGTGCAACAGAAACGTACTGTGCAATGAATCAAGTAACACAGTTTCTATTCAGAACACAGCCCTGTGGGTAGATTATATAGAGTAATTTTAGCCCCCTTGGAAGTGTGTTGCTAGAATTACTCTATAAAGAGCAGAAATAACAGAGGCCTGGTAATTAAACATGCTGAATTAAAAAAATTTGGAGGAAAAATATTTATTACAATAAGATTGAAACACTTAAAATCTTTGCAGCTAGAGTCTCACATTAGTCTTTGTGCACCAGTGGCATTTAAATTAAAACCAGTATGTTTCCATAAATAGAAAAGTTGGTTTTGATGAAGGCAGAATTTGTGATTAAAACGGCCTCCATTTGAAATCCCTGATTGCATCTATAAAGCAACTCCTTTGAACAGCATCCTGCTGGCATGCTGTTGATGACAATAAAGCTAAATATAAGTACAGAGAGATATCTGCAAATGTGTGTGTCCAGTTACATACTTCTATATGTAACTGACAAATTGGAAGCAATTGGAAAACTCAACTTATCTAATTCAAATGCAGACGTGATCTGACCCAAATCTGGTCAAACAGAGGTATCTGAAGTTCCTTGTGTAGGAAAGAAGCAGTGCCCACTCTACCCAACCTATTATGAGCAAATGATAATTATGAGCAGATTATAAATGCAACCCCTTCCACAGTACAAACGCTTGTATGAAGACCTGCACACAATTGCTGAGAATGGCCATCTTGTAAGATAGGTAGTGCTAACACAGGATGGACACCAATGGGTATAAATCTAAAATTTTCACAAGAGGTTATTTTTTAACCTTATTTAACTTTTTTTTTTTTTTTTTGCTATTTCTTGTAAGTTGTACGTCTCAGAGTCATTATTTCACAATATCTGCCTTGAAAAAAAGCAACACTACTGTTACATTTTATTATATATTTAGGAATTGCTTTTTTATTATATACCTATTAATATAACAAAGATTAGGATGGTTTTGATCCATTAAATCACTCCTGCTATATCTGTTTTTCTAAATTCTAAAGTGAGGAAGTGAAGTTGATTAGTTTACATGTGTGTTGAAAATGAATGCTAAGGCAATTTTCCATCAAAATACTTGTAATAAGGAAGGAACCATGTCTTGTAAGAAACTTCATCTTTTTTAAAGGGGAATGGTGATAACAAAGACAAATGTATACTGCAGGTCTGAATCCATCACTGATGATGCCTACTTGTTAAGTATGTATTTAGAAAAACCTAAAAGGTCCCCCTGTCAGTACTTTCGATCAGTTGTAGTTGATGGCAAGATCTTTTTTTTCAGACTGTTTTTTTAAATTATTCTGCTTTCTCTATGCTGTACCTATAACCATATCTTGTTGTGTATTCATATAGAGCATGGATTTTAGTCCAGTGCTGAGATCTCTGCTAGGATACATAGAGCATTTATCATTTTATAAAGGGGCAATATTTATGCTGAGAAAGTAGGTATTTACTATTGCTTATCTATTATATTTTTAAGCATGTTAATATTTTCTATAATACTGAACTGGGAAGAAAAACAAAGAAGTTTTGAGAATCTTTTATTTTCTTTATTTCTTAATACAAGTAGTATTAATTTTCTAAGTCTTTAATACTTTAGTTACTAATCAATGTAATTTTTTTGCAAGTGACTTATTGCAGCAAATGTCTAAAAATTCTCCTACACCAACATTACTAGAAATGTAGAGCATATGGGAAAACCTTCTGAAAGATCAGCACTGGGAATCACTGGATGCTTTAATGCAGATCTGTCTTATGCAAGGAACTTATAAAGGTGGAGCTGGCAACTTGGAGGGTGTATTGAGGTTTTTAAGTCCTGAGGTCAGGATATAGGATAAAAATCTTAATTTTCATTTTAAAGAAGAGAAAAAAAAAAGATGTGTAATCCCAATGTTATAGAAAGGACTGTAAACCGTGACTTTGGCATGAATTCAAATAAGCATTAGAAGTCTAAAACTACACCATGTTTTTAATTTATTTCAAAGTCCTGATATCAAAATCCTTTCGCATCTTACTTTGATTTTGTATATGCCAGAGTTTTAGCTTCTGTAGAGGCGTACGATATGTATGTGCGTGTATATATATCTCTGAAAACAAGAGATCATCTCAAAGTGTCATCTGGTTTCTCTGGTGTTTGCTAGCTGAAGGCAGCTGAACACATGACAAATGGAGCAGAAATCAGAGAGCAGAAAATGGTAATTGGCAATTTAATCAATAGCTAGACCACAGTGTAAATATCTGTTGATATTTGTGGTGTCTGGGCTAACAGGGGGAAGGGGTTAGTGCTGCTTCTGCTTTGTAATGCTTTAGCAATGCTTGTAGCCATAAACCTGCCTTAAAACACCAATTAAACAGGGTTGATGGCTGCTTTGTGTTACTGGAGTGATGCAATAGAGCAACATATATCAATGGAACTAGCCTGTTATTTTGCCATGTTTAAAATAACAAACCTGAATAATATAAAGTAATCTGAGTGCCTTGTGTCTAAAAGCAGCATGTTGGATAGTCTTCTCCCTCCCTGTGAATTAAGAAGTTATTTGAATTAACTAGTTGGTTATAGGCTGTTAGGCCCCTAGTATCCATTTGAATAACCTAGCAGCTGGAGCATGTAGATGCTGGAGACTCGGGATGAGAAGTGCAGAACAGCTGGGAAAGGCCTTGGGCTGGAAAAGAAAGGAGGCAACAGCTGGAGGGTATAAACATCAGGGACCTGACAGGGAAGATTTTGATGAGGAGAAAACCTTCAACTAGGAACAAGTTTGTGAAGCCGTGGTGGTTTGTGCTCCACACAGAGACTTTCCCCAAGAATTTTTATTTGGTCACTCTTAAATCTTCTTCATCCACCTCTTTTCCACATCTATATATATCAGTCTCAACTGGGTAGTGTATGCCACATTTTATATGCCATTATTTTGCTATATATGTTATTTTAAATTCTGTTAATTTAAAATATAAAAATTACAAAAATATCTTTGATAAGTAACTCATCAACACGTGAATTACATCATATTAAGGAACCAGTATTCTCATGAACAGTACTTTTCAACTGTGATTTCTCATTAGTGTTTTACAAAGTCTATTGAATTGCGTAAGCCTAAATATATAATATCATATATCTGTTATGTGCTTGTAGACTAAAAAGAAAAAGCAACAAAAAAAGTGAGATCATTCAGGTTAACATTCTGTGCGAAATGAATTCCTCTTGAAATATGATTTTCAGAATGCAAGGTCCAATCCTGATTGAAAAACGTCAAGGGTAGAGGACATACCATCATCCTTGGTAGGGTGTTCCAGTGGCGAAGTACTCATCTCTGTTTATCTGCATCATATATGTAAATATGATCTGAACTTGACTGCTGGACCTTGTTTGTAGTGTTTTCTGTTACCTGGGAAAACCGCCTGTCAGAGCTGATTTAGCCGGTGATCCATTCAGACATAATTTTCATTGGATAAATGAAGCTGCATTACTGAGTTTCTTCCAGTCCTTTTCTTATGAGGCTCTTCAGTGAGTTTCTTTAATTGTGCACACCAGACATTGATACAGTCTTCTAATACCAGATGCTTGAGTGCCAAGTATACAGTTAATCCCAGTTCTTCAGTCCTATTCAGGCTCCTTCCACAGAGGCCTCCGGGGATGCATTTTTCCCTTCGGCCCTGACAGTGCACGGGGAGCTCATGTTCAGCAGAATCATGTCCACTCTTAGTGCCAAGTCTTTTTAAGAAATGTTGCCCTCAGCATAAACTCTCTCACTCTGCCAAGAGAACCATACTCTCTTGTTTAATTTATAGATATATAAATTGGTTCTCAGTGTGAAGTGACTTGCCCAGAGGCTCACAGTGGCAGGGCCTGGGAGGAGCAATCAAACTCCTAAATATCATACTATGTCCCTGCCAATGGACTATCAATTTACTTGTTTCTCTCCCTGTAATTTATGTATGACTGAATATTTGCCTCTTTTTTCCCTGCATGGGCTGAGGCTGTACACGCTCTTTCTTTTAGATTTGGTCTAGTTTAATCTGTGAACAGAGTTGAGGGTTGCAAGGTGATAATGCTATTTCTCTAATCATGTTTATTATTATTACTATAAAATGTTATCTATAGGGTTAATTATTTCCTGTAGTTGTGTGATGAATAAATATTCATCTCAAGTACATTATGAATTTCCTCCCATGTTGTTTAACCTAAGATTAAATTTCTTTTATTGCTGCCGAGCCCTGTTCAGGGTGGTACTCTTTCCGTGCTTCCTCTGGAGAGCTGATATCATGCTGGTTTGGAATATTCATTAGTAGCCCAACCCTTTTTCCAGAGAAAACTCCGGTTATGACCATTTCAAATGCTTCTACTTTTAAAAAGTGCATTAAGAAATGAATTATTTCAAGAAAAAGGGGATTGAACCTGAAATTTCCTTCATAGACTAAACACAGAGAAGGAAGAGGGGAGCCCAGTCCTCTTGGAATGGATTAACGTTGCCAGCATGACACCCTTCCACTGAGGGCAGAAGCTACTGACTATTCCCTAGTGCTAAGTAGAAGAGTAAGACTTTTTTTTTTTTTCCTGATTACTCTGTGTTTAAAAGCTTCTATTTGAAGGGAGCGAGTGTTTTACTGGGGGGAAAAAAAAAGAAAAAAAATAACTTGATTCCTTAGGATAGCAAATTGTATGTGAAAGTGGGAACTAATCCAAAGAAAAGCTGAAATAACTTGATATTAATAGGTCTTTTTAACAATTCCTTGAGCAGTTGTTCACCTTCCTTGAAATGAAGGAGGCATCTTCTATTATTTTTAGTTATTGCTTTCTCTGGAGGTCTTTTGCTAGAGCAGTTGTTTGGTGTGAGTTATAGAGGTTGCAGGTCTGCAGTCAGGCACAGCCCTGCTGGGTCCTACCAAAGGGCCAGGCAGTGAGTGTGGAGAGCAGTGAGAGTTGTGCCTGCCTGGCACCACGGCAGTGTGGTGTACTGGTGTTGGCAGTGACTCCCTGTTCCTGGTCTCTTCCTGGTCACCTGGCATCTGCGATGGCCTTTAAGATCTCCTGTTGCTGGAGGGGCAGAATCGTTGCATGTTGTTATGTAGTGTCTGGAAACAGGAGGGTTGAAACTTGACTGGGGCTACTTGCTTGTGCCATGAAGGAGGTTATGGGTATGGAGAGAGAGGGAGAGCTGCTGTGTTGAGGGGAATTAGGCAGTACAGACAAGACTTCAGGGATGTAAGGCTCTTGGGCTGCCCTGCCATGCCCTGGAACATTGTGACCTGGGTGTTCATCACCTGGAGTTTGGATTGTTCTCTCTGGTTCCTTTGGGTGGTGACCGATGGGGCCAGTGGAGAGGTGACAGTGGTCTCTTGGAGTTAAGGGGCCCTGGGGCCATGTCCAACACAGGCTGCTGCACCCCTGTGCTACATTCCCTCTGGGGCTTCCAGGCTCTGACGGGTGGCACAAGGCACCCCCAGCCTTGTGATCAGGATCTGGGCTGCAGTGCTCTGGGCCAGACAATAAATACCTCCAGCAGCCTTAGTGGTGGCCAGAGGGGGTCACAGCATGTGCTGACTCTGCGTGGCCACAGTGCAGGGAGCAGGAATGGGACAGTCTTCCTCTTCTCCCTGCAATGCAGGGGCCTCCCCGCACACTGTATCCCCCCTGCTCTGACCTGGACCCTTCTCAGAAGGGGAACACAGTGATCCCCACAAGGTATTTTAGGAAGAGCAAGACCAGCAGACAGACTCTTTCTCTTGTAAAATATCTCAGTTGCTGAGCTGGCTGGTGTGAAATGATGTCTCATGGCAGTTCCTGAGCTAAAGAGCAGATGGTATCTATGTGCTACGCTCTAAGTGCAGCAGAAGCACTTGGAGGATTAAAATGATGACTCATTGGAGCAAAGCAGGACAGGGAGATGAACGCTCGAAAGAGGTGCCATTCGTCAGTACAAATGTGTTGGCTTTTTGGAAGCATGCAAAAAATGTATTTTCCACTACTCAGAAGTGGTAAGTTTTCAAAGTTGTAAATCTGCTGCCCAGACTATATATTAAACTAAATATAAGATAAGGAGACAACAAAGGCAACCTCTTTTTTTTTATTTTATTTTTTTTAATTATTATTTGTTTTGGTGGGGTTGTTGTTTTTTGTTGTTTGGGGTTTTTTTAATCTTATGTTTTGCTTTTCAACAACCAGGTAATGAGTCCCTATGAAATTAAAAAAAACAATCCTTGTCTGGCTTGGGTAAATAGAAAGATTGGCTTTCCTTTAAGTGATCGATTACTTTTAAATTACTGTGAAAGCTCCTTTTAAATAGGTCAAAGTAAGTGACAAAGTAAGCAAAGCTACTCCTGTCCCACTCTGTGTTGGAGGTAGCTTTAAAATTTTCAGCATATATTTATGGTGTGTAGCTTAAGATAACACACCTTTCACACACTTCCTAAGTTCCTAACTGTATAGTTGCTGTGAATGAGGTAGAGGTGACACATGTAATGAAGTTTAAGGAGTTTTCCAGTTTTTCTTTTAGATAATATTTTGTGGGAGGTTCTAACTTCTGTGACGCTCAAAAGCTGAAGTGTTTTCTGCTTTAGAAAGTGCATTTTTTTGTTATTGGGTTGGTTTTGTCTTGGATTTTTTGGATTTTGTCTTTGTTTGGTTTTAGGGATGAAAGTGTATGATAATTATAGCATCTCTGATTCGGAGACAAGTGAGAAAAATACAGTACTTTAACAGTTTGATTGGGTTTTTTACCTGCCGTTTTTTAAATTTCTGCAGCTGAAACAGCTAGGAAGAAATGAACCAATTTTGGCAGGGAATTCTTTCAGAGGTCATGATGAGACTGGGTTTTATTTTAGTGCATTATGAGCTACTAAGCTTAAAGAATACAGTTTAATAATGAACATTCAAGCTGCACAGAGAAAAGGTCTGCTAAGCATGCTCATAGGCTGGGTTAGCTGCATGTTGCAAAGTCAGACTTTAAGACTGGAAGTAGACATCAGCAGATAATGTAAAGCATACCAGGGCTCAGGTAAGGATTTTGCTTTTTAAAACTCAGCATTGATCTCCTCCTTACAGTTTATCACAGAATAATAAGTAGTCCTATGATAGGCCCTACCAGCAAGGTCCTAACTCTGCAGAACAGCCTGTCTAGTGACTTGATTTATGGCACCAACGTTTAATAGAAGATTCAAGCATATCTATTCATACAACTTAAAGTTTCTTTGCTGTTTGACTATGTACTGTTCACATTTTGTAACTGAGATTTATGTGGAATTATTTACATTGCTTGAAGTAATCTGTATAGTAATCTTTCCCTGCGTCTAAGGATAGCACAAAGTTACTGTTTTAAAACTAAGAAAAACTGTTTTATAGAATGGGTCTGTTTTCTGAGCCTCTGTGTGCTTGACTCGTCATGGCACCAATGAAGTAGAGGAGCTAGGCCCACCCATAGACCTCATCCAAAGAGACTGTAGACCAAAAAAGCAAATTTTACTTGCTGGTGTACTATAGGTGTGAGGAGCCCCTGGTGGCCTAGTGGTTAGATCGCAGGACCTTCACCACTGAGGCCTGGGTTCGATTCCAGCCAGGGATAC
>JAWMRA010000001.1:11439896-11462585 GCA_035584735.1 Pseudotriccus pelzelni
ATCCAATGCGCAGGCTGGAAGGTGTAAAGACCTTCCCCGGTTCTTCGTTCGCGAAGACTGGCCATTTACTTTACTATAGGTGTTTAATAGCTCTGGAGAAGAACTGTCTGACAAGTGTGATAGAAACTATACATGAACTGCCAATAATCAGAACTGTGAGGGGAGCTGCTGAGACAGATAAAAATCAACATGGTTGGCTAACCTCGCTGTAGAATCAGAAACCCTGTTCCTTTGACACATATTTCTTTTCTTCTAAATGAATCCTACTCCAACTGGTTCCCTGGTCTCCCACCAAGTTTCTGTCTTGTTCCTGTCTATCCTGTTTTGTGGACAACACAAGTGCCTACTGTCATTTCTTCAGAACTGCCTTTTTGGACATTGGTGCCTCTTCTCCAGAACAACATCTGCTGAGCCCTGAGTCACCCTGTGTCTTTCCAGGAAGAGAGGGACCATGACAGAGGGAAATTTGTACAGCTTGTGTCTGCACTCGTGCTGCAGAGGAGAACGTAAATCCACATGTGGAACTGCTTACTCAACCCAAAGGTCAGAAGGCGTTTTATGAGGACACCAAAAAAACCGAAGTGGCTGCAGCTCATGCAGCTCCCGGTCTTTGGCCTTGCAGGTTGCCAAAGAGCTCTTGTCTGCAGAATGAGGCTTTAGGAGAACAGATAAATATTTGAGCCCAGCAGTGGAGTGAGCCTACTTTACTGTGTAAGTTGTTTAATGGACATGGTCTGCCAGGCAGGTCGGTCAGCTGCCCAGTGGGGAGTCCAGTGTACCTGTTCGTGTGGTAAGCACTTCTCTGCCTGGCTGAAACCCTCAGTTTGTTACAGATGTTTGCTATACAGATATCTCTACAAACTACTTGTATAAAGTTCAAGCTGTATTACTGGCTAGCAGAAAACACATTTGAAAATGTGTTTGTAAAAAAGCTAGGAAACCCCTGGATAGTAGTTTCGAAAGTCTCATTTCCATGCTGTTTGACTTACACAGGTGATGGTCACAGGTTTTTTTGTTCGTATCTGTGTGGCTGGTGTTGCAGTGGACTAGGCCATAAACATGATGGTTGTCCACACCAAGAAGTACCACTGGATTCTGCTGATGGTTCAGGTCAAATCACCCTTGAGTAAACAGCAGTAAAGGTCCATTTGTTTAAATCTCTTATGTTTGCTTCACATGTCCGAAGCCAAACTAAAGACTTGGCACTACGCTTTCATTACGTCTTTATGAGAACAGCTGCACTATGCTGAAAGCTTACCAAGATCTTAAAACTTTAAATGCAGCTCTTCAGAGTAAATCAGTTAAAAGTGAATGCATCACTTTGCTTGTTTACAATAGCAAATATTAGAGTGCAATAGAAGCAAATCTGAAAAGCAAAACATTTTGCTGAGGACCTGACGTGCATGCCTGGGGACACTTTTGAAGTTTTTACTTCAGATTAGGTTCAGGCTTGTTCTGTGGACTGAGTATTCATTTACGATCACAGAGTATGTTTTTCATAAGCTAGCAGTCCCACTCTTTTTTTAATTCGTATTTTTAATTAATATATGTGTTTTTGCTCTGTCGGGAGATGCATATGATGTTCTGACATAGGTTTGGGTTATGTGCCTGACGTATAGTAGGTTAGCACAATGAAATGCAAATTAAACTTATGTTGATTCAAGGAGAGTTTTAAAATGAGATCCTACTTTACAAATATCACACATTTTGATGAGGTTTCACTACATATTTTACTGAAATTAATGTTTTAGGGCCATGGAGATTGCAAGATGAAACAGGTTGCAGGCCATCTGTTCCATATGTTTTCTGTGATGGCAGTCAGTTCCAGGTGCTTTGGAGTTTAGAAGTCCCTATATTAGATGGCTGTGGAATAAAATAGCCCCAGGGCAATGTCTTTGAGTTCCATATCAGGTTCTCTGTTTGTTCTATTACCTTAAGCAAAATATTTTGAAAACATCTTACTTGGAAAACAAATATGGTTTCTTTCACGCAAATCAAGACATTGGCAATTAAAAGATCTCTCCGTATCCAAGCTTTAGGACAGATGACTTACAAGCTTCACCACAATTATCTTTAAATGGCTTAGAGTATGCTCTAAGAGATGATCTGAAAGTTATAAGTTTACTGAAGTTGATTGTATTTTTTTAATGATGGAGTAAGTTTCTGTTCAGCTCCATTACTTGAGCTATTGGGTCCAAACCAGCTATGGAGCCACAGTATTCATTCTCTACTGCACAGACTAGTTACTAATTTGTAGATATTAATAACATAAAGATTTGTGCTCTGTGCCTGAATAGAATTTTTGTAGAATTTTGCATTTTGTAGAATTCTGTATCAGTACATATCTTGGATCCCTTGGATTATGCTTTCTGAAGTTGCAGCTGGGACATTTGAAAGTAATATTTTAATCCTTGAGGGAAAAAGCCCCCACATATCCAGTGAAATGGACTTCTAAGCAATTGCAGTGTGAATTTTTTTCTGTCTTTATTTCCTAAAATTATATGCAGTATTTCACAGTACACTGAGATTTTCTGTATCTAAACATTATTTTTATACCTTCTTTTGCTACTGGCAACATTTTATTCTCCCGTTCACTTCAGCATGCATTTATGAACCAGCACATTTCATTCGACTTCCCTTTTGACTTTTTTTTTTTTTTTAATTGGAAATCCAGTAACTTGTCTCAAAGAACCCTCCAGAAGACCTGATTTTTCTCCATCCGTTCCTCCCAGTCTCATAGGGAAGAGCAAGATGTCTGGTGGGAGGGGTCACTTATGAAACCCAAGTTGGTGCTCACAAAACACAGTGCCCAAGACAGCAGTGAAACTTTCCAGCTGGAACATGGGGTGGTCATTTCTCCTTTCTCATCCTTCCTCTGCGTCATGGAAGTGTTGAACACCGTTCACAGCTGGCTTAGCTGTTGAGGGGGGAGATGTGGAAAACTAAAACAGCTGGGTTTTAGGAAGACATTTTTTTGGTGAAAATGGGGCTGAATGCAAAGAGTCTGTGTTTTGGTGTGAGTGTGGTATATAAGCCAGAAGGAAGCTGAAAACTCTGTGTGTGTGGCAGACTGCCTACATCTCTGCCCATCTTTGTGCTCCTGTTTTCCAAGCTTAACATGAGGACATCTTGACAAAATCCAGTTCTGCCCAAATCTTACGCTTTTGTATTCTGTTAGAGTTGACATTCGGACCTTCAGTAAAGGTCCGAATCTGCAGGTCATCTAGTCGGGCCTTTTGTTTCTTTTATCTGTACTTCTTCCCACTCTCCTCCCAGTGAGTAACCTCACACTCTCCTCAAACTGTTTTAAACTCTTGCTTGCTCAGAAAATAACTCCAGAGGTTCTTATTCAATAGTATCAACAAAGCTGTCTTTGAAGAAAGGCAAACCTTGTAATAAGGAGCAATGCCAGGAGTTGTGCTAGTTCCGGTACTGAAATCAACATGAAAATGAAATTACTTTTCACTTTGGGACAGAATGGAAGAATAAGTCTTTGCAGTGTGATTACTTAAGTAAAATTTGCAGGAGGTAATAACATTTCATTCAGTTGAATAAATAAACCAAAAAGTTCCACCTTCTTATCGTGTGACTCTTTGAACAACTGACACTTGGAAATTCAAGACAGTGGATTTTTACTCATGTGTTTCTTACTAAGCACATATATTTTGAATTCTCTAAAGCAATAATATAAAGGTGAGAAATTAATAGCTTGCTTTGGGACCTTTGCTGTGGTTTCCTGCAGTGCGTATCAATTTCTTTTAATATATCCAGGAATGGCAAGGAGGCAGAAGCTGGTACAGAGAGACCTGAGCAGAAACAGGTGGACCTGTCCAGAAACTTGAGGACCCTTCTATAAACTTTTAGCCAGGTTCTCTTTGGGAAAAGATAGCTGATTCATGTCCATGTCAGGTACTGTCTAGTGCTGAGCTGATGACCCTTATTGCCTCTACATGCTCCCTTTTAGGGAGAGCACACTCCTTGAGGGCAGGGTTGAATTGGAAACAACTTTATGGACTTGCTTTTTGTTATGCAAATTAGCTACCAAATTACTTGTCTTTCTACCGTGTTTATGGACTTGCATGTTTCTTATATGAACCAGTTTAATTGGCTGTGTCAGTTCCAGTGCTTGCAGAAAGATTTACAATGGTTGATCTTTGCTGATATTTCCACTCCACAGTCTCCATTATGCGTAGTGTTAGCACTCCACAAGGGAACACACATAAGTGGAGATCATGCTGTGATAATTTCTTAAGGATTCTGGCATTGGGGTGTATGTGTGTTGGTGTGTGTGTCTTCCTTGTCCTTGTAGCTAAACATTATCTATAAGTACTACAGCTACATAAGAAGTACTATAGCTATATTAGAACTTATGTTGTTTCTGATTAATTAGCCTTCAATTTATTTAGTTTTACTTACCAGTTGAACATACTTTCCTATTTAGCAGGAATAACATCTGGTGAATATCATAAGTAAAATGGTGATTTCAGAAACACAAAGAATATTTTTAAATATTAGCAGTTACAGTTATAGGTTTAACAGTATTTTGTTTCTAACAATATTAAAAGGTCCAGATTGCTATTTAAAATCTCTATAAGAGATTCCTTTAAATATACCTTCAGTTAGAAAAATATATATCTATCAGTAGCACTGGGTTTGTACAATGATTTCCACCAGAACTATAAATAATTTTCTCACTTTTGATTTTTCTCCATCTTTATCTTTTTGGATGCCCCTAGTGCCAGCTTTCTTGTGAGCATGTCCCAAAGCAAAGAGTTTACGTTTTGAAGGTTTATGAGGGAAAACTATCACATTGTAGCTTCTCATTTTGGAGTCTGATTCCTCTGCGTTCTGTGAGAGAATTACCTCCCATTTATGTGCGTAAAATAGATTCTTTGATTTGTTATAGGAAGATTTTAGACCACTACATTTATCTTGTTTTTAAAGAAATTCAAGAATCTGTAGCAGAGACAACCTTAATCATTATTTCAGGTGATAAGTATTGTTCTCCTTAACGTAAAGTAAGTTAAGAAATTTTTCAATATTGACTCAGGTGAAACCTTAAACACTGACTTTTAAAACTATTATTTTGCACTGAGGAGAATGTTGCTATTTTTCTGACCTATCATAATTGCTATCAATTTTGGTGTAGCACATCTCACTTACTTTAATATGTAAGTTTACAGAAAGAGATATGAGGATTTTGGGTGTTAATTTGTGGATATGGGATATTTTAACATTCGAATTAATTGTGCTCTGGTAGTCTTAGAACTATCTGTGCTAAAAGAAGTAAATAGATGCAAAAGAGTATTATCAGTGTCTTCTCAAAAAGGGGGGCATTGAAGCAATGGGGAAACGCCTTATTCCTTGTTAAACAACTTTGTTAGGTGAGTTCAGCTCAAGGACTTGAAAGTAACTGTGAACAGAACATTTGGCATGTGACTTGATGATTTCATGTTGTCAAGTTACCCTTTATGGGGCCAATAGTGTTGAAAATTCAGAAGGTGTCAATACCAGCATCATTTAAATTAGCCCCCCACTGATGTGCTTAGCTAGATCTCAAGCCAGAAATCATACAAAATCAACAGATTTCCAGTCAAACTTAGTAAAACACATGCTTTTCTAACTGCCTTTTATTGCCTTCCTTTTCTAGGTCTGTGGGGATTTTACACTGCGTATCTGGAAAAACAAATCACCGTTTAAACACTAAGCCTACAGCTTGAATGGTAAGGGGGAGCTGCATTACTGTGTTGTTATTACTCAATTAGTGTGGAGCTGATGACTTGGATGAAGTTTCTTTGCTTGGAACTGTCGTGCTTTGAGTCAATATACACCCAAAAGAACAATTTTTTTTAGAAATCACATAAAGCAGAGTTTTTAAACACTTTCATGCTGCTTATAACTGTGAGCTGGCTGCTAAAAGCAGTGTAGAGACTTGTCAGCTCTTATTTACCTCACTTCTATTCTCAGGCTTTGTACATAGGCCTTCTCTTATACAGATTTCTAATTTTTTATATATTTAATGTTTTAAAATCTTCTTTATATGCTTCTTTAGAACTTCTGTTTTGTCCTGTCAAGTTTCAGGCTGGCAAATGTTGTCTCTGAACAGTGCCTAGCATTTTGCATTCTAAAATCCCACTTTCAATCTATTTCTGGAAATCTGGAATTTTTCAATTTAAAATTATCCATCTTTTTCACTCCTTCTTTTCCATTTCCACCAAAAGGTTTCAGTAATTTAGAGGAAACGTGGCCTTCTGCTAATATTCAGGCAACCTCTTACAAAAAATACCTTCTGCCCTTTTGTTACTGTAGTAAGGGGGCAGGAAAGAAGGTGCCTTTTATAGTACTACCAAAATTTCTCAAATTTTCCCAAATTGCTTCAATTTTTACATGCTCAGGGGAGAGCTCTAGGCCTCCAGAGGTGAAGAGTTTCTCTTCTTTCCACGTTGAATAAACACCAACTTAGGACTGGCAGAATGTTTGCTGCTTCAATCAGGACCTGCTTCAGGCAAATTTGGATTTTGGTATAGAGGCCCCAAACCAAAAGCAGGTTGACCATATCTTTCCTGAGCTGTCAGTGACTGTGCTGCTGGGTTTGGCTCGAATGCAAAATAGACACAGGAGGAGGTTAATTAGGTTGCTATCATTTGAGAGATAATTATGCATGGACAGCAGGCCCAGAGTTGTGTTTAAGAACTTGAGAAGTACAAGAGTGCATCAAATTAGGATTGCCTTTAGAAAAAGAAATTTTTTATTTATTACAGTTACTCTGAACCAAAAGTCAGGGCTTTTAACAGTAATTATTTATAGCACACAATTAATTGTAGTTATTTATAGCCCTCACTGAGTGTGCATTCTTGGTTTGGTGCGGTGATAATTACAGCATTGGAACAAAATAGTATAGCTTCAATCCACCGGAGTTTGAACAACTGACAAGCAATAATATCCATGCAGAGAACAGGTCATTCCTCACTGTTTCAGATCCATTTCAAATTTACTGAAGGAAAAGTAGCCCATGGATTTCCAAGGGGATCTGCTCTACTACTTCATAGAAATGCTCTAGACTTTTTAATTTCACATTTCAGTAGATCTTGCAAGGGCTCAGTTGGTTTGTTTTGGGTTTCAGTGAGTTCCTGAATACTTCAGAGACCTGGGCATTTTTCGTATTCACTTTTTTGGCCTAAGCATTCTATAGTGAACTCTGACACCAGCTCTCTGATCTCTCCAGTGTAACCAGTACAATAGTATGGAAAAACTGAAGAAACAAGATTCAGAACCTTCAACTATTCCCAGAATTTATACCTAAGTGAAAGGATGAGCAAAAGATAAAATAGAAAGAATAACAGAGATAAGAGAATGGCAAAATTGGTTGCCTAAGTGATTACAATTGTTTTTCCACATCAGTTACAGTATAAATAAGGAGTCATATAGAAGTTTAGAATGAAAAGAATCAAGAGGCAAAATTCTGCCCAAGTGTCCTAAAAATATTATTAAACATCCATAGATGGTAGATGCCTTCAACTGATTTTTTTTTAAGAATAAAAAATCTGACCTTCTCCTTTGGGTGCTTGTATATGAAGTCTCTGGCCACACAATTTATCTTGAATCTTGTTTCAGGACAAGCTGGCCCTTTCAAAGAGGCTTCTTAGATATTAAAGATAGTCTGAAACATGCAATTTCCTACAGAAGTAGCCTGGGAATACAAGCCCAGTATAAAGCAAACAAGAACGACTGAAAATTAATCTTTTGGAAGAAAAGCCCAGTAGGAAAGAATGAAGATGCCCATCTTAACTCCCTAGTAAAAGATGTGCAGGATGATGCCTGCAAGGGATTGCTAGGCCGAGGAAAGCACATGGATGACATTTGGAATTTATTTTTCTCAAACAAAAAAATGTAACCTAAAACTCATGCCCCGAAGAAAATTAACTTAACTTCTATAGCTCATAGGAACTCTATGAAACACTAGCCAGTGAATTAAACCACTGATTTAGAGGTTTCTCGGGTAGCTAAAAAATATATGAAGTCTTCAGGGCAGGGAAATCTTTTCTAATGCATTTGTGTGTCATCAAGCAGAGTGCCAAGAAATGCTGGTTCCATTTATGCCAGATAGAGTGTAATCTCCTTTGCAAGTCTGTATTTTAATTTCCTTTTAGGGGCATTTCTATGAAAAAAATATTTTATTATTTTGTTTTGTTTTTTATGTGAGTTTGGCCCTTGAATTTGTTGGAGAAAACCAAAATAATAGTTCATTTAGCACCTAGAATCCAATGTAAAGAGGCACAACACTTCTGTCTAGCTGGCATCTAGAGCACAAAGGATCAGTAAACAGTTAAAAATCCCTTTTGCCTGTGAGAATGTTCATTGCCAATATTTATCTAAGGAAAGGGCCTGGAACAGACAAGTGGTCTGTGAGAGGATTCAAGGAAGGTGAAGTTCAGAGGAAAAATAGGGAAGCCTGTGAATCTATTTCAGACCTGTTTGTTCCAATTTTTTTCACCTGTGAACAAACAGAGCGCTCTGAGGGGTTTGTTCTGGTCACTGACTGCTCTTTTATCAGTCCCAGTGGGAGCAAACCTGAGCCTAAGTGGAATCAGTTGATGTATTTATGGAGACAGTAATCCCAGGCCTGATCTGAGGAGAGGAGATCCAAGTAGGAACATGCCAGAAGTAGATGTCAATTTGAGATCTCAGTCCCGGGGTTGCAGGACATGTCTGTGCTGTGGAATTGCTTAAGGGGCACAGGAGGCACTGCAGCCCATTTGTTATCCACCCAGCATGGTGCAGTGCAGGCTTCCCAGCGTTCCTGGGTGAGAGGGGAACTGTGTTTATGTTGTGCCAAGGCTGAAGGGAAAAAGGCTTTGCTGCATTGGCATTATACTTGTGGACAGAGCCACAGCCCATCAACAGCTGAGCTGATTTCAAATGTCTGCCCAGCACATCCCCTTGCCCTTGGGGTTCTGCTGGTAGTGCTGGTGGCCAGCACAGGGTGGTACCTATGGGAGTTCACGCTCAACAGATGTTAGAAGGATATTGCAATGACCAGCCTCATCTGCTGCCCCTCTCCAGGCCACCACTCCACACACTGTGAAATATTTTCAGAATTCTTCTTTGGCACCAATACCTTTTTTTTTTTTTTTTGTTATTGTTTGGTTTGCTTTGCTTTGTTTTGTTGGTATAAGTTCTCTTAATAATACTGATGTATCTTGCAGAAAATCCAAGAACCTTCACCAGGAGTTAGATAACAGTTATGTACAAATATCTGTGAGGAAAAAACATGCTGTGTTGACAGGGTAACAGTGAAATGTATAAATGACAAGTGACATCAGAAGTGAAAAGCTTGCTATCATACTTGTGTGGTTTGTTATGTACTTAATAAAATAAATGAAAAGTGTCAGTTATGGAAATCTTCCAAACCAGTCTTTGATGACTAAGGTAACTTCTTGCTGATAGTTTTGCAGAGATGATTCTCAGTGACCAGTCTGAAAGAGGAGAGGTTCATTGTCTTTTATGACATTCATTCTTTTATTCTTTTAAGTTTCATCAAGAGCAAAGCACTTACAAGCTGCCATACTCCAGGTACTCATACTTGGAGAGTTACCTAAGAATTACATACTTTAGTCTTTCTGCAGCCATTGTGATCACAGTATAAATGAGACTGGAAGGGACCTCTAGAAACAGATCTAATTAGAACTGGTTTCTCAGAGCTGTGTCCAGTTGTGTCTTGAATTCTCACATTGAATTCCTTCATGAGGAGATTTCTGTCTGCACACCCTGTGTCAGTGTTTAACCACTCTCATGGTAAATCAACAAACAAGTTGTTCTATCTAATCAGAATTTCCCATGTTCTGACTTATGTTTGTTGCCTGTTGTAGTTCCATTGTGAAGCTTCAAGAAGACTCTGGCTCTGTCTTCTCTGTATCCTCTGTTTAGGCAGTTGTAGACAGCATTATGTTCTCCCAAGGCTTCTCTTCTGTGAACTGAAGAGGCCCAGCTCCCCCAGACTCTCTTCTTTTTTTCTTTCTTTTTTTCTCTTTTTTAATGGATGAGACATGTCTGTCTTCACTTTAAAGCTTACTCTTTTGACTATATATCTGCTTGTCTAACTTCAAATTGGTTTTGATTTTTTTTTTTTGTTCTTTAGCCTGGATAATTTTGTAGAAATAATTCTGGTGGTCAAAATCAGTGAATGTGCAGCTGTGTTGTGTTTTACCGTGATGTTTATCACAGTGCCTTACATACAGAATCAGAGATGGGCTGGGGCAGCGTCTCTGGAGAGCACCTGGTCCAAACCGCTGTTCAGTGCAGGGTCAGACAGAGAAGGCTACTCAGGTCTATGTCCAGTTAGTTTTTGGTTCCACAGACTTTGTGAACAGCCTGTTTCAGTGTTCAACTACCTTCACAATAGTAAAGTGGTTTCTTATGTTAAATGAAATTTCTTGTATTTGAACTTCTGCCCATTGCTTCTTATCCTGTCAAGAAAATTCTGACTCCATCTTCTTTCCTTCCCCCTTAAAGTATTTATACATGTTCATAAGATGCCCCTGAGCCTTCTCTGCTCCAGGCTGAACAGTTCCAGCATCTGCTCATGTGACAGATGTTTCAGTCCCTTAGTCCTCTTTGCGGTCTTTTGCTGCTCTGTCTCCAGTATGCCCCTGTCCCTCTTGTACTGGGGAACCCATTTTGAGACCCAAATGTGTTTGACCAGGACTTTGCAGGGGGAAGGATCATCTCTCTTGACCTGTTAACAATGATTATCTTAATGCAACCCAGAAGGTCAGCGTGTTACAAGGGCACTTTGCTGGCTCATGATCAGTTTGGTGTTCAACAGAACTCAAGGTCCTTTCCTATAGAGCTGCTTATAAGCTGGTCAACCCTCAGCATGTATTGCTGTCTGGGGTAATTCCTCCCCAGGTTCTGGACTTTGCATTTTCCATTGCTGAACTTCATGAGTTCCTGTTGGCCCATTTCTCTACTTCCCTCAGAATGGCACAACTCCTTGGCATATCAGCCTCTTCTCCCACTTTTGCATCATCAGCAAACTCCCTTGGTGTGTGTTCTGTCTCATCACCTATGTCATTGAGGAAGATAATTAAAAAATATTATACTTGAGATCAACCCCAGGGGTAGACCACTAGAGAGTGTCCTCCTGGTGAAGTTTATGCTGATCACAACCCTTTGAGCTTGGCAGTTCAGGCAGTTTTCAGTCCACCTCACTCTCTACTTACCCAGTCCATATACCATTCCTTCGTCTGTGCGGATGTTATGGGAGGCCATGCAAGATCAAGATAAACATTCATTGCTCAGTTCATCATAGTTCTCAGGTTGGCCCAGAATGACTTTCTCTTTTCGGTACTGTGCTGACTACTTGTATAATTTACTTGTCTGCAATCTGTTTGGAATATTTTTCTGGAAAATTTGTCCCATCGCCTGTCTGGGACTTGAGGTGAGGTTGAGCATTCTGTAGTTCCCTGAATCCTCCCTCTGGCCCTTAAGATGGGGTTGACTTTTGCTTTTTTCCAGTCCTCAGGAACCTATTCCAGTCACCACAACCTTTTAGAGGTTATTGAGAATGGTCTTGCAGGGACAACAGCCCACTCCCTCAGCACTCATGGGTAGATCCCGTCAGATCGCAGGGACTTGTTATTTCTGTTTCCGTTTGTTGAAACATTCCTCTGCCTGATCTTTCTCTGCTAAGGCTAAGACTTCCTTGTTCCGTATTTCACCTAATGTCTTGGGGGCCAGGGATTCCAACCTTAGTGAGTGAAGCAGACATTGAGCACTGTGGTATTTTCCATGCCCCTTGTCTTCCACCTTATTTTCACAGCAGGCCCACATTTCTTTCTGTAGCTGCTGTTGAACCTGTAGGAGCCCTTCTTGCTGCCCTTCCCATTGCTCACCAGACTCAACTCCAGGTGAGTTTTGGCTTTCCCAGCCCCATCCCTGAACACTCAGACAGCTTCCCTATGTGCCTCTTCGATCAGAAAATATAAACTTGAACTGTTGGCAATAAATGATGTGAACAGCATCTATGCAGGAATGTGAACAGATGACTTATGTTAAAACTAAGCACCCCAGACCCCTCAATAGCATAAATATGCATTACAAAAAATTGTATTGTGACAGAAAGAATTTTTTTCTCCAGAAAAACATTGCGTATTTTCTGTTCTGTATGGAATGTGCCTGAACTGCCAGTAATAGGCAGCATGTTTTATTTGTTATGTGTTTGCCTTTGTTTCCTTCTTTTTCTACTGACTTGATAAAGATTAACTTACAATCCATATCTCCTTAAGTTTCTAACTTTCCTTGATTATTAATAGTTAATGTTTTTAGTCATGTGTTGTTTAAACAATGGCCAGATATTGGAGTAGGTACTAAGTGTACTTCCGTATTTCTTAAATATATTTGAACCACTTACAACTGGTCCTACCACATTTTGTTTGATAAATAGAACATCTTTCTTCTGGCCCCAGACTTTGTAGGCAAAAAAAACCCCAAAAAAACAAACAAACAAACAAAAACCCAAAAAATCACCAAAAACCGGATTGCCTTTGGAAAAGGCTTTATCTCACTTTTCTAGAGTACAAGTATATGCTAAGAAGAGTATCCCCGGGGTATTGAAGTAGTCTCAAGTTTACAGCTATCTTTATCTGTCCTGCCTATATAAACAAAAGTTGAAACACAGTAGGTAGGTCTTTTGTTGGTCCTTCTATAAGTGGACAGAAGCTTTTAATCTTTATCTTAGTTTAACTTGTGTCCAGTATTCTGCAGGGTTGTTTGATATTGTCAGCCCAATGCTGACGTTGAAGTTGGGTAATTCCTGCTTACTCATTATCCTCCTGAATGCTCTTAAGTGGATGTGGTTTCACTGTACTTATGGAGAGGATCAATTAAGATAATCTTGGATTAATCCCATTACAGTCTTTGGTCTTGTTTATGGCTTTCTTTATCATCAAATTAACACAAACTGTGAAAAGTTTGTATTCTGTTTGTGGTACTATCATTATCACTTATTACAGAATTTCCTCCCCTATAAAAATGTAAATTTATCCTTCGTTGAATCTGAATCCTACTGCTCACAAATAAACAAAACAGAGACATACAGAGACACACCAAAGATTTTGATTATGTTACCTTAAATATGGTGTGTTTTAGGTATTGATCTTACACATGGTAATACGTATAGGGACACCTTGAAACACTCCTGTCAAGTTTGTGGTGCTGTTAAGAAAACTAACTTTAGTTTCACAGTGAAGTTTTAGAATGTTCAAGACTTCTAGTAAGGCACCTTATTCAAAACTTTTTATTACTAATGGAGGTTAAAAAAAAAAAAAGAAACTCTCACTCAACAGCTAGTAGAGACCTCATGAAAAGAGTCTATGCTAAGCAGGTTAACATAAGGTGCATTTACCTTTCTCAGTTCAAAACTATTAGCACAACATTTATGGGATCATAAAAAATACTTTTTGTTGAATGAGTGTTTTGATGAGCAAACCTGCTAAGAGCGTAGAGGTGTATGGTATGGACTGTAATGTCAAGTTGAGCTATAATCATATTTTTTGATGTGTCAATATGTAGGGGAGTAATCTGTTTCATTAAAAAAAAACAACAGTGAGTCTGATTCATTTTCACTGGGTCAGTTGCTGTTGCTAATCCAGAGTCTTTGTCAGCTTGCAGGCTTTCTTGTGTGTTGTGTTTTTACAGTTTTGCTTAAAAAGCAGGTAAGATGATACTGTTGGCACTTTCTGCTCCTGTTTTTTTTACTTGGAACAATAATGTGATAGACTTTTAAAAAAGCTGCTTTTAGCAAATTCTATTTTTCGCATGTGTATTCATGGGGAGACAGATGGCCAGAGAAGGATGGAATGACTTTGATTTATTTGCATTAACCGTTTTTTTCCCCTTCTGTTTATGGTGCTGTCTTTAGTGTCACACAAATTCATTCATGAAATAAAAACTTTGATAGTCCTGGAGAAACAAAATTTAGTTCTTCTCTCTGAAACGCAGTACAAATGTTATAATTTATTTTGCTAAGGTTTGAAGGAAAAAATGCAACGTTGTGCTCTGAATATTTAACCAAAGGAAAATCTCTCAGGACTGTGTCATGTCCACAGTATGAGCTAATCTCCTGTGGTTTATATTTGGATTGCAAGAATGATTTTTCTTCCAACTTTGTGCATATTTCCCCGTGGAGTATCTTTGCTGTATTTCTTCTTACTCATATCACGTGGTTTTAAATTTTGCATTTTTGTTCTCCCTGTTTCAGACCAGTATTCTTGCTGATACTTCTTCACAAAATTTCATAAAGAGTCAAGAAATAAGTCTGTAGTTATGAATGGGTGTGTCGTCCTGAGGTATGTGGGGAGGTAACTCTGCTGAGTGGCTTAGACTTGCAGCGAATCCTCATTTATTAATATTGTTCCAAGCACCTGGCACACAGAAATATTCCAGGATTGGGTCCTGCAGGCAGTCAACATGATAAAGAGGATTAATTCCAGTAAATGAACATACACATAAGGACTAAGAGCTTTGGTAGTTGTATATTGTCTGCATGTGCATAAACACATTATAATGATTTTGTTTCCTAGATTTTCTTTTCAGTGTTTCAAAGCATTACAGCACTGGGGACTACTCTGTGCATTCTAACTCTAGTGTATAAAACAGGTGAAGTCAGTCCTCAGAGAATTAACACTGTGGAGACAGTAGAGTCTGGCATGGCTATTTTTTTTTTTACAGAATATTTTAAGTAATGATTAAGGCTGTTCCTTTCTCTCCATTTTGGTAAAGAAAGTTGTGATGTTTTGGTGAAGCTTGAATTGTGACAAAGAGGCAGACCCCCAAACTGAACGCTACTTTTTAAAAGATTTAAAAACCAGAAGCGTAGCAGGAAAAACAACTTGGTCTAAACCCACGTGAAATAAAAAAAAAAAAAAAAGAAGGAAAAAAAACCCAGTCAAAAAACCAAAGAAAAAAAATTTCCACTAAGCGAAACAACGTTTTTCCCCGCTCCTCCCAGGCCAGCCGGAGCAAACCCAAGCATCTCGTCCCACGATCGTCCCGGCCCGTGTTGGCGGCACCGGGGCCGCAGGAGATGCTGACCCCGCGCTCCCTGGCAGGGCGGTCCTCCCAAGAGCGGCGGGACGGAGCGGGCATGATTGTTGTCTGCCCTTCCCAGCCCTTCCCGGCTTTTCCCGGCCTCTCCCGGCCCGGCATCCCCCGGCGGGTCCCGGCCGGACTCGGGGCCGCTCTTCCCGGCCCCTCCGCCCCGCCAGCGGGGGTCGGGTTTTCTTTCCCTTTCGCTCTTCTTTTATCCTCAGCGCACGGGGGGCGCTTGAAAATCGGAAATGATCTTAATTAAATGTTTTCTGTACAGAAACAAGCGGGCTCTTTTTGTGCGCTAGGCGAAGGCAGCAGACCTTATCACAAAAGACAAAGGCAAATATTTATCAGGGAACAAAAGACGTCCACGGTTGCTTGCAGCGGGGGAGATTTTTCTCTCTCTCCCGGTGAAGATGTTTAACAGCGTAAGATGTTTATCGGGACTCCTTGTTGAAATTCTTTGTTTCCCCGCAAGATCTACAAATGGAACTGTTTTTCTTTCTGTGAAGCACACAATGAAGCCCATGAGTTAAACTGCAGAGAATGCAAACACCTGCTTGTCCCTCTGTTGACTTTGCGTTTCAAGAAGGTCTTTTCTATTCCACGTGATAATGATCTGGGGGCTTGGTTTTGTTTGGTTTTTTATTTATTCTGTGTGGACAGAAATGGTCATCTTCTCTGTCTTCACTTTGTGTCGCTTCTAATGCAGCGATTGTCTCTGTTAAAGGAATATCATGTTGTTAAAAGTATCCCTTCCCCTTCAGAATCTTATTTGCCATTGAGTGAATAAGCTATTAAATTTTACTGCTTTGCCTGTCTGGTTTATTCTTGTATGCTTTTTTTTTTTAATGCTCTCTTTGATGAGCTACGTGTCTGACAACTTCACATTTTAAGCCATGAACGAGAGGGAGAAAACGTTAGAATCCATGAAAGTCTTTACAGCATGTTTGCCTGTACCCCTTAACTAAATCACACATGGAAACACAGTATTTCAGATGTACTTGAATACTCATTATCCAATGATTTCACAGACGTGTATCCTTAATACAGTATGACTTTAGTGGTATTTGAAATGTACAAGCACTTATTTTTATAAGGATTCATCCCCAAAGCTGGGACATCATTTACCTACAAAATCTTGTATAAAACTCTAAGATTTTATAATATAATCCCCCACTTTCTTGAGCTGGTGAAGAGATTAGTTGTGATTATTCACATGGCAAATATTCAGCCTCGTAAAAAGCATTGTAAGCTGATGTTATTGCACAGATTTCTGGCACTGGACAACACAGTGTCTGTGATCAGTATTGGTCTTTTTTCAATAGTTCACAGGATTTGAAGAATACTTGAAAATATTTTTCCATGGAAATTTACAGTAGAGCTTTACAATAATGTAGGTTTTTAAGTACAGCAGATAAACTTGCTGTGTTGTAACAGAAGTGTTGTACCCAGTAAGCTGTTTTAATATATTTCATAAATATTGGGGGGGGGGATGGAAAAATATATATTTCTTAAAATGTCTGTACTTATAGATAGTCCTATTTTTCTGGAAAAATATATTCAAACTGATGGGACTCCTGAGAGCAATCACTTATTGAATTGACATCTTTCTATTTCATATACATAATTATATTTTAAATTAATAATGTAAAATAAAGCTTTTTAATAGGAGACAGATTGAAATATTGTTGTTTCTGTATTCATGACTAATATTTTTCTCAAAGTTCTTCTCTGAAATTTCACAAAACTGGCAGCTTTAGAAGAACAGTTCCTGGGTGTGTTTGTAAATGATTTACCTTTCTGTAGACCTTAAAGGCATCAGTTCTAATGAAACCAAATTATTTTGGCTCTAATTTAACAGAAGAGTTTTTAGGTAAAGATAATTGTTTGTTTTAATGTATCTATTTTAATTCCGACTATAGAACTTGCATTCTATTTGTCTTGCATTACTGAGTCCAGATAGTTTGATACTGTTTCCTTAAAGTTGTGTAGAGAAGCAGTAAATTAGATGGTCTCAGGATTTTCTTAAAACAGGTAAAAATATCCTTTTTTATTTTTTCTTGGCTTTTTCAGTTCAGAGTTTTTTCTTTACTTTCCCGGAGGTAACATTTGTTCTGTGATAACTTGCAAAATTTCTCTGTTATATTAAGACTTTTTTTATTTCTGATAATACTAAAGTGTGTGTCTGGAAACTAAAATAGAAATATAAATATAACAGTATATAGTATTATGGGTTTTTCCATTTCATTGAATAAAGTGATTACCTAGGCTACCTTGGATAGAACTACTATCATTTTTTCAGGCTTTTTGGCAAGACATAAGTACTCTAGTAAAGAGAGATTTATTCTTCAGAAACACAGTGTATTTTGTAGGCACATATTCTGTATGATAGTATAATAGTAAACACGATATACTTTTGGACTGCTTTTGCCCTTAAGATAAGATTTCTTCTTAAAAAAAAAGAAACTGGGACTGCTCCAACTTTCTTTTCTAACAGAATATGCATTATTTGAGGGGTTTATTGTTTTGAGCTTTATAAATACTGTAGTGAATTATCAATACTACAGAAGCAGGAGAGTGAAAAGAAAGAGGGGAGGGAAAGCACATGTGTTCAGAGAAAAAGCTCCTTTTTTAAGATAACTTACCTTCCTGCTTACTTCTGCCTGATAGCATACCTATAATATTTCTTTTATCTCTATATAAAAGAATTTGTGATATTGACATGGTCAACAACTCAAAAATGATGAAAACTGTACCACTGCTGAAATAAGTTCATTCCAGCATTAGGTAGTAGTTTGTACAATGGTAATGTATTGCTGCTGGCGATAGCAAGGCTGACCATTCTGTAGGGTTGTTGGTGGTGAAAAACCAGCTTTTCAAATTTATTTTTCAATGCAAGCAAAGTATTTAGAGATGAAAGGGAAGGATATTAAAATACAAGTATTTTTGGTACAGTTTTGTACAGATGGGACTGTAATTGGTGACATGGGAATAGTATATATACTGAAATATTTGAAATGCTAATTCATTTTTGCTTCAGTTTTCCAACTGCCAGCTGTAATTATGGATCTCATTTAACAGATGCTAACACAGGGAGTAACTTCACTCCTGGAGTAGTCCCACTGAGACAGGGAAGTAAAGTTAAGGCTCAGGTACTTAGGCATTGGTGTAGATACAGTCCTAGGAATTTGTTGGATGCTGCTATTAAAGACTGTCTGGTGCCTAGGTTATAAAACATTTGCATTTGGAATATATTTAGCTATACATAAACTAATTTATGCACTAATATGCTTTATCAGGATTAATTGAAGCCTTTAGATTTAAATTTATCACTGTTTACAATCCCTAACATTTCATTAATTTTTGAGGGAGGTGTATGACTCTGAAGTGTTTTCAAGCTCCACAGAGTTCTCATAAAATTTGGGAGATGTGTGTAAAATGGCTTATGAAGCTATTTCAATTAGTTTTATATTATTTTCCAAGGGGAGGTATTGTATACAAAGAAGTGTTCTAATAACAGTAATATTGTGTCTAAAATTCCTCAAGTCCTCTTTTTGAATTTTTAAAAACATCTGAATAAAACATCTGTTTAAAATAAGTCATATACAAGCAAGGATTCTATTGGCAGAAGGAACTGAAATAATAACTCAAGGCTTTTCTCAGTGATTTCCCTCTATGAAAATTACATAAACCCATTAAAAAGACAGTATTTTTTAGTCTATTTATTGTTTAAATATAAAATCAACTAAATATGAAGAAGAAATGTTGGGGGGTTTTCTTTAGTCAATATTTAAATATATGTACCATTTATAGTTCCATTTTTATTTTTTGGAAAAAACATAATTCACTTCAATAAGAAATCCTATGTTTTTCAATCCAGTTTGGAAACTTAATGTTGAACTTTCAGGTCAAATGAAATGTCTTTGTAATTGTAAAATTAAATATGATTAATATCCGGAATGACTTCTTCAGTCCCATAGGACTTTTCAACGAGGATTTAGTAGGACTAGATCCAAAAATGTTCTGTATAATATTAATGGAAATTACTTTAAATTTTTGTCGTGTAGCAGGAAATATGTTCCCTTTTTAGCACTTTGTGGCTGTTGAATAATTCTATAAGATTTTGTAATAGTTACATGATTTTGTAAATTCTAGGACAGGGTAATATTTTTTTCCCTCATTCTAAGGACAGAGAGTCCTTATAGAACAAAAAAATAAAATGCTGAAGGAACGAACTACACAGTAGAACTAATTCTCCACAACTCCTGAAAAGGAACTAAGCTTACTATCTTGGGTTATTTTGTTGTTGTTATTATTATTGTTGTTATTATTATTATTACTTTATTCCCAAGTGATTTTAAGATAATTTAAAAGGTAATGAGAAAACAGCAAGAACATTTTGAAGCAACTTCTAAATGCATCAGAATAAATGAAAGAACAGCCTGGTTCTGTGCTTCCTTTTGTAACTCAAACTTGGAGAAAAGTATTTCTGTATTTCTTCAGATGCACTGTAATCAAGTAGGGATTTAATTTTATAAGAACTAATAGAAGTGTAATTACAAAAGGGTGAGTAGAGATGAAAAAGATTGTATTGTTTCAGGTCTTCTAAAATATTCAATAATTGTCTTATGCCGATGCAAAAAAGAGGGTGTGAGTAATGCAGTACTTAGAAGGTTAAGGTGAATTTTCAGGCTGCATGCAAAGGCAATAAAAAGTGTAACAGGAAATTTCATAGTGGTTCACATTAATGTTCAGGGCCACATTATAACTACTGGAAGGATAAGAATGTGTGAAGTCATTTGCTGTCTGGGTTTATGTGGGTTTTTTTAAGTACCAGGGAAGAAGCAACGTGCTATCTTTTTAGGCATTAATAGGGACTGAGCAGAAAAAAAAAAAAGGGTTCCTTGCCTTGTCAAACAATATAATTTATTTGCTTTATTTTTTTTAATACATTTTTCAAGATTGTTTCTTGTGCAAATTCAGAGATGGAGGCTGGAACTGAGATGGCTAATTATTCATGCAGTTTTATGGGAGATAAAACCTCTTACTTTTCAGCCCTCTGTCCCTTAACGTCTCTTACTACTGGAAGTTCAGATTTTGATAGTCAGTAGAGTCAAAGGTCTTACCACTGTGCTTTGCTTTATACCGTCATGTTCCTTTCCTTGATGTGAGCGGAAGGTGGCAGAAGTTTAGACAAGTCAATGTATGATGGGCTCTGGGAGGTTTTGGCTTTTCGCATGTTCCTTGGAAAGGTGTACCAATCCCATCTGGGTGCAACACAGGTGTATGCTGGGATAGAGCGATTTTTTTGTCAAGCTTATCATTAACTTAAAAGGATAAAACAGGAGTAATAACTGTATGTACACAGCATGTGTGCGACGCAATGTGGCAACATTTAAAACTAATGACAAGGGAGACATTAATAAAGCACACATGTATGTGTGTATATATATGTGTATTTATAAGAGTGACAATTGCTAGATTGAAAAGCTGATAAAATCAGACTATAATTCTGTTTATTCCATTACAATTAATGCTTAAGGAGCCAAGCTGCATTGAAGAATTTTGCTTAGTGATGGGCAGTGTAGCTGCCTCCTGTAATGGGAAAGCAACCTTCCAGTAGAGGAGTAGTATTTCCCTGCAGCATTTGTTTAGGGTGCTGGGGTGGGGTGGGTCATTTGTTGCAATAGTAGGAACATGTGTAAAACTGTCTAGAAAGCTGCTCCTCTGGGGCAGAGTGTGAAAAAAAGTCTTTTGCAAGACCGGAGAAGCTGAGTGAGGTGTGCCCTGTGCCCCTGGCTGGGTGGCTGCTTCTTGTCTACCTCCAGTCACATTCTGGAGCTCTCTGTCTCCCTCCTCCTTCCCACCCCATGTATGCAGTACCTGCATAGAGGTATTAAGTGAATACACGCTTCTTTGGTGAGATTTCAAAACAGTGTTGACCTATTTAGGCCAGAGGGGAAGAGATTCTATGTGTGGAGCCTTGGTATGACCTTAAAAATTGCAGGTGAGAGAGAGGGTGGTTTTGATGAAAAGCCAAGAAGCCAGGGTGAGAGAAATTCCAAGGTGTTTGCCTAGCTTTGAGATGGACTTTGTTTTTAACAATGGGAATGAGCTGACAAAAGAGAAAGGATTCAGGCATTTGGTTTTTTTGTGGTTTGAGCAGTACCAGAAAGGTGTTCATGTTTTGTGTGCAACATCAGGAACAGAATAAATGTACTGGGTTTAAAGATGTCACCGATAGCTCTGCTGTAGTAGAAGACGTTTGTGAAAAAACTGCATGTTGTGGACAAAATCAGTTTTAAATTGATTTGTTTTCAAATTGGTTTAGCCATTCAGATTCAATTTTATCTAAGACATTGAGGGAGTTCTATACAACTCTTTCCTGAATAACACTATGGAGATTTTTGGCATTACACCCAAATTAACAGCATGCTGCATCATTAAAAAATAAAAGAGCTGCAATTTTTTTTCTTGGCATAAATTTCTGCAAAGCAATGAAAGACTCCCTATGCTGATTACAAATATTCTAAAATGTTTCCTTTGGTCTATAAACTTGGAGCATTTCATGTTTGGATATATTATATGTGGCCTGTTAGGACCTTTTCCATTTTTCTGCTTGTACCTTGTTTGACGACGGTTTCAGGTCTCATGTGCAAGTGAGATTTTTGCAGGACAAAACCAGTGTGCCATGCAGAGAAAGCAAAGGCAGTGAAAGCAGCTGTAGGCAGGATACACATACATTAAGAATCTTGGCTTTAGTTAATACCTACTGTTTTACTGATGGAAGGTTGCACAGTTTTCCAGTGCCCTCATTTCTCGGTATTTAAAAAAAGAATAAAATTGACCTGGCATGCAAGCAAGTAGTGCCGTTCTATATTTATGAATTGAAATATTAGAATTTCTTTGCTATTAGAGATTTGTTCATTATTAGACCAAAAACAAACTTCTCTTTTTCCAGCTCTAATGCTTATCCAGAGAAATCCCCAAGCTTCATACATTCTAGATGTTCCCAACTCTCAAAAGTACTAATTGATTAACCACACAAACTGTCAAGTGAGATCTGTGAACACCAAATCTCTTCCTGCATAATCTCATATGAGCACAAAACCTTCCCAACCAGAAACTTGGGGTCTTCAGGTTTTATGAATAGTGAAAATGGCTTACAGCCGGCTAAAATCTTCTCAAAAGTATTGACAGAATCACGTTTTGCTGGCCTGGTAATAAAGGAAAAGTCAAGGATGGACTACTCTGCCTTGGGCAGAAGAGGAGCTGGTACTGGACTTGTTCTGTGGGTCAGTGCAGGAACTCATTTCCCAAGTATTAGACTTTGGCCACTCGTGGTTTCAGGCCATGTCCTGACCCCTAGAGCTGGCTGAAAGCCGAGAATTTAGTTTCACAAAACAGTTTTGTATTGTTTAATTTTGCTTTTGCATTTCATTGCAACAGAAGCGCATCTTTCCATGCCTTTTAGTGTAAGTAATGGCCAGTCTTCGTGAACGAAGATCCGGGGAAGGTTTTTATACCTTCCAGCCTGCGCATTGGATTTTTTAGGTGAGACACAGTGTGCGCGGAACTGAGCCCACCCTTTAATCC
>JAWMRA010000001.1:11464050-11707335 GCA_035584735.1 Pseudotriccus pelzelni
TTGGACGGTGGCAGCGAGGTCCTTAGAACGTAGGTGGATTGCCTTACAGGGCTAACGAGCTCCACCTGCCCGGGGCCTTTTAGTGTAGCACATGGATAAAGGGAGTACCACATGGGCACAGGAGATCCCCTCCTGGAAAGGCTGGTAGGCTGGAATCCTGAGTGCCTCTTGCTGTGCCCGAACAGGACAGGGATGCAAAACTGAATCTCCAACTTTGTTTTCTGTTCTGAAAATGAAGAACTTCTACTTTATGAAATATGTTCTTTAAAAAATGCTCATATTTTTATTTGTTGAACTAATTTTTTCCTGGTTCATTGTTGGTAGCATTCAGTAGATCACTTTTATGCCATAGCCTACTGCTATGCAGGATTATTTTCCAGATATCTTTCATGTTGAATAACATACAGTGTCAGACAGAATTGACATTTGTGAAAAATAGAAATGAGTGCTAATGTTCCTACTGTCAAATTCTAGAGGCAGTTAGTAAGAAAGTTTAATCAACCATTAAAAAATCAATAGGTAGTAATTCTCGGAAGGTTTATAAAAATTTTAATTTCTTTGGTTTCAGGATATTGAAAGTTAGAGATTGTATTTTCAGCAGGCCTTAAGGAGTTAGAAGTCTCACTCCCATTGAATTTAAAAGTAATTTGAACATTTTATTACCTCAAGCTTCCTTGAAAATTGCCCCATGCTTGGGTTGGATCTATTGCTCCTTTACCATTGAAAGCTGTGCATTGTGGATTCTAAATTTCTAATTCTGCAGAAATGTTTGCATCTGCATAACAAGATATGAAATATTCTCAGGTCAACATTGGACATTTTGTAGAAGAACTTTTAAATATCTCATAATGACCAAATTCAGTTTCATTCTTCTTTTTACCTTTAGGGTCCACCTAATTCTGTGGAAAGGACCTTTTTGTTACTTGCATAATTTAGTTAAGAGTACACCTCATACTGGAAAATATTTGTGATTTGAAGACTTTTTATCTACTGATTTTGTTTTGTTTTGTTTGGGGTTTTTTCTATTCATAGTTCCAACAGAAAAAAAAAAGTACTTGCCATCTCTGTCTCTCTCTAGATATCTAAATTTATCTTTGGACTGTTATCTTGAATTACTTTGGAAAATATTCAGGCTTACTTAATCACTCTTTATTTTATTGTATTGTATTGAGTTATTCTGTCAAAATTTTCTGGGGAAAATATTTTCAGTGAAAAAGCTTTTCTGAGTATACTTGTTACCTTCACTTTTAGTATCATGTAATCAATAATTCAGCCACCCTTCTCAACTCCTTGACTCATATGGCTTCAGGCTTATACAAAGTCTCATTAACTTCAGAACCAGTTCATATGGATCTGTGTGAAACACACTTGCAGAAAAAAAATCGTATATTCATGATTGTACTTTGTGTCTTGGAGCACAGGAACCAGTTTCATTTCAGATTAAACTAACGTGGGAGATGCTCCCCAGTCAGGGATTCAAACCACAGAATCAAACTAGAGTTGAAATGTTCATAGCATGGGCATCAGGTTCTCAGTACTGAGATGTAGCCAGAATCACCTGCACTTTGGGCATTTTCTTGAAAAGGGACTTGTGTGTATTCACCCTTCCATGCACGTCTGAACAGCTGGCCTACTAGTTCTATTTCTGTATTTAAAATAAGAAGAAAACAGTTGGAGGAACTATCTCCAGCAGTGTTGCCCTTCTTCTTCCATGACTGACGTGACTTCTAAATCAAAAATAGTAGGATGGAAGGAAACACTGCTGAAATCTAGCCCCTCTACAGGCAGCATCTCCTTGATAAAGGTGCCCTCCTACAGTTCTGAGTATAAAGACTCCTGAGTAATGCTAAAAGAGAAGCAGCCCATCATCACCAGGGGGTAGGATGAGATCTGCAGGGAGGGCAGTTTTCTTCCCGCAGAAGGTGAGATGGATTTTGTATGGATAACAAACAACTGTGCCAGGCCATGAATCTGCTGTGGTAAGCATCAAGTTCTGTCACCAGATTCTGTAACGTAGAAACTCTTAAAAAGTTACCAAGTGTCCTTCCTTTTGCTCTGCTCCACAGCTCAAACTAAAACATGCTGTAGAAGGCTGTCCGTTTTGCCAGAAGTTGGCCTTTTTAAAAGCAAAAAGTGGTAATAAAAGAATGATTCATGTCTAAAAACACATTTTCTTTTGATATTAAGGTAACGGTAGAATAATAGAGATCTTTCAAAGTATTTATGCAAGGCAGCATATTATTAAGCTGGAAACATAGTCTAAATTCAGAGGACAAGATCAGGGTGCTTTAACTTCCTCTGTTTGTGCTCTGGTTTGTTTATCACAAGAAGACAGCTGTAGATCAGAAGACAGACATGCTCCTGGCAAGTGATGGGTCTGTGTGAGCAAGAACTTCCTGTGAGATATTGACCTGGTCACAGTCAGCTGCTCTGAAATTTGTTAAGTAATCTATCTAATATGTCTAAGGAGTAGCATATCCAAATCAATCCATCCAAATGCCTCAGGAATATCAATAAATAGACAATAAATCTGATAATTCTCCGTGATCTGCTCTGGTGGGAAGCTGCTGGAGAAGCCTTCTACAAGATGAAGATTAATTCTAGTACATGTTTGTTATGATGGCAAATGTTCTGTGCCAGAACTGTGGCTGGTAAAAAATTAATTTCAAATTAATTTCAAACTTTATTTTGTGCAATAATCTGCTTTCTTGAAACTGAATGGCAACAAACGGCAATCGCTGATGGTGTTTTCAAAAGGGAAGTAGACCCAAGGTTTACCGAAGGAGCTTTGCATGCTTTTTTTTTTTTTTTTTTAACTTTTGTGAATTTCCCACTTAATTTCTGTTCAGCAAAAGAAATATTTCACTCTTTGTTATTGTTCTAAATGTTAAACAGTAGTAAGGATAACAATAAACTGTTCTTTAGTATAATACAGGAAATACAAAGGCTGAAGGGGTAATAAATGTATTTAGATAGTTAATATCCTCATCGGAGTAGGTACCTTAGTTATCAACCCTTTGTGACAAGTTAAAAAAACTACCCACTGTTCAGGCACAGTCCTGATAATCAGTGTGGTTTTGTTTCATTAGGCTGTGTGTCCTGGTTTCAGCTTAAACAATGACACTGTGGTAGGTACAGAATTGAGTATGTAATCTAGAAAAAGTGCCATATATAATTTATTATTTTTCCATTTGTCACACTATCTCAAACACCATTAGGAAAGATTCCTAGCGCTTCTGCTTCTGACTCTGATGTGGAAGGAGTGACATTTCTCAGGGCAAATTGGCACATTGAGGAAATATTTGTAATGTTTGAAAACCTCAGAATTCTATTTGTGAGCTCCACTCTAAAAATTATCAAATATTTGGGACTAGCTGCATCTTCTCAAATTAACTTCAGAGGCCTTGAAGATCAAGACTAATACTTTAGCCATCTACATCTTGGTCAGTGAAAGAAATTGGTATTATTTTAAAAATAAAGAGAGGAAAGAAGAGTTGAAGTTTCAATTTACAAAAATAAAACCAGAGCAAATGGTAGTTCACATAAAACACTATTTTCACAACCTGAACCTGCTAAATTGCAGCATTTGGATTGTAGACTCCTAAAAAAAACTTTATAGATTGTAATTTTTTTTTCCACATTCCTAAATGCTTGCTGAACAAAAATCTGACTGTGCCTTAAAATCAAACAGAATACTCTTTCTCCTCTCTATTCATGTTGCCATACTATTATAGTGTTTGCCTTCTGTAAATCTAGATAAGGAAAAGTTTTCATTGAAAGCAAAGTAGGTGGTGGACTCCGAGTACCCCCCCACTCTCCATCAGTGAGGTCCTGTTCCTCAGAAATACAGGCTCTGCTGATGCCACTTGGTAGGCTCTTTTGCATCGACTTTTGGAAAAGGGGAAGAGCACTGTAATGTCTGTCCAGCCAGTGATGGCTGTTCAGCACTGCTCAGCGTGAAGTTTTCAGAATATCATCTTTTCCTTTATATATATATGTATTAACAGACCTGGGATGTTCCTTTCTTTTCTGCGCATTTTGGAAGAATCCCAGCCTTTAGTCCCTCAGAGGCTGCTCTCGTGATGGGCTGAGAAGGTGTAGCCAAGAGACCACGGTGTTGAGGTTTCATGTATGAAAGAGAACAAGTAATACAGTACTGGGGTACCAGCTTGTTCAAAGTTAAGCTCTGACTGTGAGCAGAACCTTACTGCATCTTTCCTTCAGCAAATGGTTCAATCCACAGAATTCTTTGGTCTTGAAGATTTTATTTAACTGTTTATATTTTACTCTTTTATCTTTGTGACGAAGGCACCAGGGCATGGATATTTCATGCTAATTTGTTCCTATTCCATTTACTTACACTAAGTGGTTATTCTCACTCCCTATCCAAGAGATGAACTGTGATAGCATTTAGCATGTAATTTCTCAGTATCATAAAATTTTGTTTTGGTATTTTTTCCCCCTCCCGTGAGCTCTGTTGTCTCTCACAGAGTTTAGTCTTGTTTGGCTTTAGGGAAAATATTATTACTTTCAATTGAAAGAGAAAATTACCTTGGAGAAATAATTATTTAATTGTCAGATACATTAGGAATATATATATATAATAATAATACATAAGGAAAAATATTTTATTCTCATTCTTCAGGTAGGCACTTGGTTTACAATCTTCTCAGAATAGATTATTGAAGATACTTATTTTTTGTCTTCAGTCCCTAAAATAAGTTCAAACTCAGAAAGACACTTGGCAAGGTGTTTTCTTCTTGTCTTAAAATGATACTTAAACTGTGGTCTGCCACAGTTAAAACTCACCTTCAGTGAGGTTCTGATACTCCAAACTAAGATGGTAAGAAAGATATGAAGTCATTTGTCTTTTATACAATAAAGGATTACATTAGTCTTATGAAAACTTGATTGCTCCTGTATTGAAGTTATGCATGTTTGCAAACCATCATGAATTTGGCTCAAAATCTGCTGATGACTGTAAAAAGAGAATGCCTGAAAATAATGTTTATAGAATTCGTATATATTTAATAGCATTTGTATTTCTTGTGGTATCAGCTTGCTCTTCAATAATCAACTTCTTCTCCACTCTCCCTTTCTCTGTGTGTTCATACTGGTTGCGTTCCAGTCCATGTGGATTTAGGAGCAGAAGTCAGTTTCCACTTTGGTTAATGCATTATTGGAAAAATTAATGAAATACCAATAATATTACCATCAATCTGACCTCTTTAGTTCACTGAAGTCCAATTCTACAGTGCTTATTTCACTCTTCTTCAATGGCTATATATTTTGAAACTGTTACCATGATGTTCAACATTCTATTGTATACTGGATACTTGGCACATATAAGAAAGCTTATAATCCAGAACAACAGTGTCTTTACTTCTAAATGGCAAAAATCAGTTTTTCAAAGAAAACCAATTTTAATATTTATAAACTGAATTGGGTTTATTGATGATGATACGTAGATACATAACCCGTAAAACACAGGCTTGTACTCCAGAAGTTGAGTTTGCCAGTTTGAGGAGTGGTGAATTTGTTGTGGTTTTGTTTTGGTTTGTTTTTGGTTTCTTTGTTTTGTTTTGTGTTCATTTTTTTTGTTTGTTTGTTTTTGTTTGTTTTGGGATTTGTTTGGTTTTTGTTTGTTTCTTTGTTTTAGTTTGGCTTGTCATTGTTTTGTTTGTTTGTGGAGTTTTTTGCTTGTTTTTTTTTAATCTTGGGTTTTTTCTTTGTGAAACATCAGATTTAACAGGGGAGAATTATATAAAAATAATATTGGAATTATACAGTGGAGTGTTTTTACAGTCTTTGTTTCTGAAAGAACTGTGATTTGTCTTTATGTTACAGGACTGGAAGGTAACATTTTCTGTGGATGTCAACTTCTGCCTGCTCTGATATCCCACTCTTTGAGTGATGCCACATGCAGCACTTAGTACTGGCAAATGGAAGAGGTTTCTTGGAATAAGGTAGGTTTATTTCTTTCCCATGAGGCTTGATGAAGTTCTTCATAATCATTTTTCTGATTAATACAGATTAAGTCTAACAGGTGTTCCCAGTTTTCCAAATTGTGGAACAACATTATTGATCTCAGAGCTATTGGTGCTATTACTTGGTTGTACGTTTAAATTTATTGGCAGAAGATATTTTCAAGGTATCACAATTTCACTGCAGCAAAACTGACCATTTGCAATCAGCAACAGAAACTAGGAAATTAAAGGACTTAATTTAATTATTCTTTATAATAGTAGTAACTTCTATAGCGTGCAAAATTCATTGTTTGTAGTTTTAAAGACTATTAAAACAGCTGCAGAAGAATTAAGTGGATATGATGTTTCTTCAACATGGTTCTGCAGACAATGGAATGGAGCAAACTTGAGCTAGGAAAACAAGAAAAGAATATATATGAAAAGCTTAGAGCTTGGGAAATAGAGAAAGAGACTTTTTCTTGGACAGGACCCCTTGATTAGCAAATCCTGGAGTACTATAGGGTAATTGTAGAAGCTTTTCAATGGAGGGAGCAGTTCTGAAAACAGTGTTGTGCTGGATCCAGATTTCACTTCACTTTAACTTGTCATTGGTTTTGGTGGCTTCTTCTTTTACTGGGAAAAGCTGTTAATGCATCCAAGTGTTGTACTGTCCTACAATGTTCTATGAGTTCTCATTAGTCTCCCAGTTTTGTTCCAAAGCGTTCTTGGAATGTTGTGATTGTTACCTGTGACTACAAGTATATTCCGTTGTGCCTGTGCGTGTGTCATCAGAAAGAGCATCTCTTAATTAGTGTTCCATAGCCAAGGCTGTTTCCTAACAGAATGGTTTAATGACAGGGATTTTGAGAAAATTTGTGTATTATTGAATGTTGTTGTTGTTTTTCTTATTATTACTATTATTATACGTCATCTCTGGCCAAAGTGCAGTGAAATGAACAGATACAGCCTAATGGCATTGGTTCCAGTTTACTCTTTTCTCATTGGTGGTAAAAGACATATTGAGGTGAGAGTTTGTTACTTAAACATGGGACTGGTAAATATGACTCAAACCCTGCAATAGACCCACAGCCATCTGGAGTGGCAGCTGAGCCCTTAGCAGGATACCCCAGGGTACGCAAAATGCACAAGTTGCCTGTGCTTAGCGCTCCTATCCTATATGTTAGATATAGCTTCTCTCAGGAAATGATACAACTTGACCTGATTCAGTTTGGATCATGATAGATTGTAATCCCAGATTCAGAGGTGATGTTGGATGTGAGGTGTACTTGGAGATCTGTAAAGAAAGAAGGGTTGAAATGAAACAAGTGAGGCAAAAATGAGGAAGATATTAGAAGTAGGAGGGCTTAATTTATCTTATTTTGGTTGCTTTTTCTACTTGCACTCTTCATGGGCTAGCAACTCACCACTTTCAAGTGAGTGACATCTTTTCTGAGTCGTTCTGTCGTGCATTATTTCACAAAAAGAAATTTATTAATTGCTCTATGCTGTACTGCATCCCCTCATTGTGTACCAAGTGTAAGGGAAAATATTACGGTTGGTATGTGACATGTGGAACTAATTTGCCTCCATTGGAGTTCAGGGAGAGGTCTTGGCTATTACAGTGGATGAAAACATTATGAATTATAGGCACCTCACCTCATGATGCTTCATTTGTAGTTTACATTTGTGGTGATATACTCTGAATAAAATGTGGGGACCATATTCCATTGAGATCAGTAGGAGTTTTTCTCTCAAATTCTACTAGGCCATGACCCCGGGAATCTCTGCTGGCTCCTGGTAAAAGATTTGTTCTATTCATGCCTCTAACTAGGCCTCCTCTGAGGACTTAGTTTTTAATATTGCTACCAAATCTGCCTCTTAGGTAATAATTCTCTCTTGTTGAAGTTTATTTATACTTGATTTGAGGGATCCTATACTCAAAGGAAAACATGTTTCTATACCTATATTTTTCTGTCTTTAAATATGACAGTACTGTTAGGGGTAATTATAGACTGACTCTCAGGATATAGTATCAGAAAAAGAGAGAAAGGACTTTAGAATAATTTAGGAAAGGCAATCCTGCCTTCGAGTGGCAATCCTGCAGGTAAGATATAATATTAAACTATTCTGCTTGTTGATGGCTAGAAAATGAACTAGATCACTTAACAGCTCTTTAATATCACCGGTATCCTTGACTGTATTGTGGATTTTCCTTTATCAACTGTTTGGCTTTGATAGGCTTATTTTTGTCCATGAGTGAGAAGTATTATTCTTGCTTCAGTAATAGACCCTTTCATGCTCCTACTGTTGGAGCATGTACCACCCCCAAATCATTCATACCTTACAAACCCTTTTACTACAGGGCATCGCAATTCTGATTTTCTATGTAATATTGCTTTTCTATCAGCTGATGTGTAGACTTCTTTGCTCTATATTCCCCTCATTGTATAGAGCAGTCATAAGAATATATTAAAATTGTTGTGTGATGTATGAAGCTAAATTGTGATGGGCAAAAACATGAATGCTCAGGTTCATCAGTTCCTATTGGAAGTTTTGCTCTCTTGGTGGATCTTGTTTTAGGAAACACACAATGCTTTTCATTAGAAACCCCTCCCAGTTCAGGCTGGGTTTTTAGAATTACATCAGTACACAGTTCATGCAGTGTATGTGTGCGTATACCTGTGTATGTTCAAGTGTCTGTTTATGTCGGGGATTTGAAGCTGAGTGGGAGAGATATTTTAAATATCTTCTCTTTGCATGTTCAGGCCAAAGTGTCCATACAAATGCTCTGTTATACTTTGTTATATAGAGTTATGCCAGAAGGGAAGACCATGAAGATATTAAACGACTTATTGCCTATTCCTATGGTGCTAATTTACTATTGTATGATCCCTGCCTTTTGCATCATTCCTTTAAAAGTATGTACAAAGCATATTTTCTGTCTTGAAATGCCTTGCTGAGCATTGCTGCCATAGATAAGTATCCTAGCTTTGGCACTTCCTTGTGTTTAAGACAGTTAACTTTGCAGAGGGGGTGGGGGTAGGATTATTTTCACCAGTGAAGAGCATGATGTGTGTCTACCGTGGGTATTTGCTGCATTTAGTTCTGTGTGCTCTCCCTGGTTTGTTGCCTTCTCTACTGAGCTGTGGGAGATCTTTAGGGCAGTCACGTTGTGTACACATATATTATATAAGTAATAAACCAAAATACTCAGTCTCGCTAGTTCCTGTTCCCTTTTGATCAACTCAGTGAATTAATATTAATCCTTTGCTTTGTTAATTAACTTGCCAAAGAAAACCACTTACTCACCTGAAAGAGTACCAGGAAAACAAGATCCTACTCTTCTCATCACAGTTGTCCCAGATGTTGAAGTATTTGAAGTATCCTGTAGGTAAATAATCTTAAACTAATTTGTAAAGAACGTAGTATAAATAAATCCATTTTTATACAAGCTTTCATCGTGAAAAGAATGTTTGATGGAGGGAAAATGATTCAGTGCAATTTGTAACTTGGAGAGCGCAATACGTTTGATTCCTTTTTCCAGTATAATCCAAAGAGTTCATCTGTTGTACAGTGTTCTTTTTTAATTAAACATTTTATCATCAGGGAGACTTTTATTGACATTACTCATAATAGAGCTGATAAGATCTTGACCTGCTCTTCAATACAGCGATGTATAACTCAATATTCTGGCACACAGTGTTCCCTTCAGAATTAAACACACGATTTTCTGATTTAATTTTAAAATCTTATGTACTTTTAGTCACATTTATTTACTTTTACTTCTCAGATTTATGCCCTTTTTGACTTATGCAATTTGGATGCAACCATTTCTTGGACTATTACTCCTGCTTGCTTGAGCTTTTATCTGTCTGGAAGATTTTATTGAATCTTTCTCTCCTTTCTTTTCCTTTCTAAAATTTGCGATGAAAGGTGATTTGTGGCATAATCTTGTTTCTTACTGCACCTTTTGAGTCCAATTTTGATTAGATGCACTAACTTCACTTGCTACTGCCTTAATCATAGGTTTATAGAATTTCTGCTATCACAGAAACTCCTTCAGTTACTTCATGAGAAGAGATTCCTGAAGATGTCCCCAAAGATGAATTGTGAAGTGGATCCCTGTCAGTAACCCTAAAGAACCTTGTGTTATAAAGCTTCCCAGGATCACGTGTTTAGCCATCCTGATAAGCACCTCTGTAGCTTGGCAGGAGTTTGTCACCTTCAGGAGGGGAACTGATCCCTTCAGCTGGTGCAGCTGCTGACACAGGAGGCAGCTCGACACAAACTAGAAGTAGGCCACAGAGCAGCATCCAGAGGAAATAAGCCTGCTTCTCTTTTCCAGGGTTTGCTCTCTGGTACCTTAGGGGTTTTATGTCAGAAACATGTAGTGAGAACCAGAATTCTCTCACATTTTGCTGCAGCAAGTCACCCCTTTTGAGTTGAGCACCCACCATACTCACCTAGCTACCTGAAGACCATCAAGTGTTGCAAGACCCAATTTCCCTTACCCTACCCTGCTATATCAGCTGTCTCAGTTGATAATTACCCAACTACCCTGTGCTTCTCTTTCATATTTTGTAAAGCAGCTCTTGCTGTTCATCCTTTGCCTTGTATCCCAAAATCTGTCACTGCTCACTATAAATGTATATTGATTTGAGCTGAAAATACTGAGATAATTTAATTAACTAATTTGAAATTGCTTTATGTAATGAATAGCATATAGCGCAGAACTCCCTCACACTTTGGAAGAGTTTTAAAGGTGGGGAAATACTCAACTAATGAGGATATATTCCTTACACCATCGCAGATTTTTAATCTTTTTTTGTCAGCATAGCAGAAGTTAAAAATTGCATAGAGCCTCTGACAGTTACCTTGTGCCAGGTGTCTATCATTCAAAATTAAACCTTCAAAGCTCTTTGGTCTTCAACATGGTCCAGATCCTCGAGGATAAATAGGTATGTAATAAATTTAACTAAGTTACTAGATGTTTGAACTAAACTTGGATTTCTGATTTAATTCTGATTTTCTTTTTGAGACATTCATTGCCCAAAACCTACAAGAAGATATACTGTCGTGTTACTGGAAACGTAGAGGAGTGTGTGACTTGAAAGAGACAGCACATTTTGTTTTATTAATTGTTTACTAACTTTATAACAAAGGAGTAAATCTAACAACATATGTAGCAGGTGTATGGCTAACTACACCTATCCAAGGGTTGCATGTAAGGGACTAATAGGAAGATAATTTTCTCCATCTTTACACAGAAAGCAATGTAGGATGTTTATAGAAGAATAAAACCCCTTATCATCTACTTCTAATGTCATCAATGTAATTTTTTACAAGTATTTTTAATGATTCATGATTAATGATTTAATGAATACCCTTTTAAAAGCAAAAGTTAGACTGTGTTTTTACTGACAGAACTCAAAGAAATGTAGATGTTATTTCTCCAAAAAGTTATATATTTGTTAGTTAAATAAAAAACTAAGCTTGCATAGCTGAGGTTTTGATATTCAAAGGAACACCCTCACCAGAGGGAAGGTGAAAGTGTGGTTTAACTAAGTCTGTAATCTCACTTCGAGAGATGTGTTCAAATTTATGTAAATTAATATTTTAAATCACCTCCTTGATCACACTGTTCACATTATGTGTACAGTATATAGCCTGGCACAGTTAGAAAGCCCATGGAAGGACAAGTCAGCCATGGGCCGCAGTGGTCAAGATCAGGATGACCTGGATAGGTGGCTCTGGCTTTGTTGCTGCTGAACATGCTTTCTAAAACTCATGAAAATTCACAACCACTTCATGTAAAGCATAATTTGCTTCTGTATGCACTCAAGACAGGAAAAAAGTGTGTTTTAAGAAGAGAGGAGTTAGGTAGCACTGTTGTTTCTGTGTGTATTTATTTAGTGCTTTTGATTTTGTTGAAAGGGGAAGTTTGTTGACTATGTGCTTTGGTTACATTCAGTTTCTTAAGAATGGATGTGTTTTGTTTATCAGCTTATTACCTGAAAAAATAGCTGTTAATGTTGAATTTTGGGAATGTTATTGGAATACCATAGGTGTATTATTTAAAATTAGTGAATAAACCTTATTTTGTTGATGTTTTATTGGAATGTACCCATTGTTAATCTCACTATTTTATAGAAAACAATTTAATGATTCATGAAGTACCAAAGTTAGTTGCTAAGATACTGATATCAAAATTTTGTGGAAAAAAAATTCTATTGACTCTAATAATTTAATCATATTACATGATTGATAGGGACATTTAGGGTGTTCTTACATTAAAAAGAAGAAAAATCAAACAAATCCACCTCAGTATTTGGATCTTGGTTCACAGAATGCCATGTAGGGAATATATGTGGTATATGTAAGGTAATGTAGTGAGGAGTGCTGGCTGTTTAGTTATGGCCTTTACCTAGAACTTGGAAAATGCAAGTTTATTTGCTAAATTTTACTGTGCTTTTTCATGATCTGCTTTGCAAGATGGATACTTTAATCTCCTGGGAGAAAATGAGTGTGAACTTTACCAAATCATTTAGCAGAGCCTATATTTTAGTCCACCTTCCTTTTTTTATAGGATGAGGTTAATTTTCTGCCATTCCTTTCTTCTTCTTTCCCCTTAGATTTATTTTATGGTCAAAGCCTATTAGAACTGTTAAAACTTGTTATTTCAAATTGGATAACGACAACAGATTTTAGCCCTGAATTTCTTTTGGGGGAATAACCATGAGAGCTATTTCAAAAGAGATGAACATAATTATGTTTACTGATGGGACTTCATGTTCTTATCTAGTTCCAAGGATATATATAGAAGTAGGAAGGTACTGTCCAAAACTACAGGTATTTGGATTAAAAACCCTAATGAGGTACTACTATCACTATACAATTTCTATTGTTCTTGATAGAAATTCACACAGACTACAAAAGATTAAGTTGAGGTTACTGTTGGCCTGTGTTTTAAATGGATGCAGATAAAGAAAAATAGTGAGATGCATACTCTACATTGTACTGGGGGAGGGGGGTGTGTACATATATATATATATATGATACATAATTTTTATGCAACATCCGGCTAGGATGTTCTCCTCCTCTTTGCACCTACATGCACAGAGAATTGCAGTTTTGGTCTGGAGTTAATGAAAGGATATTCTTCTGCTCTGCAGTTGCTCTCAATTGTTGTATTTAGCCGTCTGATATGGCAGCTTTCTCTGTATCCATAAAATATGAGTGAGCATAAATAAGCTATGCAGGAGAAAGAAGTTTTAAGAAGATATTTGAATGAGGAGAGGATGACTGTACAAAAAACGTAAGGGAAGTTCTCTGAGTTTATACTCAGGCATCAGGGAGAAAAGAAGGAAGTAATTTAGGCAAAAAGGCCTGTTAGCATCCTGTAAGAAGGTTCAATGATAAGTTGACCTTGTAAATTCCACATGGCATTTGGTGTGTTCTGTGAGTGTGCACACGTTGGTGTAACCTCTAGGAATCTAAGGAAGCTCTCTGCTCATTCTTGTTCCATCGGCAGCTCTCCGGGTATTTATAGCATGAAGTCACAGCCACATTCCCCAGTCACAGATTTAGTGGGGAAAAGAGCAATCTGCAATAAGTCTTTGCGAGAACGGCTGCACTGAAAGTCCTATTCGAACAAAGCATTTTAACTGATGCGAAAGAAGGCTCCTTAGGCAGTTGCAAGCATTTGTGGAGAATTAACAAACAGAAAAGGCCTTCTTTTCTACGTGGCTTGGGCTACCCAGCCCAAAAGAGCATGGTTTTGTGTTTTAAGTGACCAGTCACGCATCGTGAATAACAAATAGTGATTGTTCGTATCGGTCAGTTAAAAATTGTGTCATAGGGTCAAATATGTTTGCATACACTGCTCAAGGACTTGTGACTAGTAAAGTAATTAGTAACACCCGTGACCTATTTGCAGGCACCTGGTGAACAGACTTAAGGGCTCAATCCATTTGCTGTGTTTCCCAAGGAGAAACTCCACCAGCCCTGGCTAAAAATGTGTAAAATCGAGACTAGAACAAAAACAGTTTCCGCATGTAGTAGCAGTGTCCATCCTCAACACCTGCTGTGATATATCCTTTGTTGATATGATTATTACATATGATGGATTCTGTACCTGTTTTGTTGATTCCCCCTCAGTCCAACCAAGCAGACCCCTAGGCCTCCAGAACCTTCGAATTCCTGTATTATTTTTAAATCAGCTTTTGTGTATGAGATACTGTTACAGTAATTATGTCCTTTGGTTAATGTTATTCAGTAATGATTCAGCCAAGTGCTGTTCAAAGGCAGGCAAAGGTCTTATCTGCTTTTCCAGGAGTTTGTACTTACTGCAAGGAGCAAGTCCTTTGAGGTCACTGGGCAGAAGAGGGAGCCTTGGTGAGTGAAGTGATGACCAGGGCTGGTCCCAGAGACACAGCTTCAGCCTTAAAACTTTTCTCATTCCAGTGATTGTTGCAAACAGAAGCATCTTCCCCATAAAGGAGGAGGAGGAGGGAGAGGAGGTCAGGGCTGGGAGCACGCAAAACTCAGAACCACAAGATTTTAAAGTCCATTGTATACTTAGTGCAGTTATTGTTTGCCTGGGGCTGATGTGCTGCTCTAAAGAACAAGTGCAAACTGCATAAATCTCTGTCATTGTATTTCACACAGATTTTACTTCAATATTGTATTATTATTGCTTTGTACCTTCAAAAAAACCACAACAGTTTTGAGGAAGGAGTAAAGGTTTGATTGGAAAACAGCATGTAAACTTTAAGACATCTAGTTTGTAAAATCTTCAGTGTCTCTTGTGCTTTTTGTTCTGTAATTGATTACTAGCACCCCCTTTAACCCACCTTAAAGGGCAAGCAGGAAATTCATGTTTTCGTTCATCAGCCCATCCCTCTGAAAAGCGTTCAATATTAAAACAGTTTGCAAGAAGAAAAGGCAGAAGAAACAAGAGGCCCAGTTAGACCGTGGCAAGGTTAGGAGATGCACGTCTGGTGCCTGCAGCAAATATCGGCTCTTGTTCCGGTACAATTTTTGCATGGGGAGACCAAGTTAATTGGGGTATGGCTCTGTTCTTTCCTTTATGTGTGACCTTTTATTATCTCTGTGGCCCTGTAGTTCATGCAGTGTCATAAAGCTGTGGGAAAATCTTGCAGCCAGTGTTATCAGCTGTTGGAAATTAACTTAAAAATTGAAATATTTGTGTTTCCTTTTGCCTGAAGGTGTCTGGGAGTCTGTAAACTGCTACGAAGGTGCAATTATTGCGGTTGTGATTTTGCTGAGCGTTGCTTGTGCATCTTTTCCATTTCTTTCTCTTTCCTTCTTCTACCCCCCTCCCCTGCTTTTTGGTGCAAACTGTGGGCTGGCAATCAGGTGTTGTGCTGGGGAAGGGGGGGCTACTTTCGGAGGGGGGTTACATGGCATAATTCCCACGAATGTGGGAGGAGGATGAAAAAGATAAAGAAATTTTGTTTTTCTGAGCTAGAGGATTCTCTGCATGACTTCCCCACTGATGGGATCATGTGCTTTCAGGCTGAGATTTTATTAACAATTCAAATGGAAATTGAGGGCACAGGAGGAGCAGATTCTCACATAAACTTGATCTGTCCATGAATGCAGTTCTCTGTTTGCCCTGACCCTGCATGGCTTAAGACACTGCCTGTGAGGCCTGAGTGCCAGACACAAAGACCAAAATGAAAAGCAAGCACATTCCAGTAGTCTGCACAAAGGCAATGGAGCAGTTTCTAGCCGTCTCCCCAGGGAGAGATCTTATCTCCTTGCAGCTAAAACCCTTTAGAGTGTTTATTTGTACTCTAGCACCCGAGGTTTATGAATTGATATGGATGCTGATTAAACGCTGTAAGTTTCCTCAGCAGGTCTTTTTGGGAGGTACGGAGGTGTTTTCTGCGTATATTTTCTTTCCCAAATACTTATTGATATCTACCAAAAGGGTTGCTTCGGTTTCTGAGGAGAGAACGCAGTGCTGAGGGAGAAGGCAACCCAGAAAGTATGGTCCTTAATAAAAGCCATCCCCAGGCTTAGGAGAGTTTTGCAAAACTTCATCTTTCAGACACGTCACCTGTTTTTTGACGCTGAAAACATCAGCGCAGCCCATCCCCAGCGGCGCCGGGGGCTTGTGCCTGCCAGTGCTGGGGAAAGGGGAAGGAAGGTTGCTGCTGAGTAGCTGTACCGATTAAATGTTGTGTACAGTGGGCTGACCTTGTGCTGCGGAGGCAGCGGCGCGAAGCGCTGGGGCACAGGGAGGATGTGTGAGGCGAGGCTGCTGTGGCCACATCTGCAGGGCCATCGCCCTCCGCCAATGGCAGGCAGTGGGTGATGCTGCCTGTCGGGAATTCTGCTGGGAATGAGAGCCGGGGGTGGGTTGCTGGTGGTCTTGGGGTTTTTTTTTTTTGGTTTGTTTTTTTGAGACTGGAGGTGGAAAAGGCTAGCAACATATCTCAGTGCAGAAACAGAATTCACACCCCTCTGCCACCACCTGATATTAATATTGCGTCAGGAAATTGTTAATGGTGTCGGTAAATTCTGGAGATTCCCTAATCAAACTGTCAAACGTCGATATTCCTATCTTCCCTAATTAGGCTTTTTTTTATGAGAGCTTCGTAAAACAGTAGGAAAACTAAGGGGAAAAAATGTTTTGACTGTGGTAATTCCCAAGAGTTACAATTTTAATCGCCCTCGTTTTCCTTATTTTCAGCCAAAAAGAAAAAAAAAAAAAGACCAAAAAAAAGACAAAAAGCCCCAAAGCAAAAGCCACAACTTTTAGGTAGGAAATCATAACCATATGTTTTTCCATTTTTCTTACGGCATTTAAAGGTTTCAAACCTTTAGATACTGCTGAAAGTATCTAGTTAAATTAGTGGAAAGAGACTAGCAAAGGGTATTGATTCAAATAGTTTTGTTCCCTTAATTTTATGGGTATATATTATCCAAAATTAATGGTTGTACTTAGGCAAATTGTCAGTAATTGGTGACAAAATTGCTTTATTGCTTTTCTTTCATTTGATGCTAATTAATGGCCCTACATTATTAAGTTCAAATATCTTCTGTATTTCTCTTTATCCATAAATATTCTTAGTGGCAATGTGTTGGAGTAAACTTTTTTCTTCAGTGTATGCGATAATTGCTTTATAGAAATGTGATAACAAACAGATTTTTGGTATGATTTATAAAAATGTGATAACAAACAGATTTCTGGCATAATTTTTCCTGAAATAATATAAATGTTATTTGTTCAAGAGCTTGAAGTCATTTTGCTATGAAGGAATACATTAGCAACATATTGTGTTAATTGATTCATGTGGTTAAATATTAGTTTTTCATATCAAAGTACCCCTTAGTAACTTACCCAGCAGTTACTTTGCAAAATCTAGACTGTTGTGTTTTACCAGTTAAATCCCCCTTACCTTCTCTCTTTCTGTTTTACAGTGTTCGACAAAACTGTTCTATTTCAGTGGACTAGAATAACACCACAGAATTTGTCATCATATTTTCCACCTGTTAATGACACTGGTATTTGGTACAGAACAGTGTTTATCCATGTTTTCCAAATTAAATTATTGTAATGCTATGTAAATATTTTAAAGTCTAGAATAGATGCAGTAAGTAAAAGCCAGTTTTATTTTTTTACAAGCACTAGTCAAAAACCAGCTTGTATGTGTATTTGTCTGTTTGCTAAGAATTAAAAAAAAAAAAGAGTAATGAATATATGCTACAAAATTTAATATTTTGAACATCATATACCAAAGCATATACCAAAGGGGGAAAGGAGCTAAACATCAAATGACTATTGAAAGAGAGTCCTGATGGCTTCATAAGAATTAATTAGTAAAAAAAATATTGAAAGCCAAAAAGACTTCAAAATGTAGGAAGAAATATTTTCTAAGCTTTTATAGCTTCACAAATTATATTTATTTTCTCTGTTGTCTAATGCTGTAGTACTAAACTGAGAGAACAGTATCTTTCACTGGTAGAGGATTGTACCAATGCTGAAATGTTGTCTCTGTGATTGTTGGCCAAGTTCTATTTATCTTTAATCTTAAGTATACTCAGTTTTCAAAATTAGGATTTATTATTCCTTGAGGTGGTTGTTTTCATCTTTTGTCATGAGTTACGGTTAAGAATTAATTTTAAAATAAGATGTGTAAATGTATTAACATTTCAATCATGGTTGCATATTATAAATAAAAAAATAAATCTTTAGAATTACTGATTTTTATAAACAAATTCGTACCTGTTTTGATCTAATTTTTTAAACTTGTTTCCCACTAAAAATAGTTTTTAGAGAAAGGAAAGAGAAAATTTACATGTGGTACTAGAAATTTTTACCGTTAAGTAAGTACTGTTTCTTGGATTAAAGAAAAATAGTGAAGTAAGATTCTTGGCAAGTGGAATTATTTTAAACTTGTTGAAGGAAGTTTATTTTATTTTTAAAGCATGCTTCAGTTATGAAAAACTTTGCCTTTGTAGTAGAGTCCCAATGCAGCAGTAATTCTGAACTCTGTCCTATCCCTGATTTCCACCGAGGCCCTGTACCTCCATGTGTTTGAAATGAAATCTGTGTAAATATCTGTATTTTGAAGGCAGCTAAGAGAATGTGTAGTTCTTTAGTGTACCAGAAAAGAACAACATTTTGCAAAACACCTTTAGTTGGTTTTAGTGAAGTATTTGTAGGTGAAAACTGCCCCAGAAAAATACACATTAGTGCTTCCCTGTGTCTCCACCTGCCACCCTTAGCTGCTCTACTTGTCCTTCTTACTTCTTTGCCCTTCTTGCATCTCTGTGTACTTCAAGATCTTTTTTCTGACTGTAGCTATGTGTGAGTGTACATGAGGAGAGGTGTCCAGACTGCAGTAAGACATCTATCCTTGCTCAGATATCCCTGCAGGCTGTGCTGCACTCTTCTTCTGATCTGTAGAGGTGCAGCTGCACAGTGCAAAGGCTCTCAGCCTGAGGTTGGCCTGGTTTCAGGCATGACCAAGCTCTGGAGCATCATGGATGTGAAGGGAGATATGGCAGAGGAGCATTAAAACCACTGCCCTGACTTGAGTTCACATGGCTCAGTGTGGGATTGGTGGGAGCGAGTCTGTGCTTGCTGCTCCTTGCAGTGCAGCCTCTCTGCCCCAATCCCGTGGTGCCTCGCAGGGAAAGGGGGACTCTTCTGATAGATTGTTGTCTGCTGGGTGCCTGATGAAGTGAACCTCACGGCTCTCACCCAAGGGGATGTAACTGAAAGAGGGTAACGCACAGCTTCACGCCACGTTCACTTGAAAAACACTTCACCAGTATGTGTGTGTGTGTGTGAAAAGACTTAAGTCTTTTCATACAGTAACACAGGTCGCTTAAACTTGATTTCTGCATTTGCAAAGAGACTAGAGATTAATAATTTCCTAGTAGGGCTGATTGCGTGTTGACACTTGAAATGTGGGAGATTTCCACTGTGAGGGATTTTGTGGACCTGAGGAGATTCATCTCACCTGGACATCAGGGGACCCTGGCTGTCCATGCTGTTCCGCTTTTGCTGCTTATAATATCCTTTGGTGTTTAAATATGTTTGAGCAAGGACTTGGTGCCTAACTCTGGCAGGTTTTCTCATCTGCATGTCTGTGTCTATGGTTTAAAGTTGTTTGAATGTGAAGAAGATGGTGCTGCTGCACATGAAACCTTTATGTAAGTTTATTTACTTTGAATTTGATCTCTGGAGGGAAGTAGATACTTCCTTGCAGTGTCTACATGGACACTTTAGGTCCTAAACCTAGGTATTTTGGGTTTCATGATAGATACTCAAGTTAAACTCAGGTGAATGGTATGAACTCCCCTCACAAGTAAAGAAAAAAGAGAATAACTAGAATTAGGCAAAAACTTGGCAGACTGTGTTGTAAAAATGTGAACTGAATCTTACCAGAGAATCTGTCCACAGAATTCACTTCTCAGTGCCTGAAGTGATGTGGCCTTTCTCAGCCTGCCTTTAGATCAACCATTTATGATGCTTTTCTGAACTAACCACAGTGAAAGCCAATGAGGGGGAAGGGATTGTTCTTTGATCATGGGCATGGTCTGTGAGATCAGCTTTTCCTCACAAAGGTGACCTTGGAATGACAGTTGGGAACTCACTGGTGTAGGTTATTAGGAAGCAGAAACGAGACCTCTGTAAATTGATGTTGATGACAGATTAAATTAAAAGATGTATGTTTTTTTAATGTGTTGTGGTGAAATACAGACTCAGTCAATACAAAATTTTGTTGTAGACCCCTGAGAAATTTACGATGTGAATGGAACTGATTGAGGAGAAGGCTCTGTCTTCATATGGAATCCCAGTGGAATTTGCAGATATTCTTGGAAATCCCAAATTTTCTGAAAGTGACTTAAAAGTGAAGTAAATACTTGTGCTTAAAATAGCCTTCCATTCCTTTTAACCTCCTCAGGAGCTATCTCTGAGTGATACAAATTTCATTTGTCATAAATGGCATCTAGTGTATGCTTGGTGTGTTTCTTCAGCTTTTGTCTGTGGTTCTTATCCACTGGTGTGAGCAAGGGAAGAGGAGGAAAAGAAGCTTATTGCCCTCAGATCCCGCTTTGCACTGTCCGTTTCGTACATGGAAGATTTTTAGTTTTCCCTGTCCTAGAGTGGGCACCAGAATAAAATATGTACTGTTAGATCTGCTTACCCTCCACAGCAATGCAAGTGCTCCAGAGGGCAATCACACCATCACACTTCAGTTACTCAAATTGGATACCTAAGCTGGGCTTTTCCAAAGACAGTCTGAGCATCCTTCTTTCAATTTTCCCTTTCAGAGTAGTCAATTTTTTTCACTGACTGTGTAGGTACCGTGAAGCTGTGGTGTTATGACTTCTCTGAAGCTGTAGTATTAAGACTTTCCCAGTTTACCTCCCTTCAGTTGCCATCTTTTCTGTCAAATTATATGATGTTGATGTTTAATATTGGCCATATTCTAATAAGGCATCATATGCTCTAGGTGTAAGATATTTCATTTCTGATTTCTGTGATTGGAAGTTTTCAGTGATACCCTAGTTATTTTCAGTTTTCAGCAGTGATTTTTAAGGAGCATGTGTTAGTCTTAAGTCCTGGTTGATCTGGGTGTCTAACATGAGGGAACAGTCATTAAACTAAAAAAAAAATCACATTTACTTTAATTTTTCTATTGATGATTCAAATTTAGATACCGTTTTGAAAGATGAGGAGAATATACACATTTTTTTTCAGTATACTTTCAATAATACCACCTTTCTGGTGATCATTAATGTAATTTAATGTACTTGCAGTAAATGGTGTAAAATATTGAAAAATAGTTCCTTTTGGGTCTGCTGTGTAAATATACTTTCTAAACAAAAAAAAAAAAGGCAATATGAATTGAAAGTTATGTGCTTAGATTTGTTAAACAGGGATGAATTGAGGAATCTTTCTAGTTCAAGAAGTCAGTCCTAGTCTCCCACCTCCAGCCAAGTCATATTTGATTGTTGCTAGAGGAAGAAAAGATAAGGAAACAAGAAATGCTTCTGTAAGACTAAGAATGAACCTAATAATGAGGAAACAATGCAACATAGTCAACCAGGCATGAAGAGTTATGTATTGAAGCTAAGAGGCCAAGTGTCTCATCAGTTGGATTTTAATAATGCCTGGCAGAAGTGCTTGTACTTGTACAGCAATTGTTTAATATCTAATTGAGTTTCAAGCTGAAATATGACAGTCTGTCTTGAAACATGAAGAGAACATTTCCTGTGATGCAATGCTTAAGCATTTCTTTACGTACTAAACTGAGACTAGAAAATTGTAATACTTGTGTTTTCAGATTCCAGGAGCTTTCTAATTATGCATAACTGAAGCTGTATCCTGTGCAGTTTTACTATTGTTAACTCTTTCCTCTTCCTGTCTTTATAATTCATCTTGTTTATCACATTCACTTGATGCAGCTTAGTAATTTTTTGTTGTGGGTTTTTTGCACTGTTAACTGTTTCATTTGGTTTGCAGTTAGCAGAATACCTAGTGCCCTAGTTCTGCTTTGGGAATTTAGCTAAAAAAACATTATAGAATTTAAACATAAATGTGACTCCAAAGATGACATACAAATTATGCTCCTGATAATCTAACATTACCCTTACAAGGTCAGGAGTAGAAGATCATCATAATTGAAGGTTAGAAAAAAAAGAGGAGTTTGAAAAAAAGCTTACATTTTTACTTAGTATGCATACTGAAATTGATGCAATACTCAAAATGTAGTCTGGTTTGAAATGGGCTTTTTCATTTTATTTCTGGTGATCGATTGGTATGTGAAGCTGGAGCTTTTCAGGAAAAGTCTGGGATTATGGGTGCATCAGCCCCTGCTTTTAGCACAACAACAAGGTTATCAATAATGCATTGGAGATCTCAGAATCCTTGAACATAGGGAAATCACAGCTGGTCTGGGTTTATTGTCGAAATTGCAGATTTGCGCCAAGAGGTCACGACAACTCCATGTCAGACGGTCACACACACACGCACACAGACATGTCTTGGGGGAATGAGGGGAATAATATTGAAGAATTGCCAGTTCTCATGTTATTTAGAAACTCTTCATATGTTTCTATAGTTCAACTTTAAGAGCAGCATATTTAATGCTGCTCGCAGTGGCCTTTTGACATTTTGGCCTTTCCCAGTATTGTAAGTTTTATTGTTTTCCTGACAAGTTTATTCATATACTAACAGCTTGCTTGGCAGCAATGTTTAGACTCAATACTTAGGCTTTCTGGTCACGGTGATGGCTGGCAGTAATAGAGAAGGAGAATAAGTGAGTGTGGAAATGCAAAGCTGTCTCTTGTTACATTTTATCGATCTCATTCTGGTGTCATTCAATTAAGACAGAAATGTGATGGATAGTGTCTGCATAGATTCCTACTTTGCTTTCCAGCCACTCTATATAAAGCTTTCTGGGGGGAGGGAGGAGGGAAAGGAGTGTGAGGGGAGGAGGAGGTAGCAAATCAAAGATACAGTGTGATTTGAATTACAGATCAAACTTATCTTTTAAAAAAATCGTTATTCTAAAGCTATGCTGAAAAGCAATATTAGCAGAGCTAGCACTCTGTGTTGTCTTTCTAATAAGTATCTGTAGATATCCAGCACATTGCATATTGCAGTAATGTTGGGATTTTTTTTGTCCAGATCTTGTCTGTGATTTATGAATAAACACTTGATTCTTCTGAATTTAGTACACAGATAGAAAGGGCTCAAGAAATGAAAGGACTTGCTTGCCTAAGAGACTTGCCTGCATGCTGTAGGGCAGTAATTCCAGATAAACATCAGAAGATAAGGGTTGCTCATTTTTGTCTATTGTTTACTTTAAATATGGCAAAAAAAAAAAAAAAAAGAACCCATAGAAGCTCTGTCAATGTAATACAAAAACACAGAGATTAGCTCCATAGGCCTAAGTAGACCTACATCAATTCACAACTGAGCTTCTCACCAGTCTTCACACTGTGGTAACTTCAGAGCTAATAAATTACTTTCGATCTAACTCACAGTTTTCTGCCTAAAATGTGAGTGGCACAATCCTAGAATGCAGAGGTGATTTACAGAAGTGCTTTTTGTCATCAGACTTGGGGCAGGCAGCTTAGACATTCTCGGAAACGTTCAGGCTCCTTAGAAGTTCGCTGTGAGGAAAGCCTGGATAGTTCTCTCCTCCTGGTTTTTCTTCCCATCTTCTGTGTTTAGAGGTAGTGGGGCTGTGTGTCCAGATCTCCTCTGTTCCCAGGGAACTTACAGGGGAGGGGTTTGCAACCCCAAAAGCTATGTCCAGGGCAGGTTTGGGATTCTCTGCTGAAATGATGCTACCTGAGGAAAAGCCAATTCACCAGAACCAAAGTACTTCACAGATGTTTATGGGCCATTCCAACTATCATGAACAAAAAAGACCAACCAATCAAACAAAAAACCAAACTAAATAGATTCTCATCAGCTGGTTTTTGGAGCTTCTGGGAAACCTGGGTTTCCAAGGTCTGCAGCTGTGTCACATGTAGTATGTAGGGTTGGTATTCCCAGCTTTCCAACCTTTGTGGCTGCTGACAATGTTCTACCTTTGACGGATTGGCTGCGGCTCCCAAAAATCCCTTTTCCCGCACTGGGGAGCACAGGAGCCCTAGGAGCCGTATTTTAACTAAGAGCCTCGAGGCTTTGATGTCCGGGACTATATCTTCCTTGCAACTGCCATTATTAAATCCACAGTTACCAGTGTGGGAGGCATTAATTACTAGCTAAGATATAATTATGTTTTAAGGTTTTTAAGTTTTATGGTAATTTGAGCCATGTTTTAAATGTGACAAAACTAGGATTTTAGAAATGGAAGAGCACCCTGTTACTCATTCAGACAAGAACTTTGGTGATTGTTTGTGATTTCTACGTGCTTTCAGTTAACAGTAGTTACTTGGTGCTCTGTAGAGCCTACAACAGAGTTATGAGCCTCAGTTCTGGATTCATGGGCCTGAAGATCAAACTGGGGGTTTCAGAATTACAGAATTTCAGATGAGAGGTTGTGACTGAGATGAACTGAGGTTTCTCAGGATAGTTTGATCTTGTGCTGTTAATTATGTGATTCTGCTAAATTGAGCAGCAACAATTAGACTGCTGTGAGTATAAAGCGTCTTCCCTTTCCACAGGAGTTCTAGAGGGGATCTATAACTTGTCTTCTGAGGACTCTAGGAAAGCAATCATGTGAGCAAGGTACACCCTCACAGACGTAAGAATGCAAGAAGGGCCTCAGCCACTTCCAGTCATTTCTGGTTTTTTATCTAGAAGCAAAGACAGGTACTTTCAGGACTCTGAATTGTTGTTGGACCTGCTCTTTGTGGGCTGATCTAGAATGGGGATGCTGCTTAGGTGAACAATGGTTGTTTAATTCCCACTGCCATTCTTGAATTCTCAGAGATGCAGAGTACACACAGCTTGAATACTTGCTCCATTGGCAGTATCTTTGCAAATTACTTTTATTAAAAGATAGCGGGGTGAACTCGTCTTATGTTTCTATCCCCCCTAAGTGATGTTTTTACGATTATAGTTAAGTCATGGTATAACATGTTATAGCAAAGACAGCACTGTTTGTGGAACTTCCCCTCTTTGGTGAGGAGACTTTTGGTGCTGGACCATTTGTTAAATCATCCCTTTTGCATTTGCCACTCAGGTATGAAATCAAAAATATTAGTGTGTATATAAGGCAAATAGTGTTGCTCAGATTTTATGGGCAAACTCACAACAACTGGTTTGGATGCCAGTGCTGTTGGTGTAACTTCTTAACATAAAGCAGTTAAAGTGATTTCCTCATTTAACATCCTGAATAGGCATAGGTTTCTGTTTCTGCACTCCAAACAGAAGGCTTGTGTTGCTCCTTCCTGGCTTTGCGGGCTCAAGTAATGTAACTTATGGAATAATTTGGCATTTTTAAAGTGTTCATTTCACTGCAGGAAGGAAAATGTTTGTGGTATAAAAAAGAAGAATTTTTTTTTTTTTTTTAAATAATGTGACTTTGGGGGAGGAGACAAAGGGGCCTTGTTGTGGCAATGTGAATAGTTTATAACCAATGTCAAATTTGACCATGATTTGTTCTGGATTTTTTTCAATGGTATGTTTAATTATATCAGGTTCCAGTAGCCATACATAAAGTAATGTTAGAACAAAGAAAGCAAATCAGTCTCCAAATTCAGCACTACTTAATAAGGTCTACCAGGCAACTTTTATTATAATTTCTCCACTGCAAAATCCTGTTTTCCTTGACCCAATGAAAATTCATCGAGGTGTGCTTTTGGATAAATTCAGCTCACTGACAGCTAACCCTTGAGCTGAAACTGAAGAGACATTAAGTTTGGTAAAAGTTGAGTTAGATGGTTTTGTGTCAGTGTCACGCTTTTTGTAGATGTCTGCATTTCACAGTTCCAGAATTAGTACCACAAGAACTACTTGTTTTGTATGGTATTTTAATCTCAGAAGGGAATAGCTATAACAGCACAATACAAACTTGCTGCTTTAAGGTATCTACTTGAATTTCCAGTTTTACTTTTTGACTTCAGAAATTCACAGAAGACTGGGGAGAGGAGGGAGGGAGGGTTTCCTCAGCATAAGCACACAAGTGGTTATAGCCTATTGTACTTTTTTCAGAATTGAAATATTTCAATAGCTTGAAAATGAGCCAGACAGCCTGTGTATTATGAACAGGGAGAGAAAAAAAGGATCAAAATAAATAAAGAGCAGCTGCAGTTCTGTGAGCAGTGGAACAGAGTTAAAAGGGACCTGAAAAATTACAGCAGACATTATGTATACAAATCTAGAAGAAAAGATCCCTAAAGTATATCAAATCTTGTAATATTTTGTTCTGTTCTGAAGACTTAGGATTCAGTGTTTTATTTATGAGCAACAATTTTTTTTTGTTTTTCAAGTGCTTATAGAGAATTTTGATTAAATATATGACATGAGGCAGAGCTTTAAACAGTTTGCCTAAAACACAAAAAAGTAATTCAATCAGTATCTTAGTCAGTTATGTTTTTTACTATTATCATCTGTAGCAATAATTTACCAGTAATTGTCTAGCAAAATTACAGCAGAAAATAATACTGTTGTTTAAGAAAAATGTATTTTTCTTTTTGGAATTATTTTTCGGCTTCTCAAATTCCTAGGTTTTACTTCTTTTTGATATTTAACTGTTGGTGGATTTGTAGACAATCACATTTTTCTCATATGCAATTCACCTTTATCACTTCAATGTGCAAATGATTGTCTAAAGTATTTTCACATTATTTGGCAATTAGAAACCTTTTAGTAGAAAAAAAGAGAGAAGTGGTTAGAGTCTGCCTGAATTTTAGAGACGTGGTTCCAGAGTGCGGCAAACATTCTGTCAATCTCTGTGTGAAGGTTGAATAAATAAATACAGTTTTTCTTTATTGCAGTTTATCCAATGGACTAAAGCTGGTAGCATAGCCTTGTTTTGTCTTTTGATTTTTCAGTATAAAGTAGTTTTGTCCATTAATCAGAAACTGGACAGTCTTTTGTAGACAGTGTTCCAACTGAGGAGGAATCAATGGTGTTTATACTACTATTCCACTTGAAGTTCAGTGTTTAACACATGTACTAATTCTGGTTGTTGGAAAATGTCAGACGGTAGATATAAAAAACCCTACATGCTAAAAAAGAGTAAACTGAGTTTCATCTAGAAAAGCATCAGTGGAATGCATTATTAATTTAGTCCTAACAATTATTCGATGTGGTAGTGATGATTGCCAAGATTTTGGAAGTAAAGTCAGAAGTACAGTCATGTTAACTTGCTGTAAGACAAACAAATACCTCCCCTTCATCAGTTTTTGGGTTGTACCAATGGACAAAACTCTTCCTACTGATTTTGTATGTGCAATTTGAAAAATAAGTTCTCATAATTCTAGGTAACTTGAAATAGAAGTAGTGGGGCAAGTCATGTTAGCAGTTGTAGAATCATCATAGAGTCAGAATGGTTTGTGCTGGGACCTTAAAGATCATCGCGTTCCAATCCCCCAGCAGTGGGCAGTGACACCTTCCACTAGAGCAGGTTGTACAAAATGCTGTCCAGCTTGGTCTTGAACACTTCCAGGGATGGGGCATCCACAACTTCTCTGAGAAACCTGTGCCAGTGCCTCACTCTATAGTAAAGATCTCCCTTTTAAAAGGCAGGATAGACTTTGTTCGGTTTTCCCTTTTGATGGCAGCCCTTTTCTAGCACTAGGGATTCCAAAATCTGATTTGCATCTTCCCAGGAAATGTCAGATGCTGACAGTGAATCTGAAAATGAGATGAAAGTGTTTATCTTTATAGATAAATAAAGTCTAGTTTCTACTGAAATGAGTGAGAATTTTCTTGTGAGGGTTCATTTTCTTTCTTGAAAGGAAAAAATTTGAAGATGACTTGCCCAGAATATGCATCACTACCTATATTTCTTTTGTAATATGGGAGCACTAGAGGCTCTTTTCAGTTTGAGGTCTCTTTTCCAAGGCCAGTAGTGACAGGATAAGAGAACAGCCTCAAGCTGTGTCAGGGGAGGTTCAGGTTAGACATCAGGAAGAATGACTTCATAGAGCATGTTGTAAACATTGGAATGGGCTGCCCAGGGAGGTGATGGAGTCACCATCCCTGGAGGTGTTCAAGAAATGACTGGACATGGCACTTAGTGCCATGGTCTAGTCAACCTAGTGGTGATCAAAGGTTGGACTCAAAGACCTAAGAGGTCTTTTCCAACCTAAATGATTCTGTGATTCTGTGCAGTTCAGGAAGGTTTCTGATCATCAGCATCCTGTATGCTTCCCAGAAAGAAAGAATATCTGGATTTCAGTTTTGTAAGGCAGTCCTTTCAGCACTGTTTTTAAGTGTACTCAGTGGTCAGCTGACTAGTGATGGTATATACTGAAATCACTGGTAGAGGAACGACAAATAATAATAAAAAAATTTTAAAAAGGACAGTAAAAATTTAAACATTTCCCTGGCCAGCAAACATCTTATTTGTTCTTGAAGGACGCAAAGAGATGAAGGCTTATTCATCCTGTTTGACAAAGACCAATTATTCCTTTAATTTTCTTCCAGACAAGGGAACTCATAATTGACTTTTTCTGAATTCATAGCAGTCTTTACAGAACATTACATGATGTTCTTGCATGAACCCCACTTGTTTCTTGGTACTTAATCTTTCTTGTGGTGCTACATTCTCTTGCACTGTGTAACATCAGTCCCTTAGGAGCGTGGGGTAACTTTCTGGGTTGAAGAATAATATTACTTGGCTCTCGAGAGGTGTCCAAAATTACCAGGAAGTTTTTTGCATGCCTTTTGTGACTGCCCAACTCACAGAAAAGCAGATACTGTAGAATAAAAGTGTGGGTAACCTTAATGGCTTTTGTTCAAGAGGATTGCATTTCATTTTCCCAACAGTACTGCTGTCTCCTAAATAATTTCATGACTTCCCCACCATAAGGCACACAAGAACTGCAGTGATGCAGCCAGAGTGAAATCTCTTCTATATCTACTATATCAGAATATAGACAATATACAGCCAACAGAAGGGCAACTGGAACCTCACCAAGTCCTGCTTAAAGGAAGGAGTATTGTCTGTGGACAGGAATTTGGGGATAAGTGCTGGAAGGAAAATACAGCTGTTTCCTAGTTGTTGTCAAGAACAAGAAGTTTAGCTGGAGACTTCTCTGAGGAGGAGACGAGAGAGGGATGATTTTTTTTTTTCCTGTTTAATTTAATTTTCTGCTACTCTGGCCTGGGTTCTGTCACTGTGCTAGGTAGCCTGTTTGTAGACTGGTGAGAAGCTTCTGCAGTTGTAAGGTGTTTGGGCATGCTCTACTTCATTGCTTTTCTTACCCAAAATTCAGACTATGTTTTGAAGAGTTTGTTTCCAGGATAGTGTCATCTTTCTCCAATGAAATAAATTATTCTTGCTAGTTTCATAGTTGTAGATGAAAAAAAAAAAAAAAGAATGACCTTTTACTTTTCCTGCTTTTCTATTTGGTGAGGGTACAAGCAAAATCCAAGGAATCTAAGATCATCTTTCAAGAATTAAAAAGAAAAAGAGGCTCTGTTTTTAATATTCAGCTCATAATTGGAACACTTCTCTTGAAATTGCTGAGAGTAGAGATTTAAGTTGCTTTTAAGACTAAGACGGTGTCAAACTGCTAAGCTAGTTAGCCAAATGTATTATCATAAACTCATAGACACCTTTAGGTTGGAAAAGACCTTTAATATCATTGAGATCAAGCATTAAGCCAGCACTGCCAAGTCCACCACTAAACTGCGTTCCTCAGTGCCATGTCTTTTAAATACATCCAGGAATGGTGGCTCCACCACTTTCCTGGGCAGCTTGTTCCAATGCTTGACAACCCTTTCCATGAAGAAATTTTCCCTAATATCCAGTCTAAACTTTCCCTGGTGCATTTAGAGGCCATTTCTTTGTATCTTATTGCTTGTTACCTGGGAGAAGTACAGGGGCATAATCACTGCTCTGGTCCTGCTGGCCACACTATTTCTGATACAGGCCAGGATGCCTTTGGCCTTCTTGCCCCTCTGGGCACACGCTGGATCATGTTCAGCTGCTGTTGACCAGCACCCCCAGGTCCTTTTCTATCAAGCATCTTTCCGGCCACTCTTCCCCCAGCCTGTAGCATTGCCTGAGGTTGTTGTAACTCAAGAGAAAGACCTGGCACTTGGCCTTGTTGAACCTCATACCATTGTTCTCTGCCCCTGGATCCAGCCTGTCCAGATCCCTCTGCAGAGCCTTCCTGCCCTCCAGCAGATCAACACTCCCACCCAGCTTGGTGTTCTCTGCAAACTGACTGAGGGTGCACTTGGTCCCCTCGTCCATATCATTGATAAAGATATTAAGCATGGCTGACCCCAATGCTGAGCCACTTGTGAAGGGCTGCCAGCTGGATTTAAGTCCGCTCACCACCACGCTCCCCAGTCAGTGAACCTGTCCAAGCCATGAGTACCCAGGTTCTCCATGAGAACCTTTTGGGAAATGGTGCCAAAGGCCTTCCTAAAGTCCAGGCAGACAATATCAACAGCCTTTCCCTCAAGCAGGACTTGCCTTTCATGCTAGCTGGGTTTGATCCCCTGTTTTTCCTGCCCATGCCACATGAAAGCACTCACTACTGAAAACCTCTCATTTTAGTCCTGTACGGGATGAGTTTTTTTCTATCTCTAAATATACTCTAAATACTTCTAAGGAAACCTGGAAAGCATACCATAGTTCTAGGGACTGTGCCTTTTCAAAGAAAAGAAAGCATGAAACTAAACTACTAATTCTTTGTGCTCCCTGAACTTACATGGGGTTCAGACTATGTGCATTAGGTTTCTTTCAAATATCCTGGATTGGTGGACAGATGGATGGATGGATAGATAATTGTGGATACAAATATGTGTTTATAGGATCATAGTCAGTATTTGTGGTAATGATCATAACACTGTTTCACATTTTTATGTTATCTACACCTGATTCTGTTTTAAACAGAGGCAAAAAATTAATAAGCAAAACTCAGAAAAGTAGTCCTCAGTTTTCTTCCTTTATGTATATGAGAATATATTAATTTCCTCAAATTAAAGAAATACTTGAAGTCTGTTTAACAGTAAAATTTGCACTGGTGAAGCTACAGGGGTGAGAGAGGTTCTGTTGAGCATTTCCACATAAAGGAGAGCTTGGGTCAATTAATTTCCATCACTACAGGTACTAAGTTTCTGTCTTGTTAGGCCTTCCTTCCTCTTTATCTTCTTTATATTCTTTAAATGGTCATACCTAATTGATGGCTGTCTTCTTTCTTCCCAAAACAGAAAATCCCAAACTAGTTATATTTAAATGTAAAATGGTGAATGAATAATCTCTTTCAGAATGGTTGATCTGTAGCAGTCAGACTCAAAAACTGTTTATTTGACTTTTTGAGAAAAGGGGAGTTTTGAGTTCTATATAGTGATGAAATAAAATTCATGGATGTTCCCAGAAGGTTGATAGTGGCATGAGAATACAGATGCTATCATCAGGTGCTCCAAATGACATGGATGTCAGACCTCTGGACTCCTGGTCCAGTGAAGGCAAATTTAAATCTAACTTTCATAGGTGTTGATCCATGTTGCTTCTTTTGTTGACTGTTTCTCTTTTCTTGATTAATTTTATTTATGAAACAGATCTTAACTCACTGTATAAGTCTAAAAATCATGAATGAAAAAAAGTGAGGATAGGGGTTCCCTAGACTATCAAGCTATAATATAATTTTATATTTGTGGTCCAGGAATGTAATACCTTATCACTGACTTTAATCACATGAGTATTAGTAATTAATTTCCTAAAGAAAAATAAAATTCCCCTCTTGCATGGATTTTTGAACTGTCTGTATATAATCAAAGAGCAGTAATGTATCTTTAGGAAAGCAAATCATCCTGGAAAGTAAATACTAAATGACAGAGTATTACATGAATAGTAACTGTATAATTCTGTCTTTGACAATCTAAGGAAATAGCATGTGACTAGATGAGATCAGGACAGTAGTTAAAAGGCCCAAGGTTCTAGGAAGTGACTTTATCTTTGTGGATTTCTGTCTGAATTCAGAGTTGGCTGAATGAATGTAGAAATATGCAACCAGAAACCGCACTGCAGCTGCTCTGTTTAGGGGACTCAAGAGCATATCTTTTCTGACTTTAAGTGAGCAGTAAATTATTTTCAATAGTTCCATCTCCCATTGCTTCTGTAAGTAGTAGAGGAGAAATTGGTATTTGTTTGATCAATTTTTACCTGCTTAGGTAAGTCATTGATCACTGAGCTGTGCTACATGGCTTTTTTTGTCAAGTACAAAAGTAAAATGGACTCGAACATCTTTTTAGTAGTAGTATTTAGACATCCATGAATTTACAGCTAAACAGAAATGTCTCGACCACAGAGGCACACTTTTTAATCGTTGAATATGGTAGAGGTCAGAGAAGGGTAGTTTTATGGCTGCTATAAACTCTTTTTTTGGTGAGGTTCCACTTGCACATGTGTGCTTATGCTCACATGTGTTCTGGAGTATTTTATAAAGTTATTGATGTTAAGGGTATGATGCCATAAAATTATTTCTTGGAAGGAACTTTTGGACTGTTTCTATCATGTTGGGCTATGAAAATAAAGCAGGAAGTTACAAAATGAAAAATATTTACTTGTTTGAGGATTGGTATGTATCAGTCTTGCTGACTGTTGATATGTGCTTTGTTTTCTTACCACAGCAAGCTCTCCTAAAATACGGACTGTATTCTGCTACAAAGAAGTTACTTGGTATGAATAAAAAGAAAAGGCTATAATGATTACAACATGGTCTTTAACCTGAAAGGATAACTGATGGACATAGAATGGAGAGGAATTTTCTTTCACATTTATTTTTAAAATGCTTCGAAGTGCATTAGAATAATGAGCTAGTTACTGGTAATGGCATGAGAATAAACAAGGCTGTTTTTATGGTATGGCAAATTAGATGTCAATTATGTGGCAAAGCAGCACTGAAGGATGTAGCAGACTGGGAATTAAGCTGTAGTGTTAATTGATTATGAAATCATTTGATAGCCTTTGGTTTTATTGAAATGGTTCTGAGAGTGCATCATAAACTTAAAATCCATTATAGGAGAACCACTGCATTCTGTACTGAGGGTAATATCAGTAGCTGGCCAACTTCTGACAATAGAGCAAAACTTCCATTTTTGCAGCTGTTTTGCATAAAGTGATCAGGGGTCGTGCATCTTTCTGACTGTAACTACGAGTACAATTTAGATCTACATCTTTTAGTTTTACAATGTGAGTATCTTTGTTTCAGCTGTTGGAATAACTAGTTAAATGACACATGTGCTCTTAATCTTTTATTCATATATAATTTGCTTCCTTAAATTAGAGGTAAGTGTGCCAAGTGCTTCTACTTGCAGAAGCAAGATGATACAGCATTAGCTGATTAATACTGTCTAAGTCCTGTGCAAGGCAACAGCTCCCAGTTTCTTTTGAATTTGGAGAACACTGCACTTTTTGGTCTGTTTTTATACCCCCTCCCAAGGTTTTTGCTCTTGGTCTCTATGGCAGAGCACCAGATGGCAAGACGGACCACTGGCTACTGTACCTTCGGATGTTTCAATATCTGTTCTGAGGCCAAATTTGGTGCCTGCTTTAACCAGGCTGCCCACTCCTTTCTTTGTACCATGTTTTGGTGGGTTCTGCTTTGTCCTTGGCTCCAGTTCAGCCTCTTAAAGTAGCTGCACCTTTTCATTTCAAAGGTAGGACTATTGCCATAAATTCATAACACTTAGGTTCTAAGTGGTTTATAACCTTCTAACAGCTTTCTTGCTTGCTGCTCTTAGTGCAGGAGTCACTGCCTTTTGCTCACGGAAGGTCTAGGCAGTTTGGTAGCCATACCCATTTTGACTGCCTCTCTTCTGCCTTGCACACTTCTCTTTTTGCTGCTTTTCACCTTCTTCTCCTAAGGGCAGAGGCCCTAGGTCTGTGGAGAAGTCAGAATGTAAAGATTAAAGGAAGATGAAATGGGGAAACAGAGTAGTCTGAAGTGCAAAAAGCATAAAGGGGCAGACAATAATCTGCAGCACAGGTTGGGGAAGATAGTGTTGAATTACATGGCCATTCAGGAGTGCTGCATGGTCGTGTTCTGTGCAGTCAGAGTTTTGCTCTCTCAGGTGACCTTTATCATTCATTTTTACTTCTTTTTGAAAACAAATGTTGTCCTAGACACTAGGGATAACATCCATTTTGCTGGGATGTATCAAGAAGTTTCAAGTTCTGCTCAGGCAGCTGCTGGAGATTGGCAGAAGGGATCTCATATTATTGACTAACATACTTTCTTTCAAGTTCTTAGGAGGAAAAAAAAACAACCACCAGAAAATTTTTTCTGCTATAATTCAACTGAATAATGTTACCTTTGCATATGAACTTGTACTGAGCAATAAGACTTCTGGGTATGGGATGAGGTGGAAGGCATTTGAGCCAGTCTGATATTATTTGGTCACTGGTGCATATAAATACTGTTCTAGTGCCACTTCTACATAGGTACCATACATATCTTCAATGGTATTTAATTGAGATTAAAGAAGCTATTGGAGTGGATGCTGTGAATGCATATTAGGAATATTACTTAAAATCGTAAGCCTTGATATGATAAACCATAACAAGTCTGAAGGACTCATAATGGCTTATCTTGTCAATAAAATGCACTTAAAAATCCCCAAGTGATTAGAAGGAGCCATTTCAGTCTATTATATCAACTGTTATATGCTGAGAGCATGAGAGATTTCTTTTTCTTTTCCATCCTCTGAAAAAAAAAAAAATGAAGAGGAAATTAAATCATAATAAGCTATGTTCAAATAGAATCAAGGTACTAAAATAAACCCGCAGAAGGAGATTTACAAATTAAGGAAGGCAGTGAAAAGTTCTTTCGAAGCAAAGAATACTCTCTTGTTACACTTGGCCTCTCAATTTTGAGCACCACGGGTATGGTTAATGGGTGGAGTATGTGCTAGCACCAGTGCTGTTCCTGTTGGACTGTTGAGAAGTGTGAATTTAACATATTATGTCATGAAATCAGAATAACTTTGGCCCTTGCGTCAGTGATAACCTCCAGCACTTGCACATGGGGAAAACTGAATTGCCTTTACTACTCCGTGTCGTTGTAAATGCTCAGCAAGGGCTGTCGAAGAAGAGGGTGATGATGTTTTCCTGTTCCAGTATTTTTCCTGACTGCTTTTTCCAGGCATCTTCTTCAGGGACAGGCAAAGGGTAACGGCATAGCTCCCAAATTCTTGAGGGTGAGAGGTACCCTGGTGTTTGTTGATATCAAAATGACAGCTTCAACCACGGGCAGCTGCTGTAAGGCAGCTATTTTGGGGAAGGTTTCTATCCTGGAGACGGTCTGTCAGACTGTGTTTCCTCCTCGTGTTACTCTGCCTGCTGTCCATTTGGTTCTTTCCACCTTGACTGGCCTGCAAGACTCACGCAGATCCAGCAAGCTTTGGGAGATGCAGGAGGGGCTGCCGTAACTAATGTCCTTCGGTGAGAGGGAGGCGCTAATTGTGGAGGTGGTTACTGCACTGGTCCAGCGTGCATTTTACTCACGGGAAAACCTTCCTTGTTAATTTACACAGTTGAGTCAGGAAAGTTTGGAATTGCTCTCTTTTAATAACAAATAAAGGTATGTTTTCCTGCAGCAAAGAAAGGTAACTCTCCTCTAAAAAGCGAACTTTACTCCTTCCCAATAAATTCTTTAGCTGGACTTGTATCCTACAGTTTTGGCTCTTTTGCTACCACCAAAATTCATTCAGCAGCGAGGAGCCAGCCTGGATCCCTCATATCTCTTATTTGCGGGCTCTGAACTGGATTATGTAGCCAATCCGTAGCATTTCAAACAGATCTGAGCCGGCTCTCTGGGGCCAGCTTTGCAGATGGGTCTGGTACAGCCTTAAAATAGCCCCTGGGGGCAGATTGCTGGTGAAATTGGTGTCGCGGCTCCCCAGGCTGGGGAGGCAGTCAGAGGGAGAGGCGAGGGCTGCTGAGCAGCTCAGTGTCCTGCTCTCGGCTGCCCAGATAAACCTCTGCGGCGCCCACGTTTCAGCTGTTTAATGTCTGAATAGACGGAGGGTATTCTGGGAAAGTGAATTTTTCCTCTCTCAACAGTATCCCTGCTACCTCTCTTGCAGATATTACGTCTTACGTTTAATGCAATCTTTCCAAGCAGTCCAGCTTCGTGTTCTCAAAGCCTGAGTCATGCCTGTTCCTGCCCGTATGGAATTAACCCCTTCGTTCCTGTGCCCCGTTCACAAGTTCAGGGTACCCCCGGGGTGGGGCTGCTTTCGGGGGATACTTCAGCGCCGCTGCTGGCAGACAGGCAGGAGCGAGAAAACAGACAGGCTCAGAAGGTGGGGGAAAATGAGCTGGTGGAAGCCGGGGGAGAGAAGCAGTGGCAAGTAAACGCAGCTGAACAAGACGAAAACAATGTTTGTGTGTGCTTATTTAAGGTTTGCAATGCAAGTCTGTTAGGACAGTTTCTCTTCTCACCGTGCCCTTTGTCTATTTACATGCTGTTATATGTGAGCAAGAAATTTGGCATTATGCAGTTTTGATTTTGACTGAAATATATTCAGTGAGGTTTGGCAGAGTGAAATTTAACTGGTTGATGAGAGCCCGAGTTTGAGGCTCAGCTGGAATGTCAAGTCAGAATCCACTCATTCCCATCTGTACATGTACATGTATGTATGCACATGTGTGTGTGCTGTCTTGTGACCCAAGAGAGCATGCTGCTAATTGGATGACCACTTGGCAGGAACAACAATTTAATAGCGACTTAAAAACATACATTGGATTAAAGAAGGTGATGGCACCATAAGAAACACCCAGAGATTACATATCAGTGCCATCTCAAGTTATCAAAGCTGGGGAAACTGTGGATGTGGAAACACAGCCTCTGTGTTGTCATCAGACACCTGACTGTGTGTTCTGGAGTAACATTCCAAGATTCATTTTTCATTTTCTCTGATATCTTGTTGGGAAGGGAAACATGTAGTTGAACAAAGTGATCAATAAAGGAACAAATAAGGAACAAATGCTACGAATATTCAAGATAAGGTTTTTACTTGAAAATTACAGGCAGCTTTATTGTGCAGAAATCTCTGAACAGAACATTTTTCAATCTATTATGTTATTTTTACAGCAATATTCATTTGACAGGCTTATGTTTCAGGCAGACAGAAGGAAAAAATAATATTTAACAAAGCTCTACAAATACTAAGATGCAGGAGAAAATGAGTTGAGAAAATAGACTGGGAATATAAAAGCAAATCAGCAAAATAAACCTGAATAAACATACTGTAAATAAGAGTACTGTTTGGAGTTTTACAGTTTTAAAATCTGATATTATGCCTAGATTTTAATATGTTGAACTAGGAATGTTAAAATGATTATGAACATTTAAAAGATTCATAAAAATGGCTGAATTGCATCTGTTCAAATGATCATAACAAATTCTTTGGGTATGTAGGGAAATACATTTATAATATTTTACAGTTTTTAAATACCTCAGCTTTGTGTCCCTTAGGAACCTCAGAAAAGCATTATGAGGGAGAGAGAAATGAGAGGGGCATATTTACAAGTATTTGTAAGGTGATAAAATACAGTCGTTTAAGACTGACTGCTGAAATACATCCTCCACATTCATCATATGTGTCTGCATGTGTGTATGTCACACGGTTTATCTGGCATGTAGTCCTGTCTTACTGCAGTTGCAGAAATATTCATGACTCAGTGTGACTTAGGCACTCTCCTCCGTAAAATTGTTCTTTAATAGTTGATTTGTGTTATTTACTGAAGAGCAATACTTACACAGCAGTGCTGGTATCAGTAAATTAGCGTTTGCTTCGTTTTGCTTTATGCTTTGAGCTAAAAACAGGTGAAGCCGGGATAAGTTTGTTTGTGAAAGCTTGGTGAATACTAATGAGAAGAAAAATCATCCCAGTCAAACTGAATAAATTCTGTAGATACTATGAAGGATTTTCAGCGATCCATATTGTCCTTGGACTTGGCTGTTGCGTTGTACTTTAAATGGAATTGATTGTGTGGTTGTAATGAAAGTAACGGATTGATTTCTATACAGAGTTACACAGAGTAAATAGAAAAATGTTCTTGTCTTGACCTGCATTCATAAACTAAAAATCAGTGGCTTTTGACCTAATCCTTAATAAAACATGTAAATGTACTATAGGAAATAAGAAGGTTTCTTCAATTCTTAGAAAATCTACTGTTTATTGGGTTTTGTGGGTGAACTTCCTTGGATTTTAATTGATTTTGTTTAGGAATTCTGATAAATGTAATGCATTTTCTCTTTGTGAAACTTGTACTTTTTGCTGTTTACATCTCTTTGGAAAATATATTTAACTATTTTCTTTCTTATTATTCGTTTTGCCTTGAGAACATAACATTTTCCTTTACCTAGGTAGCATGTTTACGATTTTTAGTACCTCCACTGTTGAACAGCGTTAGCACAGCATCTTTGTGAGCGTCTGACCCATACACTTTTGGGTTGCTGCTGCATGCACTTGCATAGATTATTTCCAAAAGATAGTGTTTTCTGAACTGAATATGCAGATTAATAGCTCTATGTTGCAATAAAAGGAGGAAAGCTGTTGATTGAAATAAGGTGCAACATTCTTTCTATTTGAACGAACCCCAAAAAATATTTATACTATTGCAATGATTATTTCGGTAGAAGGCCACAAGGATTTTTATTAACAGCGGGTTTTTTTGTGGTTTTTTTTTTTTTTTGCATGTGTGAGACTGTGTTTCAGGGCCCAGTAAAATGAACAATCCGGCTGGTAAATTCTCTCATTGAGCTGTAAACTAGGACAACAATAAGCAAGATCAGAGTTACTGCATTCATCAGTTTCTCGGTGAATTTTGTGACTTTATTTTTGGTGCTTAGAGTTTAATTTCTCGCTGAAGTAGAGCAGCACATTGTCAGGACACGCAAACAAGAAGACCAAAACAATAGAAACCCTAACGCACCGACGGCCACCGCTACTCCATTGTAGCTTCCAAAGGCACTCTATTCTTCCCAGCCCACTTGATATCCTGCAGGTTGTGGCAGTACAATTCACAGGAAAAGCTTAGACATTGAGCTTGCACGCTTCTTGACTCCATTTTAAACCCTTTGTTCACACCAGGGTGGCATTTTTTCACACCACATGTGGCAGCTTTGACTCCTATCCAGCTTGTCGTATAGAATCAAAGTCTGTGATTTCTTACATTCACAGTGTCGTCTCCTGAGCCACTGTATTCTTTGTAGCTCCCAAAATATTACAAATCTTAATTTCAGTGCAGGTTTTTAAAGATTTGTAGGGTATGGGATGAGAGAGCTATACCTGCACACTTAGATTTGGTTAAAATCAAAGCTGTTTGCAAGGGACATGAAGAGCTCTTTTCCCCTGCCTTTTCTCTTTTAAAAAACGTCAGCACTGGCTATTAAAAATGATGTGGTGAATTTTATAGGAGTCAGCCTGATGTAAGTTTTACAGAAAAGAATTAAAATAATGTGTAATACTATATAGTTTTAGATTTGTAAATTATATGCGTGCTCACTGTTTGATTCAGTATTAAAACACTGTTCATCTTAAGAGATTCTTTTGTTGCATGCAAGCATCATCTGACATGCTTTCTTTTCCCTATTTTTCTAAAGGCAACCTTCCTCTGCACTTTTGCTGAAAGTTTTATGTATGCCAATAGTAAATTTTAATTCAAACTAATTTTAAAGAGAACAAAAGCAGTCTACCGACGTGAATGCCCCTAAAATATACGTTGTTTAAAAGTTTATAACAGAAGATATATTGCTTAAACTAATGTCGTTCAGGGTAGCTAAAATGCCATTTGACTCCTTAAAGAAATGCTAAAGTGTATATTTCTTGCTAAGAAACTTTAGGACGGATTGCAAGTGCAGTGTGACATGGCAACAAAAACATTTGGATAAAAATTGTCACAGGAATTAATGTAACTTGTACTTTACACTTTTTAATATATTTTTTAAATGATCAATTAAAGCTAAATGATTGTATGATTTGAAAGAACATTCTCAGTTCTATATATATATTTATAAATCTGTATGTTCATCGTTACTGCTTCACTCAACTGAAGATAATAGAATAATTTCTCCTTGGCACATATGTTAGGCTGTACATTGACATGACACCCTAATAAATATTTTGACTCGAGAGCTGTTGTTTGTTGCTGTTTGTCAGGTGGTTAGAAGGGTCTTTTGGCTGCTGCTCCCTTTGCGAACTAAAATATTAAAATGTATGCTTTCACTCTAGCAGTTTTCTTTTTGTACTCTGTGCGTTTTCTGACTGCTCATTCTTTCTTTAAAATATAGCACTGTGGTGTGCTTAATGCATCCTGCTCATCCACCAAAACACACCTAATTGCTTGTGGTGTTTATGGAATACTTAATACTGGTTTTATGTTTGCTTTTAAGAATGGCATGAAATCATATTATGTAAGAGAATAGTTCAGTAACAGCCACTAGAGAGATAAAATTTCAGTGTTCTTTTCTGGTTTAGAAAATATAATAATAATAATTTCACATGCTGCTTTTTATGCTGTTTCCGTGCCATTTTGTTTATGGAACATTTGATCTTAATTTGTTGAATCGTCTTAGCTGGTCTGATATATAGCAGCACTTGAATAACAGAAAGTCTGTTCCAATTAATCTTTATTTTGTATTTCAGTCCAAAATCTGAAAGTTATAAACTAACCCCTAGTAATAATTCATTTTCAATTAGAAGCACAGTTTTATTAGCTCTGCCTGCTAAGCATTTTTTGTGTAATTAAAAAATCCAAAATATATGAAAGCGAACATGTAATTTATGGTTGTTTGAGGTTTTTTGTCTGTGATTTTTCAAACAAGATGAAGACTAGAAAAATACATTTAGAATATGTATCTCAAAATAGTTTTATTTTGCATGCTAAATTATACAAAATTTGTTCTTTGAGAAGATCAACGATTAATACAATTGCATTAAAATGGAATTTTAAAAAGTTACCTATTACTTTAAAAAATAATTAGTCTAAATTAACATTTCTATAGACAAAATGAGATACTGTTGTTTTGGGGTTTTTTTGCCAAGCACCTTAGCAGTTTCTGCAGTTTAGCTAGCTACACATGTCCAGGCATTCTGAATGCAATTTTAGATCATAAAAAAATAGTTATTATCTGAAAACTGAAAGTCTAAGAAGATAAAACCTTTCAAAACGTATTACAGTAATTTGTGCTAAGCAATTATTTTCCAAAGCATGCTATAAGGAAACAAACATAGAAACTACTCATGCAAGCTTACTCACTTACTGTTTAAATATTAAAACAGTGACTCAGAAAAGCAATGTACACACACTTAGCACAAAGTTATTTCACTATCACAGTTATCTACATCTAAACTTGACATCATACAGCATTTTTAGAAGACTCAAGTATTAATTTCTCAGAAGCAAGACAAGTTCAAGAAGTGTATCAAAATTAGTTTACCTACTTCCACAGCGCATTAATACTGAAGAAAAGGCATGATCTTATTTCATTTAAGTGTCATGAAGCAGAAATATAGAATAAGCATTTGTCAATATCCATTCCAAAAAATCCCAACTTTTATTTCTCCGCATTTCTTACTTTTCCCCATGTTTCTTCAGACCCTCTTCACGTTAACATTTCTTCTATTTCCAGAAAAGAGAAGGAGTGGGGGAGGGGGGAACCCCAACAACAAAACCCCACAAACAATCAGCAAAAGCATAATTGGTTTATATTGCCTTTCAGCTTGTGGCCTGTCCTCGTATTATTAAATCAGATTATACATACTCCCCTAAAATTCAGCTTGGAGTAATCCTCTGCTACTTAGGGCTGGATGAAAAGAGTACTCATTGTGAATTATGTTTCATCTGTCACAATAACCTTCTTTATTCTTTAGTGCACCTCCCCTTTGCCTGCGGCAATTAGAGAAAATAGGTATGCCTTGAAGTATGAGATAGTGGTATCTCAAAAATATATATACTGATGTCATATACAGACAACGCTGGGTAAGCAACACCCTGAAGAATATATAAGCCCTTTTTGATGCAATCCGGATTTTATTAGGACAGAGTAGAGGCAGGCACATTTTACGAGTAGGTGCTGATGGCTTTCACTAGATTATTGTTTTTTTGACAGGCAGTGATCAGAGAGTTTGTCATTCTGTTAAAAGAAGAGTAAAAACTTGCTTACCGACTGACTTCAAGAATGTATCATTTTCCGTGTTAGCTACAATTCTGGTGTTTGTTTTTTTTTATTATTTGAAGGTGTTAGAGCATCTTTTTCTTCACTCCCCCCTGAAATTCCGAGAGTTCTGTTGAACTCTTCAACTGAAACTTCAGCTACATTTTCTCAGTGGTTTAGCCTGATTTTCATTATCTTGCAATGGTGTCGACATTTATCTGTATAATTTTTTAAATTAAATGCATATTAAAAAAATAAGCTGACCAGTAAATATCGAAAAGGTTTGTGCAGTAGTACAGAAGAGCAAAAAGTGCTTTCAAGCTCCCATGTTACCAGATGTTAATTTTCTGAATTACTTGTCTTTCTATATCAAGGGGGAAAAAAAAGCAAATTCTTTTAGGATTTTAGCCACCACTTTCAAGTTATTTTATCTATTACAATATCTGTATTTTCTTAACACTGTCTACTTTATTCTATTTAACAACAACAACAAAAAAAGCCGTATTTGTTGGATTTTTTACTTTTTGAATTTATCCTGGAATCTTCCCAAGTTCACTTTTCTTCCCCCCACCCCCCGTGTTATTTTTAAAGCCTTATGGCAGCAAACCTCCAGTCGGTATCTTGTTTTGAACTGATTCTGGGCTATTCATACCGATTCAAAATCAGCCTCCCTTGCACTTTAAGAGGGCTGATGTTCAACTGGGAATGACTAAAAGCGAAAGCACCTTTAAAAAAAAAAATTAAGTGGTAAATCAAGCAGATTATAACAAAGAGATTCTGTTGTGAGGCTGGTCTAACATTAGGACACTGTTATTAAAGTTCCGAAGAAATTACTATACTACAAAAAACCAATAATACTTGTGAATAAAGGAAGAGAGTTTGGCCCACTGCACAGGTTTGGGCACAAAAGTGCTTGCTAAGCTATCTATTTCACACATGCAACGACAGAAGGTTCGATATTCATTCGATCGATGACTGAAAAGGCACAATGGCAAAATCGGACGGACTTCTTTTCAAATACAGATCTCCGATGTCCCCCTACAGTCTGCAGTCGCACGGCTGGTGGTGTGGCACAGACGGAGCAAGGGTTACATCAAGGCTGTTCTCTGGACCGTGCAAACAGTCTAGACCAATGACCTGCAGCATCGTGCCCTTTGAAGAAGAGGCAAGTTCAGTCACGACGAAGAAAAATCAAGGCGTACCCCTTTTAACAATAGGGAGCAGCTCGTGGCTGCAAAGAGGTAAGCAGGGGTAAGCAAAAAAAAGGCATCTGCTTCCATGGTTACAGGCCAAGCATGGGAACCTTGCTTTTGAAGAGGGACGGTTCTCAGGCTCCCTCACAGGCTATGTCATGCATTATAAGCAAAGGCAGGTTGAGCTGAAATCCGCAGAGTTATTTCAGAGTAAAATGATACGCGAGCACATGGCTGTTAGCAAAAAAAAAGTCACATGACTGTTTAGAAGCAGCCTTGCACAGTTTCTGAATCAAGCCTTTCGTTTGGGGCAGTTTCTTCTTCTTTTCTTTTTATATGGTCTCTCTTTTTTTTTTTTTCCCTCCTTTTCTCCGCTTTTTCAGCAAACTAAGAAAACTGGGAGAACGTTTATATAGACGAAACATTTGTTTGATATACAAGATTCTGGCTATTCTCCTTCTCTAAACTGAAAAAAGGTCAAGGGTCAATGTTTTTTTGTGACAGGGCCACAAATCCTTTTGTTAGCGTAGCTTTAGCAAATGCCATTTAAAATAAAATTTTGCTTTTCTTTCTAAGTGCATATTATTATAAGTTTGACAGAGTATGAAAGTAATGAATTTCTGTCTCTCTGCAATAACTTTTGTGTTCCACTATTTAGCCAGTTATTTTTCTTCCTTTTTTGGCTCTACAATGCTAATTTTCAAGGTTTGCACTTCTAGAGAGGACAAGTAAAAATGCACACAAAAGTCAACACATAATAGTCCTGCCTTCTTGGGGTGGGGGAAAAAAAGAAGTTATCTGCTAGCTATAGGTAGTAAAAATGCAATCAGTGACAATACGCCTGTGGTGTAACCATTAACTTTTGAGAATCGTTATGTTTGTACTTTGTTTCTTTTTGCCTTGTTATTCCTTTATCTGCGGCATATTACATTTCCTCTTGAAAAATTAAAATGTGCAGTGTATTTGCTCCGGCATAAGTGTGCCTGCTTTTTTAAATTGTGTTTATTACATCTGTTCTGTGACGTTTTAACTGTTTGTGGTAGTTTGTAAATTTTGATGGCTTACTATTTTTATTTGAATTTTACTGTTAAAGAGTTTGCGGTAGGACCAGTAGCTTCTGTTATATACTTACTGTATGTTGTTCTGTTTTTTTACAAGCTCTACAGCATTTATGTTCTTATTATCAGTAGGAGATTAATTTTATTCCAACTATTCCTGTTGAAACTGGTGGGGGTGTAGTGGGGGGAAATGCCTGGTGAACTGTTGAACGGAGTTTGAAGTTCCAGGGGCACGAATAGTTACACAGGTAACTTCTGTCAGTATTTTTTCCTGCTCTTCAATAACTGCAGGGACCTGTGGTACTTGGTAGAATTTGTATTGCTCTTCTACAAATGTAATTAATATTTATGAGCGTATCAAGGGCAGTATTTTCTCAGGGTGTATTCTGAAGTTTCGTTGATCTGTAGATTGGTTTGATTCAACATCAGACGGAGGACTGTGTATTCGAAATGAAAGTATGTGAACTAACACTAAGTTGCCTCCAAATAGCAATAGGCTTTTTAAAAAAAGTCTTTGGCCTACCTGCACATTTATGGGTCAAAATTATCTAAGGAAAAACTACATAGGAAAATATAAACATGCAATATAAGAAATTAAATATTAATAGCAAAAGTAGAAAGCCCATTATCTTAAAATGGTCATGATCTGGATTAATTAGATTCATTCCAGTTAATTTATATCCTGCATATTAATTCAGTTTTCAGATAGACTTTGACATGACTGCAAACTGTAACTTTGCTCCAGAAGGTCCGTTAACTTGCTCCGTCAGCTTAAGACAAGAATTTGTTTGCTGGTCTTTTGTGTAGGCTGTTAGATGTAATACAGCACTGTGGTGTCCCTGCAGTACTAGAGATGCATGTTAACGATGACAAACATGTTCATATGCTGACTGCAGTTTAGAAATTCATACACCATGTAGAACTGTTGCACCTTCAGTCTTATTTAGCCTGTGGAATTCTCTTAATTTTTATTTCCTTCAATAATAAATTAGAAGATTAAGTACTCCAGTCTTACATGTATGGCATAAACAATGCAAAAGACAGCGCTGCTGTATTTGGTATCCAAGCACTGCTTGAAATTATTCTCATCCTAATAACACATTATGTTTTAATAAACAAAATTTAAAAAGAGAGACATTTGGCTACTAGAAGGAAGATTTTTAAAGTAAAAGCCTTCTCTCTTGACCATTTTAAGAAGAAAATAATTTCTAGATTCATAGCAGTCTGCAGAGTGTACCAAGGGGAGGATCTGATCTTAATTATGTTCATGATCATTTCTTGAAATAATTAGTCTTGTCCTGTGAGGAGCTGAGAGAATTGCAATGTAAGATGTGTAAGGCTTGGTGTTGAAGGGAATAGTTGTATCTCTATGAGCAATGAAAACATGATTGTGAAACCATTAAGTTTTAGTTTTATTGTTGTTGTTGTAGGGTGGATTTTACCATGTATTGATGTGTTGACCCAAAGTACACACACTCCTGTCCCTCTTGTGTTGTCAGCACTGAGGTTCTGAAAGAATTTTGGGTTATACTGGGTTGTTACTTGAGTGATGTGCCAACTTTGCACCTGGTCCGTTCAAGCTAAAGTTCAGGCTGCCAATTTGAGGCCTTTTACTCCATTTCAGCCAGGGATGACCAATGACTGCATATTTCTCTTTACTTTCCCCTTTGAACTGTTCATTTAAATGAGGGAGGAAATCATCTAAGCATCTTATCCCCCTGCTTGAATACCAGGGCTATAAGGGCTTCAGGAAGCACCACTGTTTTCTAACCTCCGTTGTGATACAGAAGCCATTTCAGCCTCTCTGAACCAAGGGAATACATCACTGGTTTTGAGAACAGGGAAAAGGAGGGCTTTTTTTTATACCGAAGATTCCTTCTGGATGATGGGAAGTTCTGCGGTTTGCATAGCAAGGATTATCAGGTGCAATTTCCTTCATAATCGATGCAATTCATGCCCCTGTTATCTTCAGAGTGAAATCCTTTGTTTTTACAAGAGAGGTAGACAAAGTTTTAATGCAGTATGCTGGAGGCAAGGGTCACTGTGTCATCGGTTTACTTTACAGGAATTTTAGACTGAATCGTTCTCTTGAATTATGGGAGGTACCAATCCTACCAGCATGATCTATCTACCCTTTGTTCCCTCCATTTTTCCTTACCTGAAGAAATACAAGGAATTATGGAAATCTGTTAAGATAGCTGAACCAATGCAGAACATCTAACCTGTGAAAACTTCAGCAACTGAGAAAAAGGTTTCATAAAGAGTTACTTATTTCACCAAAAGTCTCATATTTTGAGTCATCCAGGTAAGAGTCTTCAAAAAAAGTGTCAGCTCTGTCGTAGTATACCAAACCAGAACAAAAAAACCATGATCCTCTTGTTCAGTGAAGATTTTGGTTTGGCAGTTTGGTACCATCTTTAAGCAATTCATACTCTGGTACTTTATTATGGTACACAGCAATGTTGTAAGACAGCATTTTAAGGACAGTAGTTTATCAAGCTGCACATCCTAATAATGTACTGGATAAAGCAAAGGTAGTGAAACCGAGAAGAACCCCCAGGGTTTAGGCTGGGGATACAGGATGAATTACAATTGTCTGAAATTTAATGAAAAGACACCTTTTAAACTCAGGGTTTTTAAAAGTGCTGCCAGGTTAATCCTCACCAAGAATTCTTTGGTTTTGGTGTTGTTTGTTTTTTTTTCTCCAGGATCATCCTTTTCTAGATTTCCCTAATGAGAATGAATATTCAAGCCTGGCTGTGGACTCACTTAGAGCAAGGACTTGGAGAAACCTATGTAGCAAAGAATGATCAAAGCTTAAAAGCGTGTTGTTTGAATTTTGGTATCATGTGAAAGTCTATAGGCTTTCCTGCAAAAGCAAGAGGCCTCATAGATCAGTTAAGCTAGTAACAGTTGCAGTTATTTGCTTGTGGTACTGTACGTGGATTTGCTTTGTTATAAACTTGGGAATGACTAACTGCATCAACTTCGATTTAAGATACTAAACAAATTAAGTCTCTCTGGCTCTTGAATATTCGTCCTAGTCTATAATCCCTACCACAAAAAGCCTTAGAAAGTCTGATTAAATTGTTTCCTCTTACTGAAGTCTCCTTCCAAATGCATTGAACATAAATAACAGATGCAGCATGCACTCGGAGTCAAATGACCAGAAAGATACATTTTCTCACTGATAGTTCTATGATGTTTTGAAATGAAAGTTAGTCTGATTCCAGGAGTGTCTCAAGTGTATAAGGTTCTTTTCTGTACTGCCATTTTATGAGCCTCTGATATTGATAAGTAGAGTCCCTTTAATGCTTATATTCTGTTCACAGAAAGGAAAGCTTTAGCATTACATAAATAATATTAATCTGAAATAACCTGATATTTCTTGTAGCTTTCTAATAGAGATATGCAGAACAACAGCAATAAGAGCTTTGTTCTTGTGTAGACCCTGGCTAAGTTAAGATCCCAGTCATTGTGATATAATCTCAGGGCAAAAATATTTGCTGTAAAGGTCTGGTCATGCCAACTGTCATAGAATCATAGAATAGTTTGAGTTGGAAGGGACTTTAAAGATCGTCTAGTTCCAAACCCCCTGACATTGGCAGGAGCACCTTTCACTAGACCAGGTTGCTTCAAGCCCCATCCAACCTGGCCTGAAATACTTCCAGGGACGGGGCAGCCACAGCTGATCTGAGTAACCTGTTCCAATGTCTCACCACACTCATAATGAAGAATTTCTCCCTAATATCTTACCTCTTTTAGCTTAAAGCCATTATTCCTTGCTCTGTCATTACAGACCCTTGTAAAAAGTCCCTCGACACCCTTCTTACACACCCCTTCAAGTACTAAAAAGCCTGTCAGACCTGACAACCCCAACTTTCTCAGCCTCTCTTGATAGGGAAGTGCTCCAGCAACAAAAAATCAAACAGGACCAGAGTGTGTCTAACCTACTGTTGGTCTTGGTTTTAAAATGTTGTGTTGTCTGGGAAATGACTACTTTTTTTTTTTCTTTCTTATTTGATTTCTCCCAAATAGTTAGTCATGAAAGAGGGAGCTCTCAGGGTAAATATTGGCTGTTTTATATACAGATATGCCTTTGGTAGAATTATTACATCCTGTTTCAGGAAGAGGGGTGGAAATTTCCTCTGTGTTTGTATTGGTTGAAGAGCTCTAGAAGTTATACTCTACTAACAGGAAAGAATGATAAAGAAATCTTGTAATACTTGTACGCTCATGAGTAGGGAACTTTGCAAACTAAAGCAAGCGTCCAAAGTTTGTGCTTAGCAGTATATGAAAGAACACATAGCAAAATGATAAGAACATTAATTTTTAAAAAGAGAAACTTTGAAAAGGTCAGCATATATGCTTAACAAATGCTGCTGTCAAGAACGTTTATGAGAATTCTGGCCTAAGAAAGTACAATTTCCATAGAGAATAAAAAATCTGATCATTTTTGGTTTATGAGGGGCAAGATGGTCGATAGTCTGACATTAAAAATGTAGCTGGAATTGCATCCTGGAAAAAATCATACTTCTGTGAGATAACAACTCTTTGAACCTGCTGTGGCAGGGATTTTGGGTCTGAATGTATGTTGTGTGAGAATGCTAATGGTATTTCTCCACTCATTATTTCTGACTAGGTGATCTCACTTTTAGGCTGTACTGTTAAACAATTTTAAATGGACATTTTCCCCCACAATTTTGAATTTCCCTAAGGTGAGACTGAAGTCTGTCTGGTTTTTATTCACGGAACAAGATAATTCAAGAAATACCCTTGAGGGCCAGACTAATGGTCCATCTACCTCTATGCTTATTTTATGACAGTGCTAACAGGGCATGCAGTTGAGGGATAACACATGGGCCTCTCAGCTTTCAGGGAGCCATTTTCCTTGTACTGTCTTGACATCCATCAGTTTTGGATTTGTGATGTTAGAGGGGACAACTCTGCCATACCCTTCAGTATCTGTTCATGGACCTCCTGCCCATGAAGTTTTCCTTGAGCCTGAACTATCTGGAAATTAATCCTTTTGATACTGTGTTCCAAGGAATGAAGTTGTCAGGTGTTCACCTTTCTGAGAGTCATTCTGAGTTTTGGTTTCTGAGCACCAAGTAGGATAACAAGTATTCATAGTTAGTTCTGCTATGGTAAATAACTCAGGTATGAATTGTTCATGCTTGTGTTTAGCAATCTTCCAAATATTCTGTAATTTGTATTTAGTTTGGGTTTGGACAAAAACTTTTGCCAGTTACCCCTCTCATAAAGAATTTGTCTAAACACTTGTGTCACATGAAGCATTGTTTAAATGCTTGTATGTAAACAGGATTGGTGAGACGTGAAGAAAATCTTCATGACTATATACGGGCCAAATCAAAACTCTCAAAATATCCAGTCCAGCCTGTTACTTGCTGCAAAACCTGGGATAAACCTATTTATCTCTACTAGCACTTCCCTCTCAAAGCAAAGAAACAGTGGTAGAGTGGTTACATTTTCCTATTTTATAGCTCATATTTGGAGGATTTAAGGTAAATTCTTAGGATTCAAAAGCAGTACATCTTTAAATATTAATCCACTGTGGGACCATATAGTCCAATATCTACATTGATTTGTCTATGGAGGTGAGGGAGAGTATCAAATTCCTTCTGATTTTAATTTGTTCTTTGTGAAGCAAAATTCCGTAATTATTCCACTGGAGAGGGTGGTAGAAATACATATTTGCACTTGTTTGTTTGATTTTAATGTTTAACTTTTACTGTTCAAATTTTTCAAGCATATTGCTTAGAGGTTGTAGTTAAGTAGCTTCAATAAAGGTGGATTGCCAAAAAGCATCTACCTACTTCCCCAAGTCTACATCCTTTTATTTTATCAAAATTCAGCATTTTGGTTTCACTGCTGAATGTTACTACAATCTGATTTCCTAAAATAACTGTAGCTTCTATGCCAGACTAGAATAACAATTGTAAAATGGTAATTCTGTCAAATCATTACACAAGCACTTGATTTTTGAGAGGAAATTGTGCTACCTTTAGTTACTGTGGGTTTTAAAGGCAAACTAGAAGAGCCATTTTCAATACGCCGTTCAAAAGTATCATCAATGAATAATCCAGAGAAAACTTCACAACTGGGAGAGTGTGAGGAATATAAATAGGATAGAAGTCTGAAAACTTAGTTATGTATGTGGTTAAGATTGCTTCTGCTATTATCTGATATCTCAAGATTTTTTTAGAAAACATGAAGGAGCTGATTATATCAATAACAAAATACGCTGTTCGGTGAATTCAGTATAGTTTTCTCCAACTGAGGTATTTGTTTAGACATGGTCAGTGAAGAGTATTTCTAGGACACAACAGATTTCACCCAATCAGAATCCCTGTAAACAGGTCAGATGAATCATGCTGTGAAATGTCTCTCTAATTCTAAGATGGCCTGCAGTGATTAGCTCAGAGAAGCTGCTTAAAACTAGGTAAGATGAATTTCATCCAAAATGACTGCGATCCCAATGATCTGATATGTCCATAGGTGAGGTTTATGCCAGTTAAAAATGTACCAAGTTAGACCTTTCAGGTAATGAAATAAAATTATTAATGCCTTCGTGAGAGGCACCACAACCATCTTCCCAGGAATCCTGCCAAGCACTCAGGGTGCCCAGGTGTAGGAAGCATGAACTTCAGTGTAACAAACGGGGAAATGAGAGTAAAACAAATCGGGGGAAGCAAAAGGTTATTGTGAGGATACTAAAACCTTTATTTCTCTTCAGTAAAATAGAGGCCAGGAGAAAAGGTACACTCTGGGGAGACGATAACTGTAAGTTAAGGAGAACAATCATTTAATCTGAAGCACAGAGCTGGGACAGAAATAATTGGGAACAAATCAGACTGGAAGTTAGAAGATTTCCAGCCATCAAAGCAGTAGTGTTCTGAAGGAGACTCCCAAGAAGGTGGTCAGGTTTTGTTTTTCCACACGTTTAACTGTTTGCAAGGTGGAGAATGATACATTTATAAAAGAAATGTGAAACACGGTTGCCTCCGATAGCAGGAGCCTGGACTTGAAATGCCACCACTTTGATCCTAAAAGGGGATGTGCATGCATGACTGCACTTATTGAAGTGACAGTAATTATGCTGTAGATATGCCTATACTATCAGTGTGAATATGTTGTGGTGCTTCTTTAAACTTGTAATTAATACTAATTGAGCTCTCAGAAACTGAAGGGTTCCTCGTTTAAAAATCCTGTGCTTTTGCTGAGTGTAACAACTGTTTGCTAACTTATCCCTCTTCTTGAAAAACTCCATGTTAATGAAAGGAAGGCACTGTATGTGATATGTTGATAATAAACAGCTCAAAGCACTTCTTACTGTGTAAGCTAAACACGTGTTCCCAGCATAGTGCTTCTGCTACATGTGTTTTCCCTTGGTATTGTATTTACTGTGCTAGACATGTGATTGTAGATTAATACTTTCCCTAAATATTCTGCTAAACACAACTTTGTGTCTGCTGTGAAGAAGTTAGCACAAATGAGAAAAATTATAGGTTTTGTGTATAAATTCAAGCTATATGTTTTCTAACAATCCACCGAGAGGAAAAAAAAAAAGAATTTTCAGGTGCTAAAATTCGGTCTAAGAAATGAAGCTGGATGGCACTAAATAAAACTCATAAAATCATGACTTTATTCTTTTGCTGAATGTCCAACCAACAAGAGTGCCCCCAGTTTGTGATGTGCTGAAATATTGTGGGGTCTTCATGAGACATGTCATGGTAGCACCTTATTTTGTCGTTTCAGCTGCAGGTATATGACAATTCCCATAAATTTGTTAACGTGTTGAAGTTCATCAAGCCTGGAAAAAAAAATTCCTCTTTTTTGTCTTTACGTTTTGTGAATCTGGGATATAACATTACGTCTTTCTTTGAAACAGGGTTCATTTAAAAATAACAGGTGAAACTCAGCTAGTTTGTTACGTGAGTCCTATATCTTTGTTCTGATGCCCTGCATCTTTTCCAGGTGTGCAGCTGCCATTCTGTCTCACAGCAGGACCGTGTTTGCCACTTGACGAGCTGCAGGTAAGCCCTGAGGCCGTTACCCAAAGGTTCAGAATCCCAGTCACCCAGTGCACATGGGGCCATGGCAGTGCTGAGGTTCTCCATCCCACGGGCGGCTTTCCCAGGATGGGGAGGAGACACTCCCTTTGTGTTTGAAATGGCTCCCAAGGAGCTCGGTCATGTTGCTTCCCCTCACAGCACAGGGCTGTGTTTCAAACCAGAACGTGACATTGGACCATGTAGTTTAAACTCTGAAGTTTATATGTTTTGTGCTCCCTTGTATTTTGTCTTTGAAGCAGGAAATCATTTATTTTTATTTATTCACTATTTATAGCAACATGATTAATTCCTGAAGAAACCTATCAGATTTTGTGCCTCTTACCTGATTTAAATTTGACCAGCTTCAGCTTCGAGCCATTGTTTTCTGCTGGCACTCATGAGTGGCATCTGTTTTCCTGTAATCACTGCTAAATATTTGTTCAAGTCAGCTAAAATAGATCTCATATCGCTTAAGAATTTCACCGTAACACGTTGCCCAGTATCCAATAGTTGTGGCTCTTCCTTTACCTATATTTTTTCCCATATCTTTTTCAAAATATACAGAATTTTTCTAAACATGACTGTAGGATTACTACTGATACTGCAGTTGGAGGAAAAAGCAGTTGCCTGTCATTCCTACTTCACCAGCACTTTGAACGTCACGGGGTTGTGCTAAACTTTTATGCTGGGCCCCTGTGTCGAGCGGTGGACGCCTGTGCTTTACTCTGTTCCCTTCAACGACTCATTTGGTTTCTCTTTCTAACCTAAGGATGGATTTTGAGTGCATTGTAGATTCTGCTCATACTTCCAGCTGATGTGATTGTGCGATCTCAGAAGAATATCAAGCCATAATGAAAAGTTTATGGAAAGGTTTTTTTGAATTGTACTATATCTAGAGATTATCTTCAGTTAAAATGACACTAGTTTGGGCTGCTGGTAGTCTAGTACAGATCCATGTAAATGGGATTTACCTTTTTGGTTTATTTAGAGGAGCTGGCTATTAGAAGTGAAATATTCAGGAATATTAGCCTCGAGCGTGAAAGACAAGTCTGCCTAGCTGCTTAATGTTTAATCAGTAGAAAGTAGGCATATCACTGTGTTCTTGAAAAACAGTATTTCACCAGCCTGTTTCAACTGGAGCAGGGGACAAAGGCCTAGCTTTTTGCATACAGTGGCATTCCTAAAGCCAGGCCTGATAGCCACACTTAGGATTTCCTTCTCTCTCTTCCCAATGGCTTCACAATCATATTTTCTTTCCCTCCTGCTTATGTTTCCTCCTTTTATTGCGAATCTTTTGTTAAGGTCTTGGTTCCTTTCTTTAATTTTTTATGTCTCTGGACCAGTTTCGGTTTTGCTGTCATCATTTTCTCTCAATCTTCTGTTTATCCATAAAGCCTGGATAATTTTTTTGCATTATTTTTGTTGTCTTTTTTAACATTACCATACTTATTTGTTTTGTATATCTGGAGGAAATTTTGCTCTACTTTGTCTGCTGAAAAAAAGATCATGATACTAAAAAAGGATCTTGAATCCCTGCTTGTAGGATGGTGGAAGCCAGCTGTCCAGACAGGCTGTGTATTTTGTTATAAATTTACTGGAAGATGAGTGTGTTTTATTAATAAGAATATGCACTTTTGATATTATCTTTGCAGTCAGAATATAGATGAATATAAACTCAGTTAATCATTCTGAATACTAATATTAGTAGAATAGGAGTGAAGTCCTCTTTTTATAATATAGGACATTTTGTTCTGGAAAATTTCTTTAAAAAAATGGGAGAAGTTAAATAAAAAGGGGAACAATAATCTTTTGGCTAAAATCAATGATTAGTTGCTTCTAAAGCTGGATATCCTTCAGAGAAGTCCCCATCCACTATGTTGAGAAAACTTTCCCGCTTTTACCAGTAGAAGCAATTGTCAGCTCTCAAATTAAAGGCAATATAGCCTGTATGTAATATAGTATGTACTGCCTGCAATCTTTTTGCAGTAGATGTTACCTTGAGTCACGAAATCTGCACACTGCATATTTTTGTCAAACAATTATGCACAAGGCTTTTTCCATTTCCCCCTTTGGAGCCCTTTAGTCTTTTTAATTGTCAGCATGTATTGTAAAAGTCTGTTTATTATGCAATTGAAAGTTACCCAGTTATTTCTGTTTGGGAATTATTTTTGGAAAAAAGACAATTACTGGAAATAACACCTGCACTTCTCAAATTTGAGAAAATTACAGCATACTAAAAACACCCTATGAAATGATATCTGATTAAAAGAGAAAAAAATTGAAACAACTTTAGAGGATACACTGATCAATGTTGAACTTAGCTGTTAGTAGAACACTTAATCCTACATTTTGTCATTACATGGAGGGAAACTGGAATAGCTCTACTCTACATGTTCAAGAGCCCAGCATTCCCTCTTAAGGAAAATCCAAAATATAAGGAATGCCATTGTTTGCTGTGCATGTGGTGACCGGTTATATTAAGTTGAAGTTACTGCCATCTGGTGGGCAAAGTAGTGTTATATCCCAATAGTTGGAAGCAATTCTGTTAGGGTTATGCTCTCTGTATGTGTGTATACACCCACCCACTCCCCCCTGCCCTACAGAAATAGATATAGGTATATTTAATATAGGAATTTGGTTGCTGATTTTAAAAGAATTTTCAAATATTCAGTGATACAGAATGGCCTGCTGAATTGGAGATTAGTTAAGGGTAGAGAAATGTAGGAAAGAAAATAAGGAAAATATAAGAGGCAGAGCAGACGGAGATGTGAAATATGTGCTGTGGTACTGCCAGTGCACCCACACTTCTGCTCTAGATTAACATAGATAATCATATATAAAACTGTCTTCAGAATATTTCTTTGTACTTTGCCCAGCTGGAGATTCTGCAGTGTTTCATGTAGTTTCATGTACTACTTCCTATCATCATATCATAGGATCATAGAATGGCGTAAGTTGGAAGGGACTTAGTTCCAACCCCCTTGGCACGAGTGGGGACACCTTCCACTAGAGCAGCTAGCTCAAAGCCCTATCCAACCTGGCCTTGAACACTTCCAGGGATGGGGCATCCACAGCTTCTCTGGGCAACCTGTGGCAGTGCTTTGCCACCCTCAAAGCCAAGAACTCCTGCTAATATCTAATCTAACCCTCCTCTCTTCCAGTTCGAGGCCACACCTCCTTGTCCTGTCACTCAGACCCTTGTAAATAGTCCCTCTCCATCTTTCTTGTATGCTCCCTTTAGGTACTGGACACCACAATTAGGTCACCACAAAGCCTTTTCCAGGCTAAACTATCCCAGTTCTCTCAGCCTTTCCTCAAAGGAGAGATGTTCCATTTTTCTAATCAACTTGGCGACCTCCTCTGGACTCTGTTAGATGACCACTAATTATTGCTGCAAAAACATCCGTGCAGTTTCTGCTTTATGCTTCCATTCTTTGCTTATCTTTTCTCTTTGCTGCAGTAAGTTTGCTCCTCCTTGGGTCTTCACATATACTTGTGTTAACTATTGTCTGATTCCTGAAGGATCAGCCCGATAGGCATGGATTTGCATGAGTAGTGCATCAGGAGAGTCTGTGGGGCATTTTACACACATTCAATTATTTATGTTTTCTCAAGGAGCTAACACTCTTATGTTAGATGTATCAGTGTAGTGAATGATAGGCAAAGTGGTAAGTGAAGCAAGATTTAGTTGGGGGAGACAGTGTCAGGGACCTGTGTTTAGTAAGAAGTTGCTCAGTAACCATGTGAGAATGATAATAGTGTCCAGAATTTGCTCTGATTTCATTGGTATGGTGTCTGAAGACTCCAAATAAGATTAGGTCTGCTTTGTGTACAAATATTAAATTGTTTTTGTGATTGTCATATGCTGTGCTTTATTTTGGTGGAGAACAGTAAAAGTGATCCTTTGCTCTTGATATTCAGAATAAATTGCCGTTTTCTCTACTATTAGGTTTGTATCAAAAATGTATCTATAACTGGCATCTTTTCATGCTCAGAGTCAAGGAGAAGTTAGGGCGATCCAAGAGTCCCGTGGGGTGCATAATGGTGAGGTCAAATTCCCAATTTGTGTTGGTCAAATCCAAAGCCCTCCAGCTGCATGACTAGTCTCCGATGGCATCCCAGCTGCCACTGTGCCAGAGCTGAGGCTGGCCAAGGTAAGGCTACAGGAGGCATACGTGGCTTCAGTGTTGTTCCTCGACAGTCTGTGGGCCCTCAGTGGCACGTGGTCAATGGTGAACACGGGACACAGGATTTGAGTGGAGCTGACATCCCTGGATTCTGAGTCCTGTCAGATCACTGAGGAGACTTTGCCACAGGCACTTGAGAACATCATGCCTTGTGCTGAATTGCAAAAGCAAAAATCAGGGGCAGAGTAGTATTAGATTTCTCTTTAAAGGGATAACAGTGCTGCCACCCTATACTTTATTACAAGATGTATATTGTTCTAGTGACATTCTCTCTGTTGTCTTTTTTTTTTTGGGGGGGGTGTTGACATCCTTGCTTTGGTGGGCTTTTTGATGCTGTAGTCTACAGAATGTTGTTTCTTTGGCTGCTTACTGACATTAATAGGTGACATCAGAGTCTTGCTGAGTGCTTGTCTGACTTCATGTTACATTCTGGACAACTAACTTGAATTGCAAAAGCTCGCCCATTTGATAAGATTTGGGGTTCTGCTTCATTTATATGTGGGTTTTTATTTCCTGTCCTGTCCTGTCCTATTTCCTGTTCTTGGTTTATACATTTACAAAGTGATTGGTCAAGTCGAGGTTGTGGGCAAGCCACATTCTTGAAGGATCAGCCCAATAGGAATGGATTTGCATGAGTAGTACATCGGGGGAGTCTGTGGGGCATTTTACACACGTTAAATTATTTATGCTCTCATATCTGAAAACAAATTCTGGTTACAAAACCACATGTAAAGAGGCCTTATGATTTTGTGAATTCTTTCATCCTTGAACCTAATTAAGCAAAAAACCTAATGTCAATACACTTCAGGTGCATCTCTTGGATGTTACTGAATGAGTTAAGTGTAGTTTCAGAAAAAGATACTTCTCATGTCTCATAATTCTTGTTTATTTTTTTAAAGTTCTTCTTCACTTGGTTGGTTTTTGCTGCCTTTTGTAGTTTTTTGTGTGCATTTTGTCTTTCTCCTTTTTCTGAACTCTCTAGGAGCCAGAATCCTGCCTAGATAACATCTGTCAAAAGGAAAACCATTGACCTTGTAATCCTGTCATTCTGCTTTTAAGACTGCATTGCACATGCAGGTGTCTGATTTCTTTAGGTTTTAGAGGAAGTACTTTTTCATGACTTTGCAATGTAATTCCCTAATTGTTTTTCAAGGAGACAGACACTTTTCACACAGTAAGGCTCTTACTGGAAAGGTTTAATGGTTAGAGTGGTGGGGGATACCTGACCACCTATTATGTAAGTGCTTCGAACTCAAGGCCACAGCTTGAACCATCCAGTGCAAAGATCTCTCTCTGACTTGGTCCAGTTTGGACAAGACAGAAAAGTGGAACAGCTTTCAGAAGGAAAATAATCCCTGTTTCTTTCTTCTAGTCTTCAACTCAACATAAAGTTCGCTTTGTGCTGTTGATAGAAGCTCCTAAGCTGATTTGTTCTTGATTACAAAACTGGCTGCTTTCTATTTTCTCTACTGCTGGTAAAATGACCGGCAGTGAACCATTCTTTGAAATCCTGGTCACATTGAGATGCAAGCTTTCTGGAATATATTTTTCTTTTTTTCTGCCAGTGTCTTTTTTTTCATTTTTCCCTCTCTTTCCCCCTTTTTTCTCTGTTGCTTGACATATTTATTTATAATCCCCTGGGATTAATAAGCAGTTTGATAGCTAGAAAGTAATTGGTCTCTGTACTTAGGATTACTGAACTGTAAGAGAAGCTTTTGTAGTGAAAGACAAAGCAATACAAGACAAGGTTAGAAGGATGTATCTTCTGAACCAAAAATGACCATCTTCTAGAGTGCCTGTTAAGGTGAGATAGAGTTATGGATGTTATGTGATATGGATTATTCATTTGAGTATGGAATGCATTGCAGATCTCAAATTTCACCTCTTTAAATCAAAGTTTATTATACGCATGTCCTTACTTAATGAGTTGATACAGAAATGAGGGAATCCAGCTCTTTGAGCTCTTTATGAAGGAAATCAGAACTGAGCACCACAGTGATCACAGCTAGCTTTGTAATTCTATGAGGATGTGGATGTTCCTCTCCAGGAGCACTATGATAGATGTGATATTTAATTTGATATTTGAATCTCCATTCTTGGAAACGTTCAGGACATGACTAGACAAGCCACTGCAAAACCTGCTCTTAGACCTACTTCAGCAGGAAATCAGATGAGATGATTCTTAGATCTTCATTAATAGCGTAGCCATAAATAAAGGGATTGAGTGCACTCTCAGCAAATTTGCAGATGACACCAAGCTGAGTGGTGTGGTTGACACACCTGAAGAGCTGGATGCCATCCAGAGGGACCTGGGTAAGCTGAAGAAGTGTGCCTGTGGGAATCTCATGAGATTTAACTAGGCCAAGTCCAAGGTGCAGCATCTGGGTTGGGGCAACCCCTAGTACCAGTCCAGTCTGGAGGATGAACAGACCCAGGGCAGTCCAGAAGAGAGGCTGGACATGACCCAGCACTGGGAGCCCAGAAACCCCCCATGTGCTGGGCTGCATCCAAAGCAGTGTGGGCAGCAGGGGAGGGAGGGGATTCTGCCCCTCTGCTCTGCTCTGGTGAGACCCCACCTGCAGTGCTGCCTCCAGCTCTGGGGTCCCAGCACAGCAAGGACATGGAGCTGGTGGAGTGAGTCCAGAGGAGGCCACCAAGGTGATCAGAGGGATGGAGCTGCTCTGCTGTGAGGAAATGTTGAGAGAGTTGGTATTGTTGGGTCTGGAAAGGAGACTTCAGGATGACCTGACTGTGGCCTTCCAGTACCTGAAGGGAGCCTAAAAGGAATATGAAGATAGACTTTTTGCAAGGGCCTGTGGTGCCAGGGGTAGGAGGGAATGGCGTCAAACTGAAGAGTGTAGGTTTAGATTAGATATGAGGAAAAAATTCTTCCCTGTGAGAGTGGTGAGGGACTGGAACAGGTTTCCCAGAAAAGGTGTAGCTGCCACATTCCTTGAAGTCTCCAAGGCCAGGTTGGGTAGAGCTCTGAGAAACGTGGTCTAGTGGAAGGTGTCCCTATCCATGGCAGAGGCGTTGGCACTAGGTGATCTTTAGGGTTCCTTCCAAGCCAGGCCATTCTATGATTCTGTGACTTCGACATCTCTTCCAAGCTCATTTATTCTGTGATTCCTTGATATGAAATCTAGACTTCTAGAGGCAAGATATTCCCAGAGAATAGAGATTTCAGTACAAGGTCATACTTCTTATCTTAAAGATAATGAGTGAATGTGAGTTTTTAAAAATTGACTTAATTTTGAGGTAGACAATCACTATAATGAATTCAGTTTATGAACACTGGAAATTTTTAGATGCTTTTTAAAGCTTGTCTCCTGAGCCTTTCTAAGGACTGTTTGGGATGGTGGGGGACATTTCCTATGGAGATTTTGAGTGCAAGCCACAATTCTTTTACATAGCTGTGTCTCTGACACAAACATACAAGTACATGTATGCTTTTATTAAAATAATAAAATAAAAGGAATCTTATCAAAACATTGTATTTCATACTTAGTTTCCCCCTAAGAGAAAGAGGAAATGATCTAACTATGACAGACACTACTTCTAGCTTTTATTAGACTGCTGAGGGTACTTTGATAGCCTGGTGCTAAAGGCAGTCAAAAGACTGTACTTCTAATAGAATACTAAATATTTTTAATGGTACTTTATTGTTTTTTAAAGCAAAAGAATTTAAATATCTTATAACTTTCAGACTACTGATGCATTATTTTAAAATCTTGTGCAATCTGAAGGTCAGTAAAATGCTAACAATACTTTCTGAAATTCTTGTGCCGTCATCTGGTTTAGAGGGAACACCCTCTCTCTGGGGTAGAAAAGAAATTTAGTCTAGGACACTAAGCAATTTTGGCTTCTCTTGAACAAATATCTCAAGTAAAACAAACTTTTATATACTTCATGCTGTTCTTACTCCTATGTACTGAGGGAACTTCAAAACTTAAGTTATTCAGCTTAGTTGAATTCAAGGAGCACTTTGTAAGCAGACATGATGTTTTCTTCAGGTGGGATTAGATTAAGTTTTGGGAAAAATCAGTTTCAATAACATGCCAGCATGTTGATATTCCTTTTCCTAGTGTGTTGTCCTTCCATTTAGAGAGGGGTGCACAACTGATCTGCAAGAAAGCTGGCGCATCATGTCTTTGAATTTAGTCTTGGCTGATAACAAAGAAACATCAATGAGCTTAATTTATGTATAACTTAATTTGATCAGCTACAAAATGAGTATCTTTTGCAGTGAATAGACAAGATGGACAACTGAGCTACAGTTATCATTCAGTATTTTGTTGTCATTCAGTTTTTGGATGAATCATGACACGTGCAGAGCCAGCTTGGGCCCATGTTTTTCTACCTTAGATCTCAGTGCTACTTTAATGTGGTTAAAATCATCTTTAATCCACAAATAGATTAGCTACTTTCATGCTTAAACTCTGTGTGAACCAAACAGGCTCCATGTAGACCTAATTTGAACCTCCCTGAATCAATTTTCCTGAATGAGGAACACAGAAAATAGATGCAGAGGCAAGTCCAACAGCTTTTATCAGTTTGGACTTGATGTCAACTGTCCCAATCCTGCAGTGAATCTATCTGCAGTTGTTATCGCTTCCTCCTGCTCCATTTCCAACAGGTGTTATTAGGTCAGGTGTTGCAAACATGGAAGCACTGAGAGGCAGCACTGGGCTAGAGCTGGTAAACTCCAGGAGATCAGACTTCAGTGCAAAGCCTTTTTCTTGCACTCCCTTAACAGAACACGAGCTCTCAATAACTCCAGCACAGCACTGACTCCACACTGGCAGAGTGTTTGAGCTGTGAGGTGGGTTCCTGGCCCTCCAGGGCAGCACTGTGCTGTGAGAGATGCAGAGCTTTGCTGCATCAAATCCAACTGTGTGGAGCTACTCCTTGGTCCTCTCTAAAACTATCTGTATTACTTCTGCATCATTTTACTTCCCTGCTTTCCCTCTCCAGTCCCCCAGTTTTGGGGGAATCCAGCCTACTGTTACCTTGGACAACAGAGAACTGATGATGCTGCAGTAATGAGGTAACCGAGGGGCTATAGTAGTACAGCATACTTATAGAATCCCTATATTTTTTGTATCTATTAATTTTAAAAGATTGACTTTAATTTTACCTGATTTTTAGTTTTGCATTTAAATCTAGGATGGTCTTTATGCTTCAAATCAGTATTTCATTTATGTACTGCTTTCAAATTGCTGCACAGAAGCAGGCTGAAACACCTTTTATGCAGGTTGTATTATGGAAAGGCCTGTACTCATTTTTCTGAGCTTTTACTTCCCTTCAGATTACTTCAAAACTTAATGGTATTCAGAATGAGAATTGCCTTGCTGAACATTTAAAACATGCAAGCTTTACTTTCTCTTATGCCTTGTGTTGTTTTGTTAAGGAGTTTTTAAATCTTCTGCCCTCGTTTTGGAGCAAGTGTAGTAGTTCTCTGGAATAGAGTTTCAAAGGAATTAGAGGTAGTTAGACACAACGTTTTGAATGTGCCTGATGTGTTGGATTCGCAGCTGCATGTGCATCTGTTCAAGAGGGGGCTGGGGATGGGAGGAGAGCCTGGATCCGTCAGTACCAGCTATTGCTTCACATCTTAGATCCAACAGCAGCACATCTCCCTGGTTTGGATCATCCCTGTGCTTATCCCTCAGGAAGAAAATAATCTGTGTTAGGAGAGGTGACTGGTAGGTCAGAACTGGGTCCTCATCCTGTGCTTGCCACGCCACTCAGGTCACATATAGGCTGTATATACACACTCCTGCTCAGATGAACCCCATTTGTTCCTCATTTCCAGAGTATTTAAGGGAGGTACTTCTGGCATCCAGGGCAGCATCTGGGAGCTCTCACAACTCCATCAAAAGAAAACAGGGGGGATGAGTTTTGAATGTACAGAAATAGGTACTTTGAAAAACATCAGTCTGTGAGAGGATTGGTTTTGGTGCCCAAAGTAAAGTAACTTTGATAATTTTCTGCCAGTTAAACTGAAATGATACAAATGGTGCTTTTCCACACAATAGTCCATGTATGTATGTGCTGTGTTCTTCAGTGAAGGTTTGTGGAGTGCTTGGATAGGATAATATTTGCCAAAGAAACAGCCTTTCAGAAATTAATAATAACATGTGATGTTTTAAGTACCTTCAGTAAGGGAGATAAAGCCTTAAGTAATAAGACCAAAAAGAAGTGCTGAAAGGCTATTTAAGTAATGATAACTGTCCTTCTGGGCGTTAAGCAGTATCTGTTCAGATTATAAATTATGTATTGTCCTCTAAAGACTGTTTTGTAGTGAGAATATAAACCAAGACTTACCATTCGGGACTTTTTTTTGTTCATTTTTTAATGTGCTTTCATAGTGAAATATGTGTATATATTATATATTAAATATATATTAATGTGTCTACATATCAAATAGCGAAACCTTATATTTTGAAGCTACTTTGAGGTTACAAAGTTGAACACCAGAAAATAGCCTATAAATATATGCATACGCATATCTGGTAATTAATATGTAATATATTTTTTTAATATATGGAATGCTTCAATGAACACTTTCTCTTCTCATGGGTACTGTATTGACATTCAAACTTGGATACACTTTCTGAATGTTCACTGTACATAAATATTGTTCAAAGATCCTTTGGAGTCAGTGGTTTTCGTTAACTTTGCTATAGGTTTCATTATGAAAATCTTCTTAGAAGTGATAGTTGAATATGATATCAGATGACAATTTGGGAGAAAATATATTTGTTTGTTGGGTTTTTTGGGGCTGTCAAGTCTTCCAGGAAGGTTATGTTGCTTACTGAAGTTTAGTATTTTGAATTCTGAATAATCTTTAAAATTTTGTGATTTAGTTAAGTTCAGCAGACATGCAGTGCAATGGGTGTCAGTGGAATTATTTGAAAGATGTGTTTGTAAAGTCAACATGATTATGCATTAGGCTCTAACATCAGCACACTATTAAATCTGTACAAATAAATGCCTTATCTTTTTTATTGTGTTTTGCCTTTAACCACTGGTATATACCAGAGATATCATTGTCTTGTTCCAGAATGCTCTATGCAATTATTATTGACATGGAATTCCAACTTTGCAAAACCAAAATGAAGACTGACTGACAAAGTGCATCATGAAGAAAAATGAGGAACCGTTAAAAGAGTAGGACATTAAGTGAAAAATTAAGAAATTTTATAGCCAAAGTAAAGTTCTTTCCCTCCTTCCTTTCACTGACAAGGTCATAATGCAGAAAGAAAAGGGCATTTTCATTTGTTTATATGATTTTGCTGAGTTGTTTTCATGAAAGACAATTGAATTTAACAACCTGAAAACACACAGACCTAAATGTAATTTAAATAATAATTAAATGTAGGTGAAAGAGGACATATAGCTGACCATGGACTAGTGTTACAAGCACTCTGAGCATCCACTTGGCCCAGCTCTTCTTTTATGTTTTTTGGAGTTATGGTAAATAAAAATTTTGAAACAAACCAGCATTTTGCTGAGAGAGCCTCTGGTGGGAGACTGAGAAAGTGATAACAGACCAAAACATCACACAGGTAAAGGCACTTTTACACTTGTAACTCCCTAGTGTGATGGGAAGCTTGTGGAGTAATAGAGCAGTGCTTGGTCCAAAGCTCAGACCCCTCTGGAGAACCTCATCAGTGAGACTTTGCCCTAGGGGGTCACCAGGGAGCTAAAAAGGAGGTCAACGTGAACTACTGGGCTAGAAATACTATCTTTGCATCAAAAAAAAAAAGGACAGATTTAAGCATATAGGTTTGTCAAAGCCAGAGAAGGATGCCATGACATAATCAACACATGGTATTTTGGGAACATGGGAGAGGCATTGGCTTGAGGATATAGGTGGGAAAGGCCATAGCTACAGCTGATGACATTAAAAAGTATCCTACCTATGAAGACACAGAAGGAAATTAATTAGTCCTATCAGTGAAGGCCAGATGTTAAAGGTTTTAGAAAGACTGAAAAGGTTTCTGATGGAAGGGACTTCTGTGAGACAAAATCTTATATTTTTGTTCTAGTGATGCACAGCTTGAGTCGATGGTCAGATGTTCGTAGAGAGATAACTGAAAAGTAGCTTGAGTTTAATTTGGATGAAAGGAATGCTACCTCTAAAACATTAAATAGAATGGGAGATGGCATGAGTGTGTGAATTGTGCTGGCCATCTCCATTTATACTTTACAGAAGTAAAGTGAAGTGTTGTGTAAGTTTGCTTTTTCAGTGATGTGAGTGACATCTGGTTCAATTTTTATTGACCTGCTTGGAAGGCAGGTGGAGTTTGAGAGACACCTAATAAAAATGGATTCATCAACACTTGTATAAGCTGAGAATTATTTACACTGACTAAAAAATGTTTCTTCCTTAATGTTAGGGAGACTAAACAAGATCATGGTAAGAAAATTGTCTCCCTAAAGAGCAGATGCTATTACAAAATAAATTCTGAATAACGGTTAATGAGAGAACACACAAGATCATTTGTTTTTAAACGTTTTGTATTCACTTTGCAATCATCTTCATTCAGAGCAGTTGGGGAATGGCATAGACAGTGAGATGTGGGTCAGGACTTGGTGGTACAGCTTGAAGGAAAAACAAAGCAGGTAAGTAGAAATCTGATCTGCAAGTAATTTTGTGTTTTCATGTAGGATAGGGAGTCGTGGTCACAATGAGAAAACAGCCTGGTGCTGACGTTTATTCTTCCTTTCAAATGAAGTACAGAAGGTTGCTGGATTTTTTTTCCAGACGTTGTTAGTGTAAATGTTAGAGAAGACTTGCTTGTCTATTTTCAGCAAAGCTAATTTTCCAGATCTGAGCTCTCTTGGCTTCAGCTATTGGAATTGCATACCAGATAACCACAAAAAGCACAAGAATTCAGTGTTTTATAAGAAATCAGTTTGTATTCATTTAACTGCATTTGGTTTCATTTAACTATATTTGAAAACTTTGAAGCTGAGGCTAATAGACCAGTACCAAACTTTGAATCTTGTTCATCTATATTAAGCATATATAAACTACATATAAACAAATGGGCTCACTTTTTTTTTTTTTTTTTTTTCTTTTCCCCTTTCCCTCTCTCCCCTCTACTCAGCATGGCAAAATACCCGGTACTGGCAAGAATGGGAAGATGACTTCCTTGTTGTTGCTTTGCTATCCAAATTCATTCTCAACATCTAACTAAGTATGATATTCCATTGTAGCAAAGCAGATAGCTGGCTTAGCTGCTTCATTGATGTTTTTGTGTTCCTTGCATTCAAGTAGATTTTCAGTATAGTTCCTTAAAAATAACTGGATTTAATTTCAGCATATATCCTCGTGTGACTATTCAGAAGGTAATTGAAGGTAGCTAAGGCTATGAACTGCTTTCATAGCCTCCATTTCATTTACAGAGCTTTGTTTAAAGCAGTGGACAGTACCAGTACTCAGTAATTGCAGGGAGGTTGGCTCGCTAAGGGAAGTACTAAAAAGGTCATGCTGAAGAGACAGTACAAACTGTGAGAAGTCAATATAAGAAGTCAATTGTATGTAAAACATTGTTTTAGTTTGTTGTGTCACTGTGCTGTAATGTGATATACAAATTAGTGGGGTCATTTTTATCCTAGAAACCAGTCTTGGCATTAGTTTCTACAGGACTCAGCCAGTTGCAGCCACCTCCAGCAAGAAAGAAGAAAAGCCTCTTGGCTGTTCTGCATGTGGGCATTAAGGACATAAATGCAGAGACTGACTGAGTGGCAGATGTATTCTGGATCACTGAATTTTATGAATGTTGCATTGTTCCAGTTTTAGTTGTCATCTGTTCCTCATCCTTTGTCTCCTTAATGTTTTTGTAGACGACAAACATTGTCCAGAGGGACTTTGGAAACATATCTTGTTGAACTTTTTGTTGAGTACAAGATGGTAATCTGAAGCTGAGTGTGTTAAAGATTTCAGGATACAGTGTTTAAAAAGCGTAGGTAGGAAGAGTGATGAAGAGGCAGAACTAAGACAGAAAACAGGATATTTCAATCAAGCAATAATGACAATTATGGGAAAGCTGGTGTTTAGAAATTAACAATATCAGCCTGGATAACTGCATAAGATGAGGAACAAAGAGTATTTTTCTTTTCTTGGGGAAAAAGGTAGACCTGGGACAGAAATTCATCATCTAAGGGAAATAAATGAAAGGGAACATCAGCTACTGATAAAATGTTTTTCAAAGGCCTATCTGAGAACCCTGGAAGTTTGCTGAGTGCCTGATCTTCCAGACTTTTAGGCTGGGGGTTGCTTATTTTGCATTACTTAAGCTATTTGTGTATTTTTTCCACCTCCATTTATTTTAACTTATAGGACAGGATTACTAGATGCATTTTACTGACCTACAGGAAAGCCAGAGCAAGAAAGAGACCAAAGCTAAGATCTTCACAAGTACCAACTTCCACAAGGGAAGTTTTGGGGACCTTACTGTTTTTGTGTATCTGTGGCCCAAGGCTTAGCTCATAGCTGAGAAAGTGGTCTGGGTTGAAATGAGGGATTCAAGCTACATCTGCCATCTCAAGTCTGATACCATAACCACTAAGACCTCTTTTTGAGTTTTTATTGTGTTGGTCATAAATTCTTCCTACAAAATTAATTTCAAAGTGTTGTAATTGGTGTGCCATAATTGTATTGATTTGGCATTTGTTTTCCAGGTAGATTTCACTAGCCTATAGAAATTTTTGCCTAAAGAATTAATTCAAGATTATGTCGAGACGTGATTAGAGAAAAATTCCAAATGGAGATGATCAGTTTTCAAAAACAAGTTCTGATTTTTCATCTTCCTTACAGTTTCTATCTGAAATCAGTTATTATTTTCTTATAAGACAATCTAATATTATTCATGATTAAACAGGTGGAACTACCTGACTTTTCAATAAAAACTTGTACAATGTAAACAGCATATTTTATTGCTTTGGGGAATAAAGAGCAACTTTGTCACAACTTTATTGTTTGTACAAAGCACATTGTTAAACTGTGAATATCTGAACACCTGAATCCACTTAAAATTCAAATGGACCTCTTTACAGCAATGATGCCTTAATATTTTAAGTTTCCTAGGGCAATTTTTCCTGAAGTGTGATCATTATAGATAATAATGATAATTATGAAATTTGTTACATTTGAAACACTAGATTATTGTATGAAATGGTTATTAAAATATCTTCTCTAATATGTGTGAATTGTAAGGATGAGTGGCATAACACTCCTAATAGCTATTTAGTTACATTTCCTAAGAGGAGATGTAGCCATTTGAAAAGGAATGGTAGAAGTCTAGTTTCCTTTGTTCATGAAGTTTGTTTCCTGGAGCAACACAGTGGAATCGCTACAGTTGTGCCGATGCTGTACTACCTTGCAATTAGTCTGTCTTTAATGAGGAGAGAAGGAAGGATCGAGGCAGTGTGGGGAGACTTGCTGTTGCAGCAGACACTGTTAACTTCTGAGACCTTTATCTAACACTTTTATCTTCATTCTGCAGCCCAAAGCCTGCACAGCCATCTTTGTTATGCAGTGATTCAAGCAGGTATCTGCACTGCAAGCCTTCGTCCAAACATTTTAGCGCAGAGCTGAAACCAGGTGCGATTGAATCAAATGCATGCTTTTAATTAAAATGTACGTTTCTGAAACTATACACCACTGACCGTGGTAAGTGTACATCCTTTACTGGGGAGCATCTGTAATGGAATAACACGTTATGTATGTCTGCACTGTGCAGAAGGTAGAGTTCTGATTTCTGATGTGTGCATGTGACTTGTATAATGGAAAAAAACATCTTCTCAAGACAAGTATGCCACTGCTTGCCTTTTGAGAAATACTCGTGGAAGGCATGAAAGGCTACAGAGACTGTTTTTTTTCCCAGCAGAAACAAATTTCTTGTTACATAACTTCTTTGGCTTCAAGCACCAAGCAAGCTGTTTGGTTCTATACTGGGACTTTGAACCTGCCAACTCTGACAGCTTCACATAATCACGTAACTGTTGTTTGGTGGCATGCTCTCCGCTTAGATAGCTTTAACCTTGTCCTCTAGGTGAGACTCAAACAATGCTTCCTCTTCAAAAGTGTATCTGTCAGCAGTTAATGTGAAAGTCAGATCATCTGTGCTGCTGTTTTCTGTTACAAGAGAGAAGTAGGTAAGATTTTGAGATTGTGAATAAAGAGAACAAAAGGAAAAGAGAATTTCAGGCTCTTCTGTGTAGACATTTCTGAGGTTTTGTGTTTTTTTAATATAACATATCAAAATACCACTAAAAACTACATAAAATTTAAATTTATTTGAAAGTGAATTTAGAAATTTCTCTGGTGATTTCTCTAAATGCTTTGTATTCTGAAGAATGCAGATAGCATCCTTTCATAATCAGGCTTTGATAAAAATACTTCTGTGTGCTGTTGGGTAGGTGAAGGAGGCACTTTTTGCATTTTGCAAAATTACCTTTTTTACTTTTATCTTTGAAAGGTGCTGTAAAGAAGGTTTTGTTTGCTTTTGTGTTATATACAATCATAAAAATATTCTAGGCACCTTGTTAGGTTTCAAATAAATATTTCCTTATTTAAACGTCTTTTGAAACATCCTGAGGTGTGATTTACTTTCAGCTGTTTCGAAAGAAATGAGCATGCTAATCATAAATTTCAACACTCTTTTAACTTTTTTCATTTTGTGATGAACATATTTAAGCTCTTCTCTATAATTCTGTTTCTTCCAGATAATTGTATTAAACTTTTGGTTAGTATCCTCATCAGCAGTTTTATATCTTAGGAGACCAAGCCCTTAGATTTACTTTACTATAAACCCTAGGGAAAAGTCCTCATCAGCCGGAAGTTGTTTTTTGGTTGGTTTGTTGCTTTTTACTTCTTTTTTTTTTTTTTCTTTTTTTCAATTTTCAAACTGACCAGGCTTTTCCCACGTGGGTGTGCCTCTAAATCCCTTCCAAATTAAACACAGAGATATAAACCCAGTGTGCAAACAATAGCAATAGAAGTGCATCTTATTTATCCCTTCTTGCTTTTTACTCATGAGCATCCTTAGGTATGGTCTTTCAATATTCTAGGAGCGAGAAATATACTTAGATGCACAGCCGGCTTTCTCAAGTGACCTGTATTGATTACAGTTTTAACTTTAATTGTTTAACAGTAGAATACTGGGTCTTAATCTTCATTGAAGATGTCATCTTTGGAGGGAGCTTGATTAGAAACATATTTTATCTCATCAATTTGTTGCCCCGGTTGTGAGGAAAATGTAAACTGTAATTCAACCTGCTTTTCAAGCTTTTGATCTCTAAACAAATGTAGTTGTACAGCTTTTTCCCATGATCCAAACCAATCCTTTAAAACCTGTTCTGCACCCATACAGAGACTATGTTGGCTATCCTATAATTATATTATTAAATTAAAATGATTTTCTCATAGTAATGGTAGGAATGAAAATAAGACCTATTCCAAACCCTACAGAGCTGTACACAGCTTCTTATGTACAAGACTCATCCATGAAATTGTTAATTAACTTTAGGAGTATTAGTTTAATCTAACTGTAAGTTCTCATTGCAGCTAACATCAAAGGCATGAAATTAGTTGTAGTATTTCTAATATATATATATATATATATATATATATATATACAGATATGTGTATTTGTCTGTAGGCGTATCTACGTGGCTACTGAAAGTTTCCAAGGCTTGAATTACACTTATGGGGACTTTTTCCTCCTCAAATGTGGTATGATCAGATCCTGTAATATTGAAGAACAGCAGTGAAAAACAGAAACCTTAGAAAATGTTGATAAACATGCAATGGAACAGGCAAGATTTGCTTCCTTACTATAACCACAGTGATTTCCCAGAGTGGTATATAAGTGGAGTTTTGGAGGACTGTTGGACGGTTGCCACTAGTTAAGAATAAAATCACTCAAGAAGCAGAATAGCCACAAATATTATTCTAAACCCTTCAAATTATACAGCCACGGTATGCTGGAAGGAGGAATTGACTGTGCATTATATTATTGCAACTTTTTAACAGCAAGTGCCCAGCCCTGACAAGCCAGATTGGTGTTTTTTAATGAAAGCGAATACAGTTAATCTGTGTATGCTTTCATTGACAAGGTTCTGCACTTAGGAGTACAGCACAGATGGTATAAGCAATGAATACTTATGTCTGACTGTAATTGATCCTATCAACAATGACATACCTTTAACTGGGTTGTATCACTTTACGTCACATATGGTTAATTAACTAAGGGCCCAAATACACTAAGGAGATTTTTGTGTTTATACTTAGGAAAACAGTCTAGACAGGTGTTAATGTAAATGAAGTTAGTACTTGTCAAAGGTGAAATTCTCCATATGTAGCCCTGCTTCAGTCTCCAAATAAATATAATTTGGCTATGTCTACATTAGCAAGTAGTGAGGAGCAATAGGACTTGATCTGCAGAGTGAAACAGTTGATGCTGAGGATTCCAGTTCTCCACCGCAGGGATCAGGGGGAGCAGGGAGGTTGCCCCAGGCTGGCTCTCTTCTGGTCCCACTGACTAAATGCCCACATTTAGTGACTGCAGGACACAACTAGGTGCAGTCTTGGAAGGCATAATTTGGTTTAGGTTAATTCCCTATATTTAGTACCTTGCTGTGTATTTTTGGCAGCTACATTTTTTCATCTGTAAAACAAAGCTTGGCCTTAACTTCCAACATTATTCAAGCTCAATAAAAAGAGATTTGCTTCCTTAGATAACCCCTCCATGCTTCCTGATTAGCCATCAAAGACATTAATTGTACTTCAATATATATGACATGGCACTAAATCTGTATATGTCTGCCCTATTCATGGTGTGGTATCATGCAGTAGAGTTTGTGTTAAATTATTTTCTTGCATGTATTTGGATTGGCCTTTAGTTGGATAGTCTGTCTCTTGTAAAAATACTGTTAAAAAATTACATATCCTAAATTCTTTCCTTTTATGGACTGTTCTTTCCACTGCAAAGCACACCTTCCCTTTGCTTTCTCGAACATGGAAAATGGTATGACAATATAGAACTTGATGTGGTTCCAATTTTGGTCCTAGACGTCTAATCTTGGTATTTTACCTCATTTTTGGTCTACTTTTTAAACTTGTAGTTTTACCTTGAAGTCACTGAATGTATAATTCTAATTATACATCAGAATCCAGTGGACACCAATTGGTGCCCCAGAAGAAAATCTCAACTGTTTTCTGAGATGCACCTGCAATAAATGTTTTTGGATTTTAAATGACTGGTGAACATATTCTTCTTGGCTGATTGTTCTTCCCAAGCAAGTATTCCTACAAAGATTCTTTTTTCTTGTAAAAAAAGGAAAAGTATTCAGGCCTTTTAAGACCTTACATGTTTCACATCACCCAGCCCTTTTTAATAGCAAGGTAGGGTTTTGTTTTACTTTTTTTGTGGGACATACCTTTTTTTTGTCAAAGCTTGTTGTAGTATTGCTTGTACATAGTAAAAGAATAGCAAGCATAGCATCCTAAAAAGGTGGACTTAAGTAAATATAACAGCAACATTAATTCCAGGTTTAATGGGATGTTTTAATGTACATGTTGGAAAAGAGAAGGCTTTGGGGTGACCTAATTGTGGCCTTCCAGTGCCTGAAGGGAGCCAACAAGAAAAAGATGGAGAGATTATTTAGAAGGGCTTGGAGTAACAGGACAAAGGGGAATGGCTTCAAACTGCCAGCAGGCAGGTTTAAATTTGATATTAGCAAAGAATTCTTTGCTGAGAGGGTGGTGAGGCGCTGGCAGAGGTTGTTCAGAGAAGCTGTGGATGGCCCATCCTTGGAAGTGTTCAAGGCCACGTTGGATGGGGCTCTGAGCAACCTGGGCTAGTGCAAGGTATCTCTGCCCATGACAGGGGATTGGACCTGGATGATCTTTAAGGTTCCTTTGAAACCAAGGCATTCTATGGTATCGTTCAAATATTTTTCAGATAACTTCTAATCAGTTTTTAATTGGACTGCTCACATACAATAAAGTGTGCACTAAAGTATCTTGATAAATCGGAGTTTAAATTAAAAAGTTTGGGAAGTAAATCCTGAGCTTTTAGTATTTGAAAACAACAACAAAAAGTCCTATATTCTAGAAAACACTTTGTGTTTTGTTACTCTAGGGCCAATAATTCTGTACTTTGTTCCCATTGAAGCGGTGTGTCTCTACTGCAAGTTTCCAAATAAGTTAAGCAATGATATCAACCAGTACCCTCAGTACAGTATAACATTGTTTCTGAGGGGAAGGTTTATCTATACTTGTAAGAGGCTGATGGGTGCTGGGAAAAGAAAATTATTCTCGTATAATTTTTCTTTCTACCATGGGAAGTACTTTTTTTTCCCTCCCTAAAGGTGATCACTTAACTGAAAAACTCTTTTGTGTTATGATCTTTGATACAAGAAGTTAGTTTGTAGATAGAGCAAGAGACGTGTGGGACAAGTTTCACATTTGTATTAGAGTACTTTTCTGTAAAATATGTTGTTGTTCATGAGTAGCAAATTTGTGCTTCATGCATATTTTATCAGATAGCACAAAGAAACCAAGAGAATGTTACCAAATTTGAAACCAAATGTCATCAGCCATGCTGGAAAATTTTCTTTGCAGTGCTTATGAAGATAAAATTCACTGCAAAAGGACAGTCAGGAAAAAGAACAGCAGCTTCCAAGTTGAAAGATAAGTCTGTGTAGGTGATTAATAAATAGAAGAAAAACAACAAGCATATTTGTCTATTAAGCATTTATTATGATTTATTTGATGCAATTTGATACTAGTGTTGCTTGGACTCAAGTTAGAAAGAACGGAAATCTGGGAATTACATCAGTTTTTAAGAGAAAAAAAAGGTAGGATCAAGCTGTCTGGCTAATCTTAAATACTATTCCATGTATCTGTTAAAGATGTGGTTGATCTGAAATTTACAAAATCATGCACTTTGTTTTGTCGTAATTACTGTTTTTCCTTTTCTGTTCTGATAAAAATAGAAACATTTTCCCAGTATTGTATGTGTGTGTTAATAAGTAGATATCTGCTAGGAAGATAGGGAAAGATTTTAGATATTCTCATAAAGTTACATGTGTAGGTTGCTTTTATAGATTTTTGTAAATATATAAACTTCAAAGCTAAAATAACATATGTGAGCACCTTATCCATATTCCACCAAAAAATATTTTAAGGTAATTTTAATATCAATTTAAATGAAAAATGCCTACAACACAACCCAAACCCAAGATCTACAAATGCAAAAAATGCTGATTAATAGTTATTGGTTAAAACAAGGTTTTCTCAGACCTTGAGCATGAAATTTTATAAATTTTTAGGAAATCCTTTTTTGTAAAATTTGACACCTTAACTCTCAGGCTCCACATTCACAAGCTTCTTCACTGTTCCAGTTTATCTTTACCTGGAGTCATTGTACCTCCCTTACATTTCCCACCTTGTTGCACATATCATAGCACCTCTGTTGCTCTGCCGTGCGTTCCCTTCTCTGCATAATTCCTTTCCCTTGATAAGAATGCGACTCCTGTGCAGCAAGAACTTAAAACCTCTTCTTTGAAATACTTGTAAGCTCATCTATTTCACAACCTCCACCAAAACGCATGACCTTATTGCAAAAACTGAACTACCATTTACTGCAACGTTTGGCAATTCTTTGTGCTATTAATTCTAAAGTGGCCAGTTTGAAAGCTTTGTGATTCACAAAGAATAAAGTTAAATTGCACGGGGGAACTGAAGAACCAACCAAACAAAACTTTTCTGTTTCTCAGTTTCACCACTAACGTTTGAAATTGCTTGGGGTTTTATTGGTCTTGATTATATTCTGTGACCAGGGGATTACAATCAGTTCTCAAGCCTACTTGTCTGTGGTCTATGGCAACGGTCTTCCAGGTTCTTAATTTCCGGGGCAATTTCTGTGGGTCTGCCACCATGCTGTTTATAAGACTTAGTCAGGAATCCATCAGTCCTGGCAATGCCGTTTATGTATTTTCCAAACAGTGAAATAAGAAAGTTTGGCCTATAGAAGTGATGAAGGAGTTCTATAAAAATTAATACCCAGGTGGATGCTCCTTAATAAATAAGCAGCTGCTTCCTAATTTGAGAAACAGTTTGAGAAGGAGCTGGTTTGTGAACTCTAGCATGAAAAAGGTGGTATATAAATCATACACAGTTGACTAAATAACTAAGGTTGCAGCCTAAGGGCTTTTTTTTTTTTCTTTTGGTATGAAGAGAAGTAATATCTGCTATTATGCTAGTATTTCAGTGATATGTGATTCATATTGTGCTAGTGTTTCGGTCATATGTGATCCTTATTCTCTAAGTTTACCTGAAATAATATTTTTAAGACTACCATAGTCTTCTGTCCTTTTTCAGTATCGGAATGAAGACTAATATAATGCAGTACTCAGTTCAGGAAGGAGCACAGTAATGCTACTCTTGGAAATTGAATTTACAGTTGATACTTTTTTGTCCTGTTTCCTCCCTATTCACACACACACACCCCCAACCCAATTACAGCAATATTTATTGTTAGATATAACATAAAAACGTGTTTATGGCTTAAATATAAATTTATGTGAGCTAAAACATCAATAAGAGTTTAGAAAGTCACACTCAAATACGTTACGGTTTACATAAAACCTGAAAAATATCTTTTCAAGATACTGCTGGAAGAACATTTCCAGAACTGTCTGATATTGTTATGTTGTTATCACTGTATTGTTGAATCCTGTTTGATATAACTGGGATCTTACTTTTTTGTTTGTTTGTTTGTTTGTTTTTTAATGTTTATTCTTCTCCTGCAGTGCAGTTTTGGTGGAAGAAGCGCAGGATTTTTTTTTTTCATTTCTTTTTTTTTAAAGTTTTCTGGAAATTCCTAAGACATGTAGTTTTAAAGCTCAAGTCCAGTTGAACCATTGAGAGTGCTCCATGTGAATTTTGTGACTTGTAAAAGTAATGAGAAATGTAACATTAGTTTTAGATCTAAAACATTGCTTCTGTTTGTGATTCTACACTTAGTGGGCTTTCTCTTTCAGCTTCTATTGTAAATACTTTTTGCAGAGGTTTAAGAACTTGACTCGAAAAGATTTGCTTTGGGTGAAAAACTAACATTAAAGCTCTAATGTTTGGAATGAAGTTTTCCCAATTTTGAAATAGAAGACTTTGTGAGTATTAATTCTGTATTAGCTCAGGATGTTATTTAGTGTTTCTGTAACTGAAAAATATATTTATGAGCATTGATTTTTTTTTTTTATTTTACCACTTGAAGTATTTCTTCCTGTTTCTCTCAGTATGTTGAATCATCATTGATGGCAATAGAAGTTCTTGTCATAAATTAAAAGAATGACAGAATGTATTCTTAAGGAGTTGCCTAACTAACAGAGCTGTCTTTTCTTCCCTGGATATGTGTTTAGTACTGCAAACAAATGTTTTCTGGAGAATTAGGGATAGAATATGATCCTCACAGAGCTGTCTTTGCAGTTGCAGTATTGCAATATGTTATTGACCAATGCTTTTAATATGCTGAGCCGTCATTACATGTTGGGGATGATCCATTTTTCAAACCAGTGCAAAAATGTCCCAAGTTGGGTTTGATCATATTAGACTTCTTGGGAGACAAAGTCACATCCTAACTGGTGGTTCACTTACAGCACAGGGATCCAACCCTTGCCATTGTCCAACTGAAACAGTTTGGGTTTGCTCTTCAGGCTGAAGTGCAAACAGACGAGTAAGTCAAGAGAGGAAGAGAAATGTTTGAACTTGACCTATATCCTTCCATATGTTATTATCCCTCTTAGATTTATTTGGCTCTGTTTGTTGACCAAAGAGTGTGGCTTATCCTACTGGCAGGAAATGTAAGGCATTCACACAATTATACGCTACAGAAATTATTTTTTGCTGGTAATATTACTGTCATATATTTTTATTAAATTTTATTTATTAAATAAAAAAATGTTCATGATTGCTTTCTTAGTAAATCTTCAAGGAATCCTTTTAGTCTTCTTCTTTGTTTTCCCAAAGAAATTAACCATGCATTGTCATTGGATGGTTATTCATTCATGCTAGAATGAATATCAGACTCGTAACAGATATTAAAAATGTTTCACATATTGATTTTAAAGGAATAAGCTTTATGGGTACATATCTGAAATTTAAAATTCATTATTTTTATGGGTTTACTTATTGATTTAGTTGCTGACCTTAAAAATAGCATTAGAAAGAGTTCTGTTAGGAAGGTAGTACTCTGCAGTAATCCAGGTGTCATTCAGGTTGGCTTTTTGCTATTATTGGAGGGGTTTCTTTAAAGTTTTAACTTCACAGGCTAATCTTTTTATACATGACGCTGCCATCAAGTGGCTATTGAGTAGAACCTCTGTGTTATCCATCTTTAATTTAAATGTTAGCCTTGTTTTTAATGAACTGTTTGGTTTGGAAGGAGGAAGCATCCTGTACTTACTAACTGACAGAAAACTATAATCAGTTTGTTGCTCTCTGGACCAGATTTGTAGAGGTAGGTGCTCGAAGATACTTTGAAAGATGCTTTAAAAGAATGGGATTTCTGTGACATTAAATTTTATTGACATTGATTCTTACATCAGCTTCAACAAACATTAGGAACCTCTCTGGTCACCTTGTGAACTACTCTGAGTGTCCTTTTGAATTTTCAGGTACCTTAATATGTGGGTACATCTTGCTTTTTTAAGGTCTCATTTGAACCGTTCTACCAGAATGCAAAATACAGATGTAATCTGTAGTCTTGGGCAAGGACTTTCATGTGCTGGATCTAAAAGGCCAGAACTAACATGGTTCCTAAACTTCAAGAAATTTTCCCTTTAATCAAGGAGCTGATTAATAAATAAACCCATATATTTATGACAGTCTCTTAAAGTAGACAAAAACCTTAAGATTTTCATTTTTCAGGGATGTAAAGGCAGCAACCCAGCACCAAATGACCATTTGCAGTTCATCACAATCCAAATATTGGCATTCACCGCTACTCTCACTTCACTTCCAGCAGTATGGGGCTGTTAACCAATTCTAGGCAAGTAATGATAAACATCCCCATTCTCCTGAAGATCATTTGCCTTCTTTCACCCTCTAGAAATAATAATAGAAAATCATGTGCACATTTGCATTTGTATTTACTGTGTTCGAATTAAAGCTGCAAACAGCTCTGATTCACTAATAACTGATGAAAGTGTCTCATTATTGAGCTACAAAACCTTCAACAAATTAATGGAAATTGCAAATCACCTTGAAAATTGCAGGCTCTTTAGTTCTATATTGAGTGCAGAGAAAACTGCATAAATAGCCTTGTTGCTTAACTCCTTCTTTTGAAAAAACAGCTTTCTTATTACATTTTTAAAAAACATGGCCTAGTAATTAAGGCATGGCTACACAACGTCTCTCTTTTTTGCTATGTTTTGTTTTCTGCACATAAACATTTAACATATATTGCTATGTTTGGTTGCTTCTCTTTTATAAAACATTTAGAATCATGGGCTCTCTGACGCTAAGCAAGTATTTTGGGCAATTTTCTCTCATGCCCCAAATTAAAGTATGAGATTTGGCTTGTTCTGGTCCTTTTCTATAGATAATGAATTTTTAAATATGCACCAAAATTACAGCTTAATTAGACAAATATATTTCATGAGAAGGAAAAAATCCACACCAGGTATTTGTTTGTTCACACTTTGTTTAATTTTTACTCTTTCTGCATAACTCTGAATCCAAAACTAGTGCATGTCACTTGCCATGAGGAAATAAGTATGGGAGCTGATCTCTAGCTGGTGTAAAATTTCATAGCCTTTTAGTCATAGAAATCTACTCCAAGAGAGTATCAGATGCATTTCTCTAAAAGATTGAATGATTTCTACAGGGAGCTATATTCTCTTATATCCCACAGTTCCATGTTACAGCTGCATCCCTGAAATAAACCTGGTTGATTTAAAGGAACACATTTCAATTTAATATAGATTAAAAATAAAAAAAGTCAACAGTTCGTGATTTTGCCCACTTTTGCTGATATTTAAGTCATCATTAGGCTCGTAATAAGTAATTTATCAACACTTTCTGCATTCAGTAGAGATTTTTCAAAAGGTTATAAGGCACAGCAGACAATCTTTTTATACATAGAGCTTTATATAGCATTTATAATAGTGTAATGTAACTACAGAGGATCAGAATGTGCACTTGGTGACATTTTTCTGCTATATCTGAAGTCACTTTGCTTACAGCAACACTAAAAGCATTTGTGTGCTGAAACACCCTCTAGGTATTGCTGGGAGAAATTCCAAAATTTAACAAAATCTGTGAACCTCCAGTGACATGACTCCTACTATTAGTTGGCAGGTGCCTTTTACTAGGAAACCTTTTCTCTGACTTTCCAAATTGGTTCATTTCTAGGGCTGAATAACCTGTGAGATGTCCATCATTAATTCTATCCAACAATGGAACTTGAAGTAGCGAAGAATTGAAGTTTCTGGTTTTCCTGCCTCATTGTCGCAGGCTTGATGAGTCAGGGGAAGAAAGGTCCTGTTCATTTTCTCTTCCTCTTTTTATTCCTTCTAACCCACCACCTTCTGTTTTTCCTTTGTACTTTCTTGGTATTATTATTAATGTATCCACAATTCTTGCTCATCATTTTGTCCTATTCCACCACCCCAGTTTTGGTCCTTTTACCCATGAGTGCTATGTTTGGTAGCATCTTGCTAGACTTTTTGATGAAAAATGAAGTATTACTCCATTTTAGCTTCTTCATGTCCAAACTAGGGACTCAATTACTCCCAGGCAAAAGCTGTGGGAACATTGATATTCTTTTGTTTGGAGCCCAGAAAACAGTTTTGCTTTCTTCTGTGTCTGTGTCCCCTCTGCTGAGTATGTTCTCCCCGCTTCTTAGTCACATGAGCAGTGGATGCTTCGTGCTTTTAAAATGCCATTTAGCTGAAGAAAATGAGACAGCTTAATATCCAGCTCTTTGCATGCACTTGTCACAGTGTTGAAGTAGTTTTTGGTTAAAGGTGATAAGCATATGTAGAAACTACATGTCCCTGGCGGTACCAATATTTTCAGCATCAAGTTGGGTGCAGGTGAATTCAAACTGAGCTGGCTGCTGTCTGTCTTCTCTTCTTACCTTGTTTTTTTAGAGAACACAATATTTGAGAAAGTTTTTCATGTATGGAAGTTTGTGAAACCCGTTCCTCAAATATTTGCTCCTTAATTATTGTGTTGTTGGAGGATTATTATATATTGAGATTCTACATTATGAATGTACACAGAGTAATAAACAAAACCTATATGTTTGATTGTTCATGATACGTGATTACTCATGAGACTCGAGTAATAAGCATGTGTTCCCCATCAGGACCTGCATACAGCTCTCTAATACTAATGGAAACTGTATGTATTGAGCAGATGTGACAGACCATACTCACAACTTGAGAAAGGCTTTGCAAGACCTTCTTCATAAGTGAATTCCTGTTTTCTGGGTTTCATGTTGGAATGGTAATTTAACTTCATATAGTGTAAATTTAAACCAACTTGTGATGATGTGACTAACTGCAAATTACTTTTCATAGCTGCTACTTTTTCAGCTGGGATGCAGAAGTTGCCTTAGATTAAACTTGAAACTTCTCCAGTGACAGTAAAGTTCTGTCTAAAACAACTAATAAAATGCAGATGGGAGTAGAATAAAAGCTGGGTTTGGGCATAAGGAGGCATTGTATTAAAAAGGTAGAGGTTAATATTTGTATTAATAAGCAAAAGTTATTGACTACAAAGTGCCTAATTTAATCTATGCAAGTTATTGTATTTCATGTTAGAAGACACTTAGTGGCAGTCATGAAAATTTAGAACACCAAAACAGTATGACAAAACTTACTAAGTAAGTTTCCAACATCATATTTTATTGCTGTTGTTTTGATGAATGATCAAATACATTGCTTTCCACTACTTTGTGTTCTTGTAAAATCTACTAGGTTGTACCACAGACCCCTAACCAAAACCATGCAATTTTTTTTTACCTAACCCAGTCAAGAGACTGTAGCTGATGGTCTTTTCCCGTGGACCTTCATAGATGTGCAAAACAGCAGGTAATAACTAAGCTTCATTATCTGCTGCTTATTTGTTTAGGTAATTTGAGTTGCAGAGAATAAAGGAGGTGTTCCTTTTGTGTCTTGTATTGGCTTTGGAAAGGGAGAACTCTAGCCAACCAGTTTTGCATGAAGAATACAATAGTAGTATTGTACGTGTTATTTCAGTTGCATGTTATGTTTTATCTACAGGCAATTTCTAGATGAATTTATAATATGCAAATAAAGGCTTTAATTTCCAACCCCCCTGCTGTAATAGTTTGGAAACACAGCTATTTTGGTGTAGGATGCACATGAAAACTAGCTATTTTGGTGTGGGATGTCTGAGAAATTTCTCTCCCGTTGCCAGGTTTAATTTTGGTTGTGTCTGAGTGTGCAGCAGTGGAAATGCATGCTGAGCAGGATTTCAAAATCATCAGTGTATGCAAATCCCAACTGCCTCTTTTTTCTTCTCCAGAAGTTTGAATAGAACCCAAGACACAGTTTTTTTTTAACTCCTGGTGTAGCTGGTAGGCTCTTCTGCTTGATATTAGTAGTCAATACCATCATGGTTCCTAAATGAGACGATTTCTTCTGTAAGTAATTAAAAGGTTGGTAAACAGGCTGTCCTTCAGACAAGAGCACTGCATGTGCTGTGTCAGCTGTACTTAAGCAAGTGAGGCTGAAAAACCAGGAAAGTGGTAACTTCTCTCCATTTTGGTTGTGTAGGGTCCTTGTTCTCTAAAAGAAATTTTTGTCCAAGAAGTTTATATTAAATAGTGAAAATATTTAAAGAGTCAACATAGCTTTGACTTAAAGGCATGCGCATTGGCAGAGTGATTGGTTATTTAAGCTTTGCAGTGAAGCAGGTAGTTTAAAACTCTAGACATTATTGCTTAGGACTATCTTTGTGAAGCATGAAGTGAAAAACTGAATCTGATGCCCTGTGTCTCCAATTTACACAAAAATGGCACTTCAACCAACCACAAATTTATTCTGGATATTCAATTGATTCTTGTTTAATATTTATTTCTACTGTAGATGAACATTGCAGGCAATAAAAAATTGAGAAAAGGTACAGGCTCAGAAATTGAATTTAGTTTACATTAATTCATGATTAAATGCTTTTTTTTGATTGCTGCAAAGGTGGATCTCAAGACATTTAGCAAGAATTAATGTTGTTTATATTAATACATTATTATTGACTTAGAAATTAGTAGGAATATTTTCTGCCACAATTTTAGAGAAAGTAAGATGTAGACAACCAAAGGCTTGACTTTGCACATCCTTTCACGTGCCTTTTGAGCCCTGTGCATTTACATCAGCTGAAATCTGGAACAGAGAAGGTTAGGCTGTATACCCGGGGTACCTCTTGAGTTATGAGCAGGGTCAGAAATAACACCAGGATTCCAGATCTCTCGTCACCTTGAACTGCTGTATCACACTCCTTCTTAGAATTGCTAGCATCTCAGTACTTTGCAACACTGTAAATAGGGTTTATTTGCTATCCATCTCATTTTTCATGTTGGCTTAATGTTTGGAGGGGTGCATTACCAAAAACCTGATTCATTATTTTCTTCTTTTTTTTTTTCTTTGTATTACTTAATCTATTGGTAGAGAAAATAATAGAAAGTAAATCCATAGAAGATCTTTACCCACAGAGGAAAAAATGGGAAATGTCTCGCTTTTTCAGAAGTCAAAACCGCAGAAGAAATTGTGGTGGTGGGAGAAGAGAGCTAACCTTGTGTGTGAGCTTAGGTATCTTAGGTACCAAGGCTGAACTTGACTGACAAAATAGTAAGCTGATGTTTGAGGCAAGAACTGCCTTTTTTGTTTGGCAACACAATAGAATCCTCTTCCTCAATCCTTGGATTCTCAGCACTACTCAGTATAATAACATGATAATTAGTCCCAAAGATGGAATGAGTAAGATTGGATGGTGGTCTTTGGGGGCCCAGTTGTGTTATATCTAATCTAATTATGTTTGATACTGACTTTTTAATACATATGGTAGCTATTTCCTTGGCTTGGAAGTGAGGCTTATATGCAAGCTTGACGTGTGCTTGGTCTCTGTTCTAAAAGCACACCAATTTTTTCTTAGGAGAAACCCCAGCTATATCTGTCTCATGTCATGCCGTATTCCAATTCAAAACTAAAACTGATTTGTTCCAGAAGATGTCTTGAAGCATAAATATGTTGTGGCTTGTGGACATGTGGGAGGTGTGATGGAAAGAGCAAATGTCTATATATTGTACTTCAAAAAACCACTGCAACTTGCTACAGAGAAGACATAGTAAGTTATTGCTGCCTTGGAGCAACAATCCACAGCAGGCATTCAACCCTTTGCATGGGACAATATAAACATTTTAGTGGATTTATGAGCATAAAGGAGCATCTGGAGATGATGAGATTGTGTAAGGCTAATTTTAGAGCCTGAATTATACAAACTCCATAGCTGCAAAAGTCACTGCCATGTTTTCTGCTCTTGTTTAAAAGGTGCCTATGACTATGACAATACCAGGTTCCCTAATCAAATGGAACAGAAAAATCTAGTGCACTACTGTTGGTAGTGGTGTGGTGGGCATTGGCTTACTAAGAGGATTACAAAAATCCTTCATGAAAGATAGTTATGCAATCAAATTTCTGAGGCAAGTTTCTTCTCAGCTGTTAGCATCTGTGTTCCATTTTGCCATGAATAGGTGACTGTCTCTTGAAATTATTTATGTTACTCACTTTTTAATAGAAAGTGTAGCATTTATTCCTGGTTGGGGGAACTGTGTTGGTTTGTTGTTTTGTTTTATTTTTTTTTTCCCTTGTATTTTGCCATTGTCTTTGAGCTTCAAATAAGCATATTATAACGAAACATTGATAAAATCAGTGGGGTGTGATGTACTAATGGAGTGGGTAGGGAAATAAAGTTGTTTTAAGTCAGTTTTGGTTTGGGAATTTTAACTTGCTGCCCTGAAGTGTCTGCAATACTGAAATGTAAGTTCTTTCTTGTGTTTAATTTACTTTTTTTTTCCTTTTTCCCCTTGTGATCCTTATTAGTGAAAGGCTTTCAGCCTGGCAGCAATAGTTATTGAAAGTTCAGATAGTAGAAGGCTCAGTACATGAACAAATGCAAGAATTTTAGGAGCTCAGAGTCTCCAATGCCATTGACTTAAATATCATAATTTTGGCTGTTGTCTCTTCCAGAAGTGGCTGATGCACAAGTGGAAGCCAAAAGTTACAAATCGCCTCCCAGTGTTAGGGGCACATTGCTCTGCATATATTGTCTTCTGAGACCCTCTGGCGACATTCTTAGGGCTTGGGGACAAAAGGCATAAAATCCTGATTCCTTTTAAATCAATTAGTGTTTCAAAATTGATTTGAAGTGAGGAATTATTTGATCATAAGGTGCTGGGCCAAAGTTATGTTTCTAAACATAGAAGCAATGACAAAGAGGTCACTCTGACTACTTGAAACTAAGGAGCAAAACAACCAGATAAAAAAAGGCTTTGGATGATATGTTTAATATGCTTTCTACAAGCTCCCCAGCAAAACAAGGTAGTTCATGACCAGTGGAGCCTACTTTCCTATGCATTCATCTCAAAGGTTAATTGAACTTTGATATTGAAAACAGTATGTGGGTCTGATGAAAGTTTTGTCCGTGAAGTAATGAAGCAGTTAGGTCTTTTTCTTCCACAGATTTTCCATATTTGCATATGGGAATGCCAAAAAAAAAAAAAATTCACTGCTGTATTCATTTTCCTCTCTTTGCTATAGGATGGAGATTTCAGTGCTACTGAGTTTCCAAAAATACACCTGAAAGCTCCAATCTTAAATTTGATCAATATTGGCCAAAAGATATGAAGAGGTTTTAGTGGGCATAGATGCACACGGTGTAGTCACATACACACTCAGCTCCCTAACCGCAAAATCAAGGGGAAAAAAATGTATGCGTTATTTCTAACAGAGAACCCTTTTAAGAGCAACCAGAGTTTTTATACAATAGGAACTGCAAATATGCTTAGCTGTACTAATGCTTCATTTATTAGATAATAAGAATTCTAAACAGTTTTCTAGAAGGAAAGAGGTTTGTATTTATCAGCGAAGCTCTACTAGTTACTGATTCTGGTGTTTCCTTGTGTTTCTTAATGAATTGACCAAAGCTGACAAAAGCTTGTTTAAAAGTGAAAGAAATGCCAGATGCCACCTCCCTCTCCTGGAGCATTTATGTCAAGAGGACCCATCCTTACAAACTGTAACAGGAAGGAGGAGGAGGTTGCCTGAGTGTTCTGCTAGTTATACTGTAACTGAATGAAAAGCCTTTGTGTTCTACATTTAAGTGTATAGTCTTGTCTTTTTTTACAACAGTGTTTAAAGTGTCTATCCACCATAGTTTATCTGCATCCTGATCTTGTCCTATCTTGGATAAGTTCCTTACTGGCTTCACTGAGAACACCCTTCCCTTCCTGTCATCCTCAAATTTTGTTACTAAATTCTTTGCCCTGTTGATTTGGCCATATTACCTTCTTCTGTGCCTCAAGGAGCTGGCAAAGCTTCACTCCAGCCTGTGTTTTATTTCTTATCTTGTACTTCTGTTCTTTTCCAGCCATGCTAAGTTCACTGTTGTTAATGTCTTTCTAGACCTAATGCTGCAGTATTGCCTTTCTTGTTTGGTGCAGCACGAGCTGTGAATTCACAGGACGCACACTCTCCTTTCTGTGGAGCCACATTTTCTGTAAGGACCCTGCAAATTCATCTTGTGGTAAATGTTTACCTGTAGAGAGAGAGGAGAGTAAAATCTGTTGACTTTGCCCCACCAATCTGCTATTTTAAAATTTCAGATTTCTCAGGTGTAGGTAACTGCCCTTCTTGTAGCTTCCTAACTTCGTGTAAAAGTAATTGCACATTCTTTCTTGGCGTTTCAGACATAATGCAGGTCTGCTCTTCCATTTCAGTTCTCATGTTAGATAGGAACACTGACATTTGTTGTGCTAGCCATTACTCATTTCATTTGTAATCCTTACTCATTTTATGGTGGATTATTTAAGATCTTTTCCAGGATCTTTTCTTAAACTGCTAATGTACTTGAGGACCAGTGAGGGGGGCAGGTATTTAGTGAGATTTGAGCTTGTGCAATATGAATAACTTCCACTGCTTTCTGGTAGCAGGCTGTTGAACAACTCATGAAACTCTGTTGGTGCACAACAGCCTAAGACAGAGAAACAGGCTCAGCTTTTATTGTATAGGTTTAGTTGTTTTGTTTCAGTTTATTTTTTTATGTTGTTGTTGTTTGGGTTTTTTTCCCATTATCTTGTTGCATATCCATATTGAATTTGAGATACTCAGCAGTGCTACTGAAAGCATTCACATATCAGGAGCCAAACCTTCCACACGCTTCTATATTAAATAAAAAGGGTTGTTTCATTCTCTGTACCTTTTGATTTTAGGTGGGAGTATTCTGATTTTTCTTACTGATCAAGGAAGTTGCCGTGACATGCAGTTTTTGGTACTAGCCAGCAATCCTCTGCGGCAGAGTGAGAGGAAACAAAGTTTTGGCTTAAGTACTGTGTCTGAATTTAGGTGTAAATGCTGCAAAACCATGCTGGACTGTGCAGCATGCCCAGTGCTTCAGAGGCCTCCATTGGATTTTACCATGTGTATATGCTTTGTTTCTCTTGCTGCAACTCTTCTTTGACTTTTTTCGAATTAGAAAAGACATCCCAACCTCCATGCCATATGCCTATTACTATTAATGGTTCTATATTTTTTTGGTCTCATATGCTTTCATGTGTAAATTGGCTATCAAATTCCACCCTCAGTTTTATCCTGTAATAACTTCATTGCTTACAGTGCAATTTGCACTGGTGTAATTTAGATCAGAATCTGGGTGCATATGTAAATGTGAGCATGTATGCACACATGTAATGCCTGCTTTCTTACATATATATATATAGTATGAATTTATACACAACTTTCATTTTACAGTTAAAAATAAGTGAGAGGGAGAATCTGTTCATTATTTGTATACTGAACAGTTTTAGAGCAACTAGCAAGAGGAAAATAAATCATTTGAAAGAGTAGGTGGATTTTGGGGTCCTGCATGCACGTGCACACCTTTAAAATGTGTATTCTGGTTCTTGTCAGTCCCAAGCAGGAACTTTTCTCTTTCCCCTGACTTGTGAGCCTCAAATCTCATTTTTAGTTGACTTTCAGGAAAATGGAGGCAGAGATATTAAAAAAAAAAAACAACAACAAAAAAGCAAGAAAGAAACCCCCAAAACAGCAGCCACCCCAGCCCCGTCTTCTATACCATCAGCCCAAACGTGGAACATATTTTAGCAGAAGTGCCCCAGCTCTATCATATGTGCTGTGCAGAGTCATCATGGCCATGGTGCATAGCTGAGAGCCGGAAAGCAAACAGCTGCTGTAGCCTGATTTGAGTTAAAATAGTGTCAGTGTTTAGTCTGGCGCAGTGCTTCAGGAGAGATTGGCAGCTGGGTCAAACAAAGTCATTCCATTGGCTCCCTTCCCAGTAAGCTTCTGCTAGTATTTAGGTACTAGTGCAGCCTAGGCCCCTTTTCTCAGGGATAGCCTAACATCTGACCGCACCCTCTTTGCTTTTTAAAAAATGCCTTTTCACTCTTTTAGATAAATCCTCTATTATACAATCTGCCACTAATTGTGTGTTAAGACTGTTTTTCTCTCGAAAGCTGACGCATCCTGCTCTCAACGTGGTGTAGAAAGCAGGCTGTTACAGTGCTGGATTAATAAAAGGGGCCTTTATGGTTTGTGAAAGAATATCTCTGTGCTTAGGCAGGAAACTTTTTGATCCACAGAAAAGCCAGACGACATCTAGGTAAGGCCGTGTATCCAATCTGCTTTTATGGGAGAGCGGGGCAGCGAGCGCTGTTAATTGCGATTGCTTCATGTTTGCATGCCCGTTTTGATAAGCTTTTTAGAAAGTTTAGGAAATAGCTGCTCCCGCGTCTCGAGCCCTTTCTCTCCTCCCTCCTCCTCACTCCTCCTATGCCTTTACTGCTTGCAAAAGCTTGTAATGATCTGCTTAGTTTTCGCTGAAATACGCGCGGGCGCCTCGCTTCTCTTTGGAGAGGGGTATATTGCAGAGGCGTGCAGCAAAAAAGTTCTGCTGTCGGACCCAAATGCTGTTAAAAGTGGAGTGGCTGGGGAGAATTTACAGGGAAAGCTTTCCACTGTTACAGGCTGCCTGTGCAATCATTTAAAAGTAGTTGAAAACTGCTTTGAACTAACAAGGGTTTAATTACGGAAAAGTTTAACGTGGCGATGGAAGGAATATTAAGTAAGTTGTCTTTGTCTCATACTTTTTAATTTTAGTTGTTGCTTTAGCCTGTTGGGTCACATTTTTTGTCAGCGCTGAAGGCTGCCATGAATTGGTAATGAGGGCCCCTTTTGCACATGATTTTGGCACTTGGCCAAAATCAACTTCCCAAGGCAAGCTTTCTCTAAAAGAACCTGAAGCATTTTTTTGTGATTAGGAATCATGTCTGAAAGCTGCCACAACCAGTTGTGTAGGCATGTCAAAATGACTTTATACAGTATATCTGAAGCATTTGGGGGGGAGGGTCTGTTTTTTCCTCGTGTACCAAATTGTTGCTATTATCATTCTAAATTTCCGCAGCTTACGCACCTCCAAAAACCAGGCTACAGAGAGCTAAGGCATAATGAGGATCGTTGGTACCTTTGTATTTTTCAACATGCCAAAGCAGCACTAATTGTCACATTTAAGCAGGATACAGTATTAGGGGTTGCTTAAAACACTTGTGGACGTAAAGCAGATGAATCTTTAAACTTTTAATCTCAGTAAATTATGCTCAGTGAACAGTAAGTAATGATATTTTCGAGAAGTTTCTTTGTTTGAATTGTATGAGTGGAGCTTTTTGATATCTATTTAAAAAATACATTCCTGGATCAATTGGGAGGGGGAAATTTGCAAGGAAAATCTTGGATGTGCCTTTGGATTTATCCCAATTCCTTGAAATCTGGGTATGGGTCTGATCTGCGAGACAAGGGAGCAGGAGCTGGGTAGTCCTTTGTTGTTAAAAAGGGGGAAAGGGAGTTAGTCTAAACATTAATAAGGAGCTGCAAAAGTTCACGTTTCAAGTGCGCTCGGAGTTTTGAAATTTGTGGAGATCATCAGTGAAATAAATGGGTGATTATTCCTCGCTGATATTATATAAACAAGTCTGGCATTGTAAGTGAATACATTATTATTGTACACTTGAACGTTTTGTGAATTTAATCTGTATTTAGCAAAGCAACTCAGCAATTGGAAATTAAGGACCTCCTATTACATGCTGTGTATACTCTACCCCAGTGTCATTTCCACGTGCGTTCAATGTAAAGACAAAGTGCATTGGGCAGCAATTTCGTTCTGTATTTTTATTTTACATTTTTGCACTTGTGGCTGTAGCCGAAGGAGCTGCTCCTTCCTTCCTTCCTTTATGTGTTGTTTATTTATAAGCAACACCACACTTCGGCAGCAATATCGATATGGAACAGCCTTTTCGCACCTTCCCCTGCCCCCTGCCCCCCCAACCCCAGCCTTGATCCCTTTTGCAGTAGTTCCTGCTGTTAAAATGGGCTTCACAGGTATTGTCCTTCTTCTGTTAAACCATACATTTTCTGTAAGTTGTCTGTGTGTGTGTGTGTGTGTACGTGCGTATGTGTTGCCTTTATTACATAATGCAAGGCACTGCTAAATTGGGGGAAAAACTCGAGCTTTATAGACTCTTCAGTATCTGTGCTTTCATGTAACTTGTCTGGGAGAGTTTGTTCATTGTTACGTTGCAGGAGGCTGAATTACAGTACTCGAAATTCTCCTATGAGTTTGACTATAACACATATTTACAATGAAAGAAAGCAGACAAGATTAACATGTTGGAAAAAATAGATGGAGAGCATTATTAAAATAAAACCCATAGAATTTAATTGCATTTTTCTGGGGTTTTGGAAAACTTTTTACAGCAGGGGAAAAATATGTCGTAGTTGAATCCTATTTTAATGTAAAGCGTTGCCAGAAAATGACCATACTGGGCGCAAAAGCAAATGTGATAGTGGAATTTTTGCAAATTATTATAGAATTTATTTGCTGGTGTGTGGAAGTAATTTATTCTGAGTTAGTGAACTAAGTACAGTTAATTTAAAATATGTACATACCCACCTTGTTACTGCAAAGCTAACTTTCAAATGTTTTACTGTGATACTCCTCGTTTTTCCTACAAGTTTTTCCCATGAAATAATGAACACATGCAAGTGTGCTGCTTCTAGAGGTTTTTTGTTTCTGTTTTGGTTTTGTAAATTTCTGTAGTTGTGTGATAAATCACAGCAAGTTATGCTCCAAAAACTTTGTGAGCAGTTTTAAATCCAGAGTCAAATTTTATCTTATAGCGTATCAGAGGTGTAAAATCTAATCTACAAAGTAACAGTTTTGCATAAAAACTTAAAATATTATAAATTTGGCTTTTGAATGCAAACACCAAATTAACATTTTCCTTCATCAAATCTGTTGTCTGTATGAACATACAAAGAAGTTATATTTCCATGAGATAAATCAACATTCTGTATTCATAAGTTTAAAATGTATAGATACTGTATTCTGTTTCTAAATCCCAAACCAGTAGATTAATGTTTCTTCTTTATAGTTAGATTGATTAATAACTGTTAAGTTACTTTTCCTGAGACTAAAGGAAATAAAAAGTGAGGAATATTAAGTATTCTCCTTTGTGCCATTTTAATTTTTAACAGCCCTCAAGAATAACGTGTCTCTAATCTTCCTATTTGGAGGGCTTTATGTTTTCTATTTGTTTGCAAACATATCATGAAAGAGTGCAATTATAAAGCTTAACTTTGTTGTAATTTTGTATCTTAGATTTTGCTCCATGAAACTGTTGAACTCTCAGTTACCCATTTCAGTGCAGTAAACTAATTTATTCTCCATTCAAAATAGAAATTCTTGCTTTTTAGTTGTCATTTTTACTATTAGACATTAATATTTCATATTTTATTGGTGCAGTGTAAGTTGTACATATTGTTATGTATTTGAATAAAATTTGCAAATGTATTTACAAGATTCTTTCACTTAGGTGAAAAACAAAAAGAGCCTTAAACATTATAGAACACTCAATTTATCAAGAAAACACTGGTCTTGTAAAAATAGCTTTGTTCCTTGGTAGATTGTGCTGCATGTTTTAAAACTTTAGAAATGAAACAGGGTTGTTTTGTTTTGTCTTGTGGATTTGCTGGGGCATTTTTAGCAAGGTTTTCATTCATATAAACTAAACACTTTGTTCTATATGTTCTAAATTCCATCAATGAGATAAATAAATTGCTGCATTGGATGAAACATAATTATTGAATTTTGGCAGAACTTCAGTGAACTCTGCCATGAAAGATTAATGTGCACAGTGCGCTCTTAGATTCTAAAGTAACAGAGTAAGATAAGGGGAGTGCATAACAGGCTCCAACCTTTGTGGTTTGGAGAAAATAGAAAACCATGGGCAAATGTTAACTTTCGGTATAAACTGCTAATGATAATGTTTTGTCATCTGGTTGATAAAAACTACAGGAGGAGACAAGAAAATCCAATTTAACACAAATTCTCTTCCCTTCTTTCTTGCTCTGCTTCCCATTTTTCAGTGTTAGAATAGCCACAGTTGCTGTGTATTCGTACGAAAAGGAGAACATAGCAGGCAGGCTACTTGCAGTGTGCAGCCATGTAATGTGCTAATGGAATCCCTCCATATCAGCACGTCGTATGTGGGTTTTCACTACAGTTACGATTTTGGTTTGTGATTATGCTGCGTTGATCTCAGAATACGAGTAAAATTGTACTGGCTGGGTGAAAGCTACATGTATTCATAGTACTGTTGGTTATTATTCCCCTCTCTCTTCTTCCTCTACCAAACCCTGATTGCTTGAAACATTTGCTTCAATTGACAAATTGTGGTTATAATCACAAAAATCTCATTCCTCCTGGCTTTTAAATAATTGCTGTGCCCAAATAATGTTTTTAATTGAGAACAAAGATGCATTGTCCTGCCAGTCAAGCTCCCTTGGCAGAACCAATAGGATTGCAAAGACTTTTTAGTATTTTCAGTCAGTTCGATATAGGAGGGAGCGGAGGCGACATTAACCCTCTGGGGAGAGCGGCTGCCGCTTTGGCCGTGGTACTCTGCTCCCAGGAGCAATCCCTTGGCCTGCCCAGCACCCTGCACCTCAGCCCATGTGTTTTCCCTTCCGCAGATATGTGCAGCTCCGAGCACCAGCCCTGAGCCCGGAGCTGGTTTCCAGTGGGCTCAGGGACGGCGGCGTGATGGGCAGGTTCTGGTGTGGTTGCAGGCGTGCGGTCTGCCTGATGGGATGGTCGTGGGGGCACAGCTCAGCGCACCCAAAACGCCTGGAATCAGAGGGAGTCAGGTGGGGAGGATGCACCCATGGGGGTTTTTTTTCCCCTCTGCTTGTTCACTCCTTGCTTCTAGGCTGTTAACCTGCTGCTAAGGCCGAGCGTGTTCAGCTCAGTGTTTTAAAATGGCAGTTATCCAGAATCTTGGATATATTTTGTGAATTCAAAGACATTTCTGCTCTCCTTCCCAGTCACATCCTTAAGCTCATGATGACAGCATTAGAAGTGGAATAGTTAGAGAGGTATAAGGGCAAGGAACTGATCTAGTGCCCATGGCAGTCAGCAGAGAGAATCCCCCTGACTAACATCTCTTTGGATCCCACAGCCTGGCTGCTCCGGGATGCCAAAAGCTGCCTCTTCTCCCTTAGATCTCAATGACACCATCATGACTAGGATTGCCATCTTCTCAAGCAGCTTTGTTGTCTTCATTGGAACTCCTCAAAGAAGAAGGTTTACCGAGCAAAAGGCCTGAATGTGCCTTTCTTATATTCTAAATAAAAAGATGACTGAGGGCTTATTTTGTCCATTTGCAGTCCTTTCCCTTGTCCTTCTCCGCTTCTAGAAATGACTCTTGTGGCTGATCTTGATTATCAGTTCATGTCATCATTTCAAGCACAGGTTCAGTGTGGGCAGCTACCTGACTTCTGTTGTATCCCTGTTAAAATGCTGCATTAGATATATGTCCAAGATGAAATGAATGTATTCTAGGTCTATTGTTTTGATAATTAGACACAATTTTCTTTCAGTAAGGTTGATTCCATCTTCAAACAAAAAAAGGATATTTTTATTTTTTGTAGAGTACTGTAGAGTGCTTCAGTCTTCGTTTGATGCATAGGTGTATTTGGTTGGGAAACCTTTAACGTTAAAGTTATATTCGGAGTGTGTCTGTATTTTGAAGAAGACAGTGACCATTTTTATTTTTAAGTAATTCACAGAAATGAACGTTTTTATTAGCAATGTAAAATTGTAACCGCAGATAACAGAAGAATAGAAGTAGGAATGTTGTGCCTTGTTTGCATGGATAATAAATATATTTGCAGTGTGAAATCAGGTTATGTTTTTACAGCAGGGGGCTTATAGACTGTTAAAATACTCAATCTTAAAATATTATGAATATTTTTTCAGTATGACCCAGTGAACATCCCCTACATAATTTTAATGCGTAGTAGATGGGAGAGTGTTTAAATGCTTACCAGGTTTCATATGTGAGGCTCTGAGTGCATAAAAAGGTGCATAAAAGCAAAGCTTGCTGTTCCCTCTCTGCCGACCTGGAGAGTCCTGCCTGCTGCAGAAGCAGCTCTCTGGTGTGGTGTGAGACAGGGGCATTGGGACACTTTTGTGCCTTGGTGCAGCTGCGCATAACAGAGCAGGGAGAGTGGTAGGAGGGCAGGAGAGAAGCCAAGGTACTTGTGACTGTACAGATCAGTTGTTGTTCTGCCTGGCAGAGAGAGAGCACAGCGGCTGTTTTGGGATCCCGGGCTGAGGTCTGCTTTGAGGCTTCCTCAGAGCGGGACGAGTTTCTTTCAGCTGCAACCCCAGAGCCTTTGGCAGTGTGTGGTGAAGTTACATGGGCAGAGCACTGGGAGAGGGCTCAGTCCTGTGAAGGATCCTCTGTGGCTTCATGAGTTACCACAAAATTTAAGTCCTGGGTTATAGACAGAAAGTAGGAGGCAGGTGAATGTGGGTTCTTAGATACATAACAATGTGGAGGCCTTTCTTTCAAGCATAGTAATGGACAAGCAGGTTAAATTATACCGAAGTGATTATTGGGGGTTTTAAAGTTTCCTGCACATTATGCAGGTCAGCATAGCAAATTATCTTAAAACATAGTCTGCCAAATTTTGGACTTTACGTCTTACAAATTTGTACATCCTGGTGTCCACTTCTATTGCGGCAGTCCCTGGGCATGCCACGTCTCCCAGTGGCTGACAGTTGCAAATGTTCGACCTTTCCCCTCCACTGCGACATACAACATTGTGCATGTCAGCATTACAGCCTTCCAAAATATGGAAAGAGTGTTGAGAAGAAGAAAAGGGTTTCACAGGCATCTGAAACTTTTTTTTTTAATTGTCAGAAATGAAGAACGGTGATGTAAAAAATCTGTTATGTTTGGGTGGGGCAACAGGAAGTAGGGGAGCAAGGTTTAAGTTTAGAAAACCAAATGTAGTTGTGTAACTCACAATGTTTGCAACCTATGAAAATATTGATGATGGAATCGAAATCACAGTTAAAATTTGTGATCTTGGAGCGTGGCTGAAGCAGCAGAGTATTTGGCTAAAATACTGCTGGGTTAATATTAGGAAAGAAACAAACACTGGAAAGGAATTCCAAAATGCTTACAAGGTATCTCATTTGGGGGCATACATGATTTTGCTAAATTCCAATTCCCAGACTGGTAATAATGGTTGTTAATGTATGCCTTTTATGACTTTCAGAGCAAGAGAAGCCAACTTTAGGAGACGGCATATTGTGATACCCTCACTGGTAAGTACCCTAACTGCAATCAAGTTTATTACATTTTTGTAGAGTGGAGGCCTTTTCAAGACCACACTTGATGCAGCTTAGTCACACAACAGCTTCAGACGACGTTCTGGAACAATAGGGTAGTAATGTGATATAGTCTATAATGAAAATCAGTGTAAAGCACAGGTGGTTGCTGGTATTTGTGTGGCCAGATGTAAAACCTTCACTATGGGTACAAGCTACTGCTTTCCCACTTGAGGAAAGTATAATTAAAAGTGGTTTCCAGATGTGCTGGCATGCATCTGCCCTTTCTTAAAAGTGAATTTAGCAAATGCACACTGAACTATGTTGCATTCATCATTATAAAGCTGTTGATGGTTTTTCAGGTAATAAAAAGGTTGAAAGCATCAACACCCCCACTGTAAAACTGAGGTGTCTGTAGACAACAGACAGTAGCATTTTATGTTCACATTGTGTTCTTGGGATTTTCTGTGAGTAATTCCTAGCTGAACTGTGGCAAATACACAAAAACTATCTGGACAAAAATTAGCATTCATTTCAGGAAAGCATGAGAGGTGATCCCTTGCTAGTGATTTCATTTTTTACTGGGAAGAAGTAGCAAATTTGGGTGGTTTTGTTTGTTTGTTTTCAGTACAGTGAAATAATACATTAGATTTCAGTTCCTTTAACCAAAATTTCAAGATGTTTAAATAGTTAGAAAACAAGAAAAATATAATGTGCTGAAAATTGACCTTTAATTTGTCTCCACACAAAAAAGCAGAAGAAACTCTACTTATAGGCTTACGTGATGCATCCTTAGTTAACTATTTGAAAGAAAGTAAATCAGAACAAAATTCAGAAAAGGTACTTGGTTTTAAAATATTTTTGAGAGGAGATTATGGATTTTTTGATTTAGTTAAATAAACAAAATATTTGTCCTAATATCCACTTGACTTTGTTAAATGGAAATATTGTCATTAAAATAAATCCCAGTTTCAGAAGAAAGTTTTTGTAGTTCTGGAAGCTTTAGTTACTGCTGCTGCTTGGAACAAGCACAAGGGAAGAATGTTGTGGCTGCCATCTTCTTACTGACTTTTCTTTTAGCACTGCACCTATGATACTGCACCCGTCTTTGAGTTCATTTGAAAGCTAGGACCTACTAGCCTGAGGGTCTCAGAATGTTGATCAGGCTGTTAAATACTAAGAGAAGATGTTTTAGGATGCTGTTAGGATACTGTGTGTAATAGTGCCTGACCTTTGCGAATATTTCCTTCACTTACTTCAGCAGATGTGACTTGTAGGATTCTTTGTCAAGTGAGAGTCCAACGCTTAGCATTTTATTTTAGGGCAATACTAACACTGAGAAAATCAACAGGTTTTGGGATGTCCAACGTAGTTGGACACTTTTGTGTAGAAGTTGGTTTTTTCCATTTAAATATTTCTTTCTTGATTAAGCAGAATTGTTTTGAAGTGTGTAAATATTGGAATACTTTGCAGAAGATTGAGTTAGTCAGAAAAGCAGCCACTGAGATCAAATAATTTTTAATGTAAAACGTAACATGTTGTCTGTACCTAAATTTTTGCTGAATTTTTGGATTAGCTTCTCTGTCTGAAACATTGCACATTGTTACAAAGGCATTGATGGATTCAGTGAGGGATTCAAAAGGCAACTGTGGCAGGAAAGATGGCAAACTGTCCTGTGTGTTTCTTTCTTCTGTAATAACATGTTAACTCGCTATGGTCCTGGTGCTGGTAAATGAGGGCGTTCTGGACTGAACATTTTCATGTCTCTGAGACAAAGGGTCCAGACCAGCACGCTGCATCTGCTTTGTGCCTGGAGCATCTTGATGATACAAAGAAATGGATGATAATCAATAAGAAGGATATTAATAACTTCATTTAAAAATGCTGATTTCAGCAATATTGGCTGCTAGTACAGCGCTTTTTTTTTTTTTTTTAATTTCCCTTGTGATGCAATGGCTATGGTATATGATAAACGTTCTATCTTGACATAAAGACTTCAAATTTATGCTTCCAGTGACTGTTTTAAAAGGATGTATTTACTAACGCATGCACATACATTTAATATTAATCACATTTAAATCACTGCCTAGGAGGTAGGATTTTAGCACCAAACTCTTGTAAGTGTGCCTATTTTTCTGGCAAAATGTCATTTGGCACTAAACTTAGAAATTACTACAAAATACAGACATTCAGATGTGAAAATGTGCAAAATGAACACTACCTAGGCACTTAACTCACAGTTTGATTGCCATTAGGATTTGTTAGTGGTCGGTCCACTGAACTGGCTACTCACGTCAGAGACCAGCCCTGGCCAGACCCACAACCTTGCTCGTGGTTTGTACTTAACCATTTTGTACAAAGACTCAGTTTCCACAGAAGCTCAAGTGGGTTAAACAAAATAAGTAGCTCCCAGATACCTATTCTTCACCTTGAATTAAAAACTTCTGGCTGTGGCTTCACAATTAGTTTCTATAAGAATATAATTTATAATGTTAGAAATCGTTGACTAAGGCCTTGGGAAGAGAAAGCTACTAAAAAATGAGAAATCTTTAATATTAAGACTATTTTTTAAAATGTATATCCCTAATGATGAAAAAATCAGGGGGGAGAAAAAAAGATACATTCAAAATATTACTAAAAATATTCTTCAGATATTTTAATGAAGTTATATTTACAGAACATGAAGATGGAAAGAGTTATCATGTGTGTCAAGAATTTAAAAAGAAAAAGATAAAATATGATTTATTTTATAAATAAAGGTTGGGATAAGGTGAGTCAGATCAAGTGAAATATATCAGTAGGTTTGAAATATTTCATTTTGGTTTGTTTTTCTACATATCTGTATTAGTCTTCAGTGAAAGAAACCCAAAAGGATAGTTTTGAACTTTAAACCAGAACTTTTTCACCTTGAAAATATCTAAATAGAATATTTGAGCAATTTTAAAACACTCTCTGCCCTTTTAAATGACAAATGAATTGGCACATTTCCTTGCAAGTAACTGTTTTTAAGGAACTGGCCTTTTTTTTTTGAGGCAAATATATCTCAACTATTTCCTACTAAATGTATCACGTGACAAGCATATATTTTGCACTCCTTTAATCATTGTACTTGTGGTTTTGTACAAAGTGAAACATTAACAAATTATCAATTTAAGCTGTGAGTTTTCAGGCTCATTCTTTGAGAGAATGAAGTAGGTGATAGCAGAAATATATGGAAAATCTAGTTTGAAGGTTTTGGCTGTGGATAAGCCTCATTTACTCATGTAAATAAGGCCACTGAAACCACCAAAAGGTGTGTGCTTAGTGATTTACTCAAGGCCAGCATATGTTACAGCATTATAAATATATTACATGAGACCTGCACACATGTCATTACACCACAAATAATCTTGAATACAACCATGCAGAAATTGCTCCCTGAGCTTTCATCTCCTCTGGGTTTTTCCCCAGCAGCTGGGAAACCTGTGCAGGACATGTCTGTAGCCAAAGCAGCGTGACTAGCAGCAAGACAGAGTCCTTGGGAAACCAAAGGTGGCCTCCAAGGAATCTCCATATCCCACAGTCCAGCTGCGTGACTTTGGTTCACTTGCCTTCTCCCAGCATCAACCCTCCATTTAACCGGGCTGAAATCCCTTGGTATTTTGCTGTTTCCTAATGTCATCCTGTTGAAACGTTTCAGTGATGTTTAAGGAAGGCTTAAAGACATAGCTCTTAATAGGGTTGTCATTCAAACTGATAATACCCTTGCTTTTTAAGGTTCTTATGGAGGAATATCTGCTTTCAGCAAGAAATGTGAGCACTGTGCCTTCTATTCTTGTGCAGGGTCATCAGTTGTGGCATTAGCACTGAAGACAAATATATCCTTTCCTCACCTGTCTTGCATGACCATTTCTGTTTTTTGCTAATCAAGAGCTTCAGAGTTGAGATTCTAAATATTATCTTAATTTTTCTGTGATGCAGCACAGTAAGAACTGTCTTCCAAGTTCAGATGATTAAAGTGACGTTGTAGATCTCTGAGAGGAGAGCTTCAGTTATTTAGGAACAGGACACGAGTTTCTCTGTTGGTAGTTCAGTTAAAACGTGTGTCTGTGCGGAGAGTGCGGTTGCTGTTGACAGACATTCCCTGCTTCGTTGTGGCTGTGTTGGTAGTCTGGAGCATGATATCCCGTTCTTGGTACACCAAGAAGGAGGTAGAGTACAGTGATGATAATCAGAGATCTTGAAGGCCTAATTTGCAAGGAATGTTTGAATGGAGTAACTAGCCAGGTACATTCTTGTCCTGCTTTGTGAAAACATGGTGGACTAGAGGATCCCTTGTGTTCTGTTCAGTCTACCTTTCCATTCTCTCCATGATTCCCCACATTGTCCTATTACTTCACCCCAGCCCACCCCAACAGACGCAGTTTTCTAGCGTTTCAGGGGGAATTTATGCACACTGATTCTTGTTGTTAAACTTGTAAGGAGTTGGTCAGAAAAACGTTTCTTTCATTACGATAACATCTCATGTCTGGCAAACTGATTTGTATGACAAGACCTACTTTAGTGGATGGCATTCGGTAAAAGAAGTCTCTTCAGCCTTTATCATTGCTCCTAGTTTGAGTTGTATTTCCTAGTGCACTGTCTGAATATCTGCACTGCTTTCTGAAATAATAAGGAACAACATTCCTGGAGCTCTGGGTTCAGGAGCAGATTCTCTGTGCTCCATTTTTCTCCATCCTTTGTTCCAACAGGCATCTGAAATGTGCTGCTGAAAATGCAAGGGGAAAGTCACTTCAGAAAAGCTTAAGAAAAGGAGAGTACTTACTAGGAAATTGTGGATAGATGAAAAAAAGGAAAGAAAAGACAACTCAAAACCTGAAAACCAAAACCCAAACAAGTTATATGTATTTCAGCTTCAGCATGGCAGCTTCCTAAATGCCTAAGAAAGTGCCTATGAGATGATCCTGTACTTACAAAATAGCTGAAGATAAATTGGGATTTGAAACACTGTGGTGATTTAGTTTGGATTTTACTTTAGCCTTTTCTTACCACTAAATGAAACAGACATGTACAGTGCTGAGAATGTGTGTCTAATGCTAAACAAATCCTTTTGTACATTAAAGATGAGTACATGGAGTCTGTGTTTTGCCAATGGATTCAGTAACATACTATGAATAAGCTTCGAGAACAGGCAAATGACAAACCCTTGATGAAAAAATGGCAAGCTGCAAAGTTGTCTTGTGTTACTTAAAGCTGCAGTGGGCTACTGTATCTTCTTTAAACTATGGTGGATATTGGACACTGAGAAATGCATCAGATACCATCAAAGTTACATAGGCAAATAGGTAATTTTTTCTCAAAAGTGTTGGAAGTAATGTTCAGATTTTCTTTTTTGATGTGAACTGAGGAGTTTGTAGGGCAGAATGTGCCTCATAACATGGTGAATAACACCTGTTTCTCCTGAGCAACCAGGTATCTTACTCATTAAGTGCTGACTGTTTGCCTCTGTGCTCTACAAAGCAAATTTACAGCCCTCGTCTGCCAGGAAACTCTCCAACTGGAAAGCAAACATAGGATGAGGACTACACTGGGACATCCAAACCAAGTCTGTTAGAGCAAATAGAAAATATCAGCAAAAATAGATGGAGTAGGGGAGCAGAAGGTGCATTGGAGATGTTTGTTGTGTTGGAAGAAAATGAAGAAAATTCCAATTTGTGGTGTTTTGAATACAAGTGGAAAAAAAGAAAAAAAAAGAAAAAGAAAGCTCAACTCTGTGAAGCACAGGAAAGGTGCTAAAGTAAAACAAGAATATAATTCATGGTAAGGACCACCTGGTCTGAAAATATAGCACGAATGTGACCAAGGCAAGGATTCTAGAGAGTAAATTTAGGTAGAAGCAGGTTTGCATATTATTTCCAAAAATACTAAGTACTATGAGGTTACTGAGTAGAAGTTGTGCATAAAAATCTACGTGTGCACTGAAAACTAGTGCTTTCAAAGGCAAGTGAAACTCTTTGTAGTTAAAGACACATATAGATAACATTAAAAGATGACCAACTGATCACCATGGTTCCCAGTTCATAGCTGGAGTTAAGTTTGGTAAGATTCATCTCAATGCAAATTTAAATTAGTACCACCTGGAAGAATCTTGGAAAAGAGGTTGTCTAGTGAGTGCCTGCTGAATTTTAAGTAGTGTAATCCACTTGAATGGTGTGGGCTTTGAAAATTCATTTTTCTCTCTATCTTCTCAGGTAAAAAATTTTCAGTTCCCATGGGTTTCATTAAAAAAAAAAAAATCCCAAACCACAAATCATTGCATGCATTGGAATTTTCATGTACAAGACAGACTTCTCTTTCTGCAGTATTTCTCCCATCCACTTTTAAGTTATAGAGCAGAGCATAGTTGCCTGTTCCCTTCCGTAAAATGTTTGATTCCTCAGAGTCTTTCCAGCATTTCACTGCTGAATTTAAGACAGGATTTTTTTTTTCATCTTTTGGACAACAAATTTGATGTTGTCTTCACCATGATCTTTTCCAGTGTGTGGTTGGTCTGCTGAGGTGCTGAGAACTTCTATTTGAACACCTTAAAGATGAAAATGAGGTCAAAATAATGATAGGGCCAATGTAGGAATGAGACAGTATGTGGTCTTTCTGCTGCCCTGCTGTGGTGGGCTTGTATTTCACTCAAAGTATTATTCATTTTTTGAGCACAAACCAACTGATTTTATTTTTTTTTGGTAGCAATCTTTTATTTTTATATTCCTTTTTAAAATTAAGAAACTGTTGAGAAGAGTTGTTATTGCCAAAAAAAAAAAAAAAGTCCTACAGAGGATTAGTATCAAAGTAATCAGAACTTAGAAATCTGAACTTGCAATGGGAATTGAAGGAAACTCCACAAGAGTATCTCTACAATAGGTGTCAGACTTGTGATGAGATTGTAGAAACCCAGGAGCAGAAAAGGAAACAAATAGGGGTCTGTTGTACCCCAAAGTTATGAGAAAGGGGGGAGGAAGGGACACCACAAGGAGGTGGATAATCCTGGATAAGATTTCAAAGTTTTCAGAGCACACCCAAATCAAATATCTGTGGTCCCTGACATTTTGCCTGTTATAAACCAGTGCAACATTCCATCTGAGAAGAGTATGTTGAAAAATCTGTCTTAAACTGAAATAATTTGTTAGAGTGTGTTCCTGAGTAATGAGCCAGTAAGCAATGAGGAATCTATGACACAGTCTAGAAAGTGATTATGGCAGCATGGGAGACTGATGATGTACAGCCCTCAGACCACAACAACTGGCAAATTAAATTAGAAGGGAGTCTGCTGCTCTGTTCCATGTGTGAGGTGGCATTTCTGAAAAACAATATAATACAAGATTTTTGGTGCTAAGAACCCCAAATATACTTCTTCCTCCACAACCAAATCTCAAGTTAAACATCAATATTGCTTTCACAGATACAATTTTTAAAATGCCCTGGGGTGAATCATGTGCCATCTTCTCAAAGAACGTTCTTCCAGCCAGACCAAAATCACTTTCTACCTTGTGCCTCATTACCCATGTTGTGTATAACTGAGACAGGAAAAGAGCTTTCAATGGGAAATATAGGAAATACTTGAAAAAATATTTACAAAACAGAAGGGGAGGCATCAGGCCCATTATCCCAAAATTACAGTACTAATTCAGCAGTTTTCTGTTTATTTTCTACACATGCACATTTGTTTCTGTTTTTCTTCTTGATAACTATGCATACCCAAAGTCTCACTGTTAAAACAAGAAAACAAACTCTCATTTTTTTGTTCTGTTGATTCTCTAACAACTATTCTCTCAGCAGTTTACTATGATATCACAATAGTTAGCAAAATGGGCTATATAAGATTGTGCGCACCATACACAGGTGGAAAACATACTAGAATAAAGTCAAAAGGATTTATTTCCAATGTGTTACTTGGAAAGTTGGGAAGGAATAGTGGTCTTGTTATACAGATGTAATTCCAGCAATTTGGTCAAACACTTCAGTCTTTACCTCTGAGAACACAAAAGTGATGTCAAAGTGACTTTCACCACCTTATTAACAGCAGGCAAGTAGAAATCCTAAATGAATTTCAGATAGAATTCAGTCTGAAATTAAGAGTTCAGTTTTGAAATAAAAGTTTTCTGTCTATGGTTCCCATGTTTTTTTCATGAGAATTTTTTCTGTTTTCCTCTGTCATTTACTAATTCAGCTGCTGTACTCTCTTTTATGTTTTTCCTTAGAGCTCTTTCTCCAAAAGGACAGTGCACTTGAAATTCAGCAATATAGGCCTGTCACACTAGAAATCCGTTGAGGTATCACACCTGTGTTACTTCCATTGGCCACATCTTCATTTTGAAATCCAGTCAGGAAGTTGATTTTCTGGATTTTTAAACTCTCCACTGCTCACTGTAATACCACCTTGAGGCATCTCAGTTTTGTCCCAGAATCGCTTCTACTTTCATCTTAGTCAGTTCTGCTCAACCCCTTCCTATTGTTCATTCCCAGTGGTGTTCCTGCCTCTTTTTCCTTCTTGGAAACAGGGTAACCTTTGCATCACCTGTTCACTGGACACTACTCTCTTTGTTTACTGATCTTTGATTGTTGCTTTTGCAAAGCTTTTGCTAATACTGGTTTTGAGGCACAGGTTTGGTTTTTTTGTTAAAAAAAAAAAAAAAAAGAAGTGGCATCCTGTCATAAGGTTCTTTTGCTCAATTAAGTTATTTCAAGTTCATATTTATGCAGGTAGTTAATGAGATCCTTGCCAGTTTTTCTTACAGTGCAGTGCTTTAGCTCAGCTGGGTCTGCCTTTACCCATGTAGCACAGTATTTTCGAACAGTTTGAGTTAATTCCTTACTTGTATAGTTCAGTTATAGCTTTTGAAGAATTTCCTGTGGTTTCTAGGATTCAAAGGCTACTTACTGTGCCCTCAGTGGAGGCAGACAGAAGTAGAAATTAATAATCAGTCATTAGAAACCTTTCTTTTGTGATATGGTTCTTGGGCATCCATTCTTGGAGAGTTTGGGGAACATTTCCATAATCTGATGTTAAAAGACAGCTCAGAAAAAGAGGCAATTGGAATTTCCCTTTGGAAGACCCCCTCTCTGCCCATTGATGGGCATGGAAAGGTGCCTTCTTAAATGAGATAAGTTAGGTACCAGAGACTGAGCTACAGAAAAATTATTGCCCTTTGTTCTGAGCTCTTGTAATGTGTGCATTGAGCTTGAGGAGAATTAAAGGAGGATTCTCATAACTGGCCTGAAGCAAATTTCCAAATTCCCACCTCTCTCTCTTTTCCAAGAGTTGAAGTAGTGCATAGTCTTCTCATGTTTTGAAATTTGCATTGCTTTTTAATTACGGAGAGTGCTGCGTGACTCCAAACAATGATCCTTCTCCTGTATTTTAAACTGGAAGGAGCAAGCTTTGTGTCACAGAGAACATATTGCATGATGATATTTGCTGAAAGTTTGTACATTGCAAAATTCTCATTTATGTATTTCGACACATATTTTAGTCGGTTTTGTTCCTGGAGACCAACTCTGAAGTCATTACAGCTTTTATTATAATCTAAGAAAATGTCAATATTGCATCTGAAAGATGAGTATAAATATAGAAGTTGGCTTGTGCCTTTACACATACAGTGCTCATCATAAGGATGCAAAAGCTGCCATTTTTGTGTGCTTCAAAAAATAAGCCAAGCATATAAAATGAGAGCTGAAAAGGAGACTGTACTGAAAGGATTGCCCTTTGCTCTTCACACAGTACTTAGAGTTCATTCCTGGTTTTTTTCTGCTCATTGTGAATACACAAATGGCATCCTGCAAAACCTACTGAATGCATTTTTTCTAAATGCCAGTCAGATAACACATGAAGAACTCTCCTACATACCAGAGGATAGGACTGGGCATGAAAAGCAGACATGGTCTGAAGTGCCCTTGTGTAGTTGAGGAATGGCATTTCACAGCAAGTTGGCCACACCAGGAACTGTGAGCACAGGTATTATCAGTATCTTTAGGCAGCATCTCTCTCTATGCACAGTGGCTCTCTCTGTTTCTTTGAAAGCAGCTGTCATATTACTTGAAAAAAATGATCTAATATTTCATTACTGTCATGTGAAAAATTTACTTAAAGAAGCAATTTTTCTCTAGTTCTGCAGGTAGAAGGTGAAGCCAAAAAAAACTCTGACAGGTGCAGGTTCAGGTGAATAAAAATTGTAAAATGACAAAGCAAACTGCATAAAAATGTGGAAGTGGCAGGTAAACTATATTCTTGGAAAATTATTGGGCCAGTGAGGTCTAGAAATATATTGTTTCAGTGGTGTTTCCTTGATTTTATCTCACGAAAGTGAAGTGTTTCTGAGTTAGTTTAAAATAATAGATATCCCGAACTTATTATATGGACTCTCAGAAGTCAAATCAGCACACATTTTGGGAACTGGATTTTTACATTACAATATCATGCTCTGTAAGATGACTTTCAAGTTGTGCAGTGCTTACACTCACAGATACAGGTACTGTGTAGATAGAGCTTGTAGCTGTACTAAGTTTCAATAAATCCTGTAGCAATAATGGAAGCTGATCTGCTTTTTCATGGCTAAACATAGTTCTGGGATTTCAGTATGTTGTGAAGCATTGGCTTCACAAGCAGCCATGTGTTTTTAATTCAGCAGTTTTAATTACAGGAAATTTAATGATAATGAGACGTAACAAAAAAAATATAAAGGAAGAAAATACAAAAGAGAACTTAGTTTCCATCCAAAGGAAAAAGTATTTTGGTAATAAACTGGTGCCTTTACATCGGAAAATTCATTTGTTGTACTTAGAGCGTATATACTAAATGTTAGCGGTAGTCCTTTATTTTGTTTTTTTTTTGCTTTCCTTTTTATTTTTTTCTTTGGTTTCCTTTTTATGTCTCCAAATATCTATTTAATAATTAGAAAAACATTATGGTAACATGTGATCCTAAACAGGAAGGCAGCTGATGTCTTAGGAGTTTGGAAATAGGATATCAGATTTTGTCACTGCTATAAAGTCAGTAATAAACTTAGGCAAAATTTTGGCCCAGCTGAACAAGTGTTTTGCCATCGACTTCAGCAGAGTCAAAATTTCATTGCTGGGGGTGCTAAGTAATATCCTGAGTCAGAATCTGTGGCAGGCAGAGCAAAGTTGCCTGTTTGGCTTGTCTTGGCCAAGACCTGGAGCTCCCTCCTTGCTGCTCCATTGCTCCTGCTTGGACTGAGATGTTCGTAGTCCCTGTACCTGACTCACAGAGGGATCCAATCTCTGCAGCTTGTACCTCTCCCAGTAGACCATCTGATGATGGAACGGGCAGAAAGGTATGTAGTTTTTTGTTTGGTTGGTCTGGTTTTGTTTTCCAGAAGCGCTGTAAAAGCAATTTGGAGGATTTGCTGTTGCTGTGTCCTCCCTGCTGTAACTTTTAGTAAATAAGTTTTCAGTTCTTGCAGTTTTGCAATACATCAGAGAATGGAATAACTAAGAAAGAAGTGTTCAGCAATTGGCACCAAATTAAGCATAAGGATGATAAAGTGTAGGATCATAAGCCTGAAAAGCTGGCCAGTTAAAATACCAAATGATCCAATTACAAACAAAAGGGAAATTCATACTATTGTTGGAGAACTGTTGAGGTTGTTTATTCATGGTGATTCACTGAGTGAAGGAGTTTGGCCAAGTGCAGCAGCAGCTTACATTAGATTTCAGTCAGACTTATTTTTGATATAGAGTATAAGCAATTAACTACAGTTATCCTTATGTCAAATGTTACAGCTAATTAATTAGCTTTACCTAACTCTGTTGGTAAATTTATTTATGGACTGCAACATACATAGAGTTAGGATAATAATAAAAAGGTGAACTCTTAGTCATGCAGCAGCTTGTCTGGTAGCCACCTTTTCCCAATCAAAATATCAAAAATACAAATTTTCAAAAGGCTGCAAATTCTACATAATGTCTGACAGTCCCATTCTTAATTTTCCACACCTTTATTAAAAACATCTATTGAATTAATTTTGGAATTGAAACTTGCTTTTAACTTCAGTGTATTTATACTTTCAATTTAAGAGGTGTGTCTTCATAGCCCTTATTATGAAAAGTTCAGTAGTGACAAAGAAGATGTTACAAACTTTAAATATAATAAAATTTTTTAACCTGTTTTGTAGTCCACAGTGTTGTTTGAAGAACAAACGAAAACCTAAAGGGTTTGCTTTTCACACCTGAAATGCCTTAGGTTTCAAAGAAACCTAAGTGCTTAATTTCCTTTGAAACTTACAAAAAAAATCTGGTATTTTTAAACCCTGAGGATCTAAACTGAATTTCACCCAGTCATTTCTGGTTTCTCTGTATATGCTTATGAGCAAAGATCAGGACACTAAGATAATAAGGATTTCTGTCATTTTTCTGTTTAAGTTAGAAAATCTTGTTTCCTTATTTTGTTGCTCTTGGTGTCATGCCCTCAACTGTGTGCTGAAAGTTAACTGGAAAGATGGGAAGACATGTTTTCAGCTAATGAACTTTGGCCGTTTTAGTTCCTTATGTTTAAATACAACACATTATGTGCATGATGTGTATACAGAACTAGTGTGATGCAGTATAGAAGATGAAACCAGGCTCAGTGGTATTCTGTGAAAAGATGATAAGCAATTCTATCTAAAGATGATTTGAAAAAAACACAACTTTTTACTCTGGGCTTGGCCAGCAAGGAAGCAGAATGCTCAGAGAGGCTGGGGATTCTCCATCCTTGGAGATATTCAAAACCCAACTGGACACAGTCCTGAGCAGTCTGTTCTGGCTGTGCCTGCTCTGAGCTGGGTTGGCCCAGCAAATCTCCAGAGATGCTTCCCTGTCTCAGTCTTCTGTGGAGTCTACACTATGGTCTTGGCCCATGTAATAACTTTAAAAACTTTAAAAAGGTGATTTTAAACTAATAGTCTTACAGAAACACAAATTGACCAGATTCTGAAATTGTACTATGTGATGTAAAATATGGTTTTAGGATATATTCAAAGCCAACCTTGAACGAGAAGTTGGTAACTGTTACTAAACTACAAAGTAATTTTTTATTGTCATCACAAACAAGGGGATTCTGAAGAATAAAAGCATAGAAGTTGAAAAAACAGCAAAGTCACAATGTTAATACCAGTGTTTAAAACCATATCCTGGAGGCAGACATTAACTAGCTGAAAAGTATGTAAATTAGGAGCTTTTAAAACTCAGAGTTGCACAGATCAGTCATTAAGTTGCTGTATGTTGACTTTCCACTCCTTTTTTTTTTTTTTTGTCTTTATTTCTGTTAAAAGTGAGTTCCCCTCGAAGCTGCCCCAGTCTTGTAGGAACTGTGCTCTGTCGCTCGTTCTGAAAACTCTACAGTGTGTATTTATGTGCATCTTGAGCAGCTACAGACTTCAGTGGGGTTCAGTGTGCAATATGATGATGTCGCTAATATATTTATTTTCTTGTGCTGTGATGGTGTTCAGAGTCTGAGCCCAGATACCCCCACTGTGCTCTCAGCACACAGCAGGAGACCCTGCCTGTCCCAGGAGCCTCTCCCCGAGCGCACAGTCCAGGTGAACTCTGCAATAACCTCCACATGTGATATGAGTATCCTCAACTTTCCCCCCGCTTTCCAAAGGGCATTTTGGGGGATATCTTTTCTTGGATTAATTATAATTTTGTAAGGGCAACATGCTTGAAGGGAAAAGGGACACAAAAGAGGAAAATAAATTAAGGAAATGGAAGTATGACAACATTTGGAGCATCTGAATGAGCAGGTGGAGAAGTGTGTCTGATGTCTAACATTTGGACAGTGTGTTTGCATGCCAAAAACTGTTTTAAAATAGAGTCATTGTTGTTATACACTTATATTAGTTGATAATGCAAAAACTCGTGGCTTCTTTTTTTTTTTTTTTGTTTTAATTTTTAGGCAGCATATGTCAATAGTTTTGTGAGGAGACCTAGCTTCTAAAATGGTGTCCTTTCACTGCATCATTATCTAATATCCTTTTTCAGTGAACAAAGCAAAAAAGCACCCACAAATTTATAACCAGTTCTTTTACCTTTAAATTAGCATTACATTTTTAGTATGTGTTTGTTTACCTTTGGAAAAAAATTGCCTTTTTTTATTATTTTTTATGATAGTTTAAAGCAATAAAGCAAAGCTTTGAATAGCATGCATGGACATGCTTTAATATATTCATGAGTGATCAAAATACAGTACAGAAATCACATATGCTGCTCTGCTGCAACTTTCAAGGTTCAATCCATCATTCTGGAACCCAGGGGGCTGAGATTTGACATCCTGCCTAGAAACCATACTTCAGATTGGCTGGAACTGTGCCATCTTATGTTCAGGTTAAAAGAGCAGCTGTAATTTGTCTGGGTAGCACTTTAACTATGCACAGCAAATCGTAAAACCCATTTTCAGTAATAAACTTGAAGATAAAATAGGTCCATTTGCTTCATTTCCTGATCCGTACAAGATTTTCATCATTTTGATACAATACCACTTGGAGTTTGATCTTATAATGATGTAGATTTCTGTAACAATCTTTCTCAGATTAGCAGTTTTATTTAGCATATATATACTGTATGTAGTAGAATTATTTTTTGGCATTTAGTGGTAGCCTTTTTCTATTGTTCTTTGGAACTGAAAATATGAGAATAATTTCATAGTAGGAGTTAAATTCATATGTGATTGCCACAATAAATAGAACCCAATTGTAGTCTTTTTTTAATTGTAAATATTTTATTCTTTTCTTTTTCCCCTTTTATGTCTTAGCATGGCTTGCTGCAAGGGAGTAGTAAATGCAAGTATTCCCAGCAACTCAGTGAAGATATTTTAGGAATATATATAAATATGAATTTTATTTATGGCTTTGGATTATAATGATTTTAGATTTCAGCCTTTTGTGTGCCACTCTTCTTTGCAAGCATGACTTTGCTTGAACAGCAAGGACCGACTTGGGAGGGCTAGTTTTCTGTATAAAACACTGAAGTGAGCTCCCAGGATAGACTTGCCAGTGAGCCCAGGTGGGAGGAGCCTGACCACAGGCAGACAAACTCACCTGTACGTGGAGGCTGGTAGGCTTTGTTTCAGCTCCTTTTTGATGGTGCACAGTTTGGGTTCCATTATTGTCTTTCTTCTGATACAAGTCAGCAGAAGCTTTGTGTGCCCATACACTGTAAGAAACAAAATGTCATTCTCCTTCAGTAGACAACTAATGGTTTGACCGTTAAATAGATTAGCCAGTCCCCTCTGAGTCCTCAGTGCATTTACTTCACTAACCTCCCACCAAGTGCCAGATCACTGTGTATTCCCTTTCACAGAGCCATTTCTCTATTTGCATTTCTGCTCTGACTTCTCTCTTTCGGCTCCACAGACCCCTCCCTTTTCGGTTTTGTTTTCAAGTCTTACAGTTTGCCAAGCCGAAGGGAAAACCCCACACCACTCTTCCAAGCCCCGGTGTGTCCACCGTCTCTGAGCTGAGGAGTTACATTCACAAGACAGGTCTAGCGCCCCTGGGTGCTGCCCATGCACAGCCACTGTGGCTGGCAGAAGGGAAAGTTCTTTCTCTTACCCTTTCCTCAATACTGACACTGTTGGCAAGATTCTTGTCTCTTTACTGTATTGTTGTAGCTCAGCCTACACTGCTGAAAACACATTCTTTCAAGAGGTTTGTTTCCTTTAAATGATTTGGTCCTTTGAAAATGCCTCTGGAATAAGAATTTATGGAAGTGTAGCGTACTCATAATTAGACATGTACTTTGCTGGGGTAGCCCAGCCAGGGAAAATGAAATGTGCTTAAGTATATTCCATCTTTCCCCACCACAGTTAAGTGAGAGCAGGCTGCAGGGTAGCATTGTGTGTGTTGGTGGCCACACAAGCACTTGGTATTCCCTGGAGACGCGGAGGTACGACAGCTGCATATAAATATGCATAGTTGGAGAGATTCGTGATTGTGCCCGGTTCCAGGGCTGATTGGCTGTGGTGCTGCCACTGCAAATCAATGAGCGTTTCCCTCATCTATCAGCTGCTCGCTTGCTTGGAAGCAGACAAAATGGTTAAAACACCAACAGCCCACAGAGGGCTCCTGAGTGAGGGAAACTTGTTTGCTACAGCACTCAAAACATTTCCCTGAATCTACAGTAGCTCTCAGTAGATGAATTTAGCACTCAGCAGATTAATTTAGCTCCCAGTGTGCTGGATTTAGAAAGAAAAACTAATATAGATGAATACATTCTGTTCAGCCAGCATATTTTGTTTTGCAACAATACACATGTCTTATTTGAACTGCAATCTGGTTGGAAAGCATTTTGCGAATGGTGCATTGGTCATAAAAATGAGTCATGCTTGCTCATTTTTTAAAAAGCTCTTAACTAGTGCAGACTGAGGAAAAAGGTATTGAGCAATTCGCTGGAGAAAGTATTGGAATTTTAACCATCTCTGATGTGCTTTGGGCAGTTTTTTAAGGTAGACTTTGACATTGTGTTGCAAAAAAAAGTAGCAGCTACTTTTCCCATTGTTACCTGTATAGCCTAGTATGTAATGTGTGCCACCCTGCTCATGGTGGCTTTGCTCATTTGCCTTCTGGATTTACAGGCTGGTAGCTGAAGGTATGCCTAATGACAGTTTGGAAGACCTCTTGAGGAGGGAAAAACCAGGATACAAAATCCATTGTCTTGTGACTTTAGTATAACCTTTAGCTTCCTTCCTTAACCTGGAACATGTCACAAGGAAAGCAGGACTAGATTGCTTATGTATGGTAGCAGTACCTTGCTTATGATAACAGCGATGTGTATTATTTCAGGAGCTGAGAAACTGAATAAAAAGATAAAGACATAAACTAAGACATAAAAAAACCCTGGGAGCTGAGGAGATCATTTGAACAGCTTTATTTGAACATAAAATGGTCAAGGAAATGAAAAGAAAAATGCTGTGAATGCTTGAAATGACAAGCTGGCTTTCTAAAGTAGTATCCTCAGTAAATGAGTATCTCATATGAAAAACTAACTCCCAACACATCTTCCAGAGCTGCTGTTGATAAAGTATTTCCACTACCAGCAGCAGAATGATCATTATAAAACATTCTTTCAACAACCTATTTTTTAAAAAAACATTAAAGAATGGGTTGAAGAGCAGATAGCTCCTTTCAATTGAGTTGGTGCCGTACAGTGCAGATCTAATTTACTCAGGAGGATCTCTGCTGCTACAGTGATGAGTGCTTTATAGTAGTGATTCCCAGTCCTATTTAATGAAAGGGCTACTAAACCTTTTGGAGAACAAAAACCAGAGACCTTCCTCTTAGTGGTAGTGCAGTGGTTTTCATTTACCGATGGATAAAAATGAAGCAAAACATTGGAAGCTTTTTTATGAGGTTTGTTTTCCCCACTTGTTTGTGTACTGGCTTGTATTTGCAGGGATATGTGTATGTTTTCTTCTCTCTGTATATCCTCCAATATTTTTGGAGTTTATCTTGCAATATCTTACAGGCTACCAGCTGCCAGCTTTTAGTCAGTATGTTGAGGAGCACTGCTAGGAAGACCACATAAGGCTGGAGGCCTGGTTCCTATGTTTGCTAGGAGCCTTGCCCATCAAACTGCAAAGCCTTCTGTGCGCCGTTGCCCTCTTTCTTCTGGATGGTAAATGTTGCTTTCAGTGAGGGACTGTGAATCGTGTGGGATTTTACCAGTTCCCTTGCGTGGAGGATGATGAGGCACAGCGGTGCATCCGGAGGGCGCTGCAGAGAGGCAGTGGTGACTCACCATGCCTTCTGGCTCCTCTTTTCCAGGAGGAGTGGGGATGTGTTATGAGTAAATCCTCCTACTGGAAGAGGAGAGTGAACAACCACTATTCCACGTGGACCTGGCAAGGTTGATCATGGCATGGAAGGCAGTGAAGCAGGCACTGTGTTTATTCACTGCCTGGATGCTCAGAAGGGCAGTAGAATGTGGTGCGTATGTATCTGAGTACAACTTCTACATGCAAAGGTCGTGGGAACATCCCTTCCCCACTTCCACATCGTATTTGGTTTCTTTGGCTGTGGGCACAGGTGTCCAGTCCTGAGGAGCGCTGTGAGAAACCTCAGGGGGTCTCACCCTCCTCTTCAAAGCTACATTTCAGCTTTGGTCCTGACACACCACAACCCTTCCCAGCCCTGGGCCCCGCTGAGCTGGGTACCACCCTGGCCCCAGCTCTATTCCATCCCATCTCTGGTGCTTCCCTCCTGGCCAGCTCCAGGGCTTGTGGTGGCCACTGGGGATTGCTGGGCCAATCTTGACCCTGATTACCATCCCCAGCCTGGCCCAGCTCACCTCAGTGGGGACTGTGGGAAGAAACAGATTGGAGAGCGATGGCTCCCCACCGCCCTGGAAACCCCATGTCCCTGGCCTTGCTCCTGCAGTTCCATATCTCAAGTGGAGGGATGCAGAAGACGGTTCTTCATTACAGTGACATTTGGGCCATACTGGAAGCAAGGAGAGGTTTCTGCTAACTGAGGTCTGGCTATTTATTGGTTCTAGTTTTGAGTAGCACAATCTTTTCATTTCCTCTGCTATGTTAAGGTGGTTTTGTAGATAAATGCAAATCACGGAAAGCTAATGCTGATTCACAAAGATGCAAGCTGTATAGAAGGCCTTTGTGACTGCTGCAAGGTTGAGTACTCTGGACCATTACCCTCCACAAATATGTCAGGGGATTTTGGTGGTTAAGCTTTACTTTTGGTAGTCTGAGATTTTGCAGGTGTACCCATGGACCCTATCTGCCATGGGAGGACACCACAGCATCCTGCTGCTGCTGTGAATCCTTACCTTCCACATCCTTCTTCGTTCATCTCCTCCTCTTCCTTTCAGGGTTTCCTTGTGTTCTTGGCAACAGCTACAGCGGAAATTAAAAGCTTTATTTCCAGACTAGCTTCAGATGTCACAAACATGGAGGCCAGTTTCTGAAAACCCAGTTCTAAAAACTTCAGTGTTTATTGTTTTCTGTGCTTCCCTGCCAAGACCTTCTCCCTGCTGTGGCAAAATACTGCCATCTGTAAGGTATATCAAACTAAATGTTAGCATAGTAGTGCTTGAGAATGCCATGTGCTCATTCATAGCCTTGTTATGGGTTAAGATTGTGCCAGACTTCATGGCATGCAGGGCCCTTGTTTTGAATATCTTTTTGTTTTCTTGTTGTTTGGTGGTAGTTGGTGTGGTTTTTTTTGGGGGGGAGGGGATGTTCCTTTAGATTCTGTATGGCCCAGTTTAAAAGTTCCAGCTTCGGACACATCAATAAGTTGGGGTAATTTCATCTAGATCTACTATTATATATAAATGGACATTGTAGCTCACATGTGTGCATGGGAACAAGGGATAACAGATATTGATAGAAGTGACTTGCCTGTACATTTTAATATTATAGCATGTCCCCACCAGGGTAACAGTAGTGCTCTGATAGCTTCTCATAAAGAATATTTGCTATTATAAGTTTTAAAGAAGTTAACTAATCTCAAAACATGGTCTTCCTTGATCATTACAATAGTATTTATTCTTTTATACAAAAAAGTTTCATGATCATATTAAAAGAGTTAGGAACAAAATTGGCTATTTCTTCCCAGGAACACAGTTGGCCATTTCTTCCCGTTCCTGTGATATAATTTTAAACTGCTATTTTCAACATTCTTGATATTGCTTCGTAGGTTATAAATGATGAAGTGAACTAGATAAGAGATGTTCAGATTTCCACCTGAGCACCAACTACACTTTGCTATAGGAAAAGGACAAAACAAGCAATATAGATACAGTCTAAGTTGCTTAAATGGACTACCCATCACCAGATGTTCTTTTCATCTTACCTTGAGAAACCTAGAGAATAAAAAGTAGACTTGGATTGACTTGATCAATTCATGGGATGTGGAAAGTATTCACTTTGAAGCAGATGCCTTGTTTAATAAAGTTTCTGCTATTTAGAAAGAATATTTGTTTTGTTTTGAAATTCATGTAAACTTGAACCTAGAGGTTGTATAGTTTTAGTCCTGGGAAATAAAGATGTGTTTTAATGAAGAACAAAAACTATTTTACTTCCCAAAGTTCTGCCTGTTCACTGGAAATAATTTTTATTTATGATTTTGTTTGTATTAAGCAAATGATTTGCAAACAGTTTTTGTCTTTGTCACCTTTGCCTCTTCTTTCCCCTGTCCCTGCCCCTCACTTCAGCAGACTTACCTGTCTGATGCAGTAATAATTTGTAATAACTTCATATCTGAGGAGTTGCACTGACAAAGTCATAGGGGCTACCTCTGGCTGCTATCTTTGTGTGCACAGTATTTCTTCATGAGATAGTAGAGCTATCTCATTTAAACAGACTCAAGAACTGTTCAGTGCATGGAGAAAATCCCAGTCTTCAGTAAAGAAAGCTGATATCATCACCCTGAATAGAACAATGCTTAGAATGTTTACTTTTTTCCTCCATATTTGATGAAAGCTTTGACAAAGGGTGCTGAGCAGTGCGCTGTGATGGGCCATGATTTCCTAAGGAAAGAAGACGATACTGAAAAAAGCATAGATTTCACCATTGCTTCAGAATTCTGCTCAGAAACCATACGTAACGCATTCCTTTCTTTTCCCCTTTCTTCTGTTGGTTTTTTCTTTAACAGCATCTGGTAATAGCTATAGGCCTATCCATTTTTATATCAAAGACTAAAATTAAAAGTCTGCACACAATAAAACACAAATGGCTAAACAGTTTCTCGCTAAAGGTGTACACAGGGAAGAAAAGACACTCCATTTCTTTGCCTTCAAGGCAGCCAAAATAACTCATCTGCACACAGATCATTCCAAGTGCAGCGGGGAAAAATTCACATACATAAGATTTGCTCAACCCTTATCATATCAGGAAGTAGGAGGAATAGTCTTTAGATTGGCATTCTAGTCTGGGTTATCAGCGACTTAGCTTTGGTTCCTGAGTTACTGCAGATATCCTGCCATTAAGTAGCATAAGTAGTTTTCCTATGCCTCAGTTCCCCATCAGGTAAAAATAGGGATCTCTTACAGGGCTGTTGGGGGGATAAATACCTCAAGCTTGTTAAGTGCTTGGATTATTCAGTAATAAAGCTTGTCTAAGTACCTTGAAGCCCTGTTTAGGCTGGAATGTGTATATACTGTACCCATTCACCAAGGACTTTTTTAATAGCTTGGAAGACGTGGAACCAGCACACCTAAGAAAGATCAGCAATGTACCGAACTGTTCTTGTGTCAGAAGCAAGAGACACATCTTAGTGGAAGACAGTTCATTGTGCTGTGTCTGGACATGACCTAAGTAGAAAACAATTGAATTGCCTGGTCCAAGGAGATGCCAGGGAACAAGAGAAAACTCTTATCAAATGCCCATTAAGAGAGGAGTAAGTGGAGGAGCAACACAAGCAAGTACTTTATAAGAGGGAATATTTCTAGAACTGATGGTTCTTCATGGAGGTCAGACATAGAGGAACAGGAAAAAAAAGAAGGAAGAAAATGAGGCAATATGATATAACAACAGAAGGATTTTTCTCCTGGTTAGCTGCATAGCTCAAGACATAACCGGGAAGTTGGAAAAGGAGAGGGAGAATTTGTTGGAGAAGTGGGAATGAGTGACAGTAGTGGTCACTGGAATACATGTATCAATTTATTGTATTTGATTAGTGAAAGACCAGTGTTGTGGATGAAGTTGTGCAGACAGGGGAGATCACAGAAACATCAGAAATCAGAGTATTTATAGTTTGCAGAAAAGACAAACATTTTGCGTGAGATTTCTATGTTAGAATAGTCATAAGGAAAATAATTACTTCTCTCCAGCTGAAAAGCCTCTGAAAGGAATCTGTCTGTGTTACCAGAGGGAAGAAGGGTGCTCTAGAGATAACAAAGCTTTTTCAAGGTTAAAGGCAGAGGTCACGGTGGTGCTGTAAATTCCACCAGCTCCAGTTGTCTGTGTTGGGCCCCAGGAGGAGACCCCGGGCTGGCTGCGAGCAGCGAGCCGGGCTCACATGGGCGACGAAACCACAGCTCTTTTCTTAGTCATGATAGTGCAAAATGCATTGTAGGTAAGTGTTTGGCCATGCAGGCAACAGGTTCCTGATGTAAAAATAGTTGTGGGTGGGAGATGTGACTTACGTGGAAAAATACTGAGCGATGAGGCAGTCAACAATAGGGTAAGCAGCGGGAATGCTGAAGCTGTAACGGGAAAAACTGGAATTTGTCTAGGAACAGATGTCAAAGTTTTAAGGTAGAGAATAATCTTTAGGAGAAAATGTAAGTACAGAGTGTTTCTGACCGGATTTGGAAGATGAAATATTCAAATAATATCTTTGAGAGTCTCTGGGATTTGAGTTTTTTCTTTATTTTGTGGTTTTATTTTCTTTACTTTGCTAAGACCATGCAGTTTTATAGGGAAAAAAACAAAGTGACATGTCATCTCATCCCACCTCCTGTATAACACTATATTTGGATAGAATTGTTAGCTGAGGTTTTTGTTTGACTTGTTTGAGGGAGTGAGCAGCAAACAGAATATAATTTTCTCCTGTTTAGTCACACTAGTGAAAAAAATGAGCAATTTGGCATTTAGCTTCCAGGTCTATGTACTGTTCCTCTAAAACCCTTTTTTAAGAAGAATTTAAGTAAATACAAGTGAAGCATTGAAAGCACAAAACATCTGGAATGTTTTAGAGATGCACTGAAATGTAATGTCGTTAATTTCTATTACGTTAATCATACCTATTATGAATTAAAACAGATTTCACTTTGCAGCCTTTGTTACGTAACTTGTGGCTTTGCCATTCTTTGAAATGCAGCTTTCCATTCATGTGGTATATTAAAGAATGCTACAAGACAAATTACAAAGCTCAACCAAAATAATGCCGAAAATCTTAAACAAGTTACTCTACTGGATAAATAAATAATGTAATGCTTACTATTTTGACTTTTTTTTTTTTTTAAATAAAAAAGAAATGCTAATGTAATGAGACTGGGCTGAGAGGGATGTGTTTTGGTTTTTTCTGGTTTTATGGTTTAATGGAGTTACTCTGCTCCTCTAGTGAGGTATCTGAGATCAGGTTTTGAGCTACTATTCCTGCATGTTGTTTGGTACAACAGTGCATTCAGCTTTGTGCTGCATGGACTCCAAGTGTAGCACATCACTGAGTTTGAATGTTCTGGTGTATAAGGCAGGGGAGAGTTCATGGTAAGGTTTTACAAACAGCAGCATTCACAGTCACAGCAAAACAGGGTGAAGCACCATGTTGTACTTGTCTGGAACAGGCGTCTAGAATGTCTTTGCCTTTTGCTAGCATTTGGATAGGAGTGTGGAATTTCTTCTCTGTGGGGAGACATTTTGGATTCTGAAAAAGCTGCAGGGAATAACAGGAAAACAGAAATCTGCTTTTGCCTTCTGAAGGGCAATAAAGATGGTGGTTTCCAGGATGGTTCCCCACAAAGTACCTGCCACGGGGAGTGAGCTGCAGGGGACAGTGGCTGTGTGGGAGATGTGGATGTGTCTTCTGATCCTCCTCAAGATGCAGTCGAGGTTTTACATCTCTTTTTCTCCTGTAATGGGCTTACAGTGCAATCCAACCCCTAGTAAGTATGTTAAAATTAATCCTGTTTTAAGTAGTTTAGGAGGAAAAAAGACTTTTACTTTAAAGACTGTCCTTTCTTTTTAGCAGTGAGTGAAACTACTACTAAAAACCAAAAACAGTTACAAAGGCTTTGTGTTGGTAAACTGGTCATTGCTTGTGTGTTGTTGTAGGAGTTTGACTACAATTAGCAGACCCAATGTTTGAGCCTAATTTCACCCCTAATTTGAGAACTGAAGTGAACTTGAAGCCTTACAAAATAAAATAGATTTTAGTGGGAAAAAAAGTGTTAAGTTTTCACCCCCAAATCACTCAACATTTGCAAGGACCTTTAAGATCTCAAATTCATTTAATAAAACGCTTGTTTAATTTTTCTGTATTATGCTTCTGAGACACAACTGTCCACAAAATAAAAATTATTTAAAAAAATCCAACCAAACAAAAAAAATCCATATCAAGAAAAACCCTCTTTATAGTTTGTCTTTGGTCACACCAACACATGAGAAAGAGAGTTTGGTTCTTCTCATACTTATGTACTTATTTCAAATTCAGAAAATACCATGAACGTTTTTTTCAATACAAAATTATTCAGTCCAGTTTAGTGGTATCTGAGGTACTGGCAGGTAACTTCTTTAGGGCTTTCTGCATTAAATATGACTTTTCAGTGTTTTCATATTGTCGCTGTTTAGATGGAAATATACATTACAAAAAAGGGAATTTTTTTAAATATTAAAATTCAAAGACTGTCAGTATTTTCAATACCATTTAGAGGATTCTGTTAACTCTCTATGCATGCATTCATCACCATCTCCTGTGTTAGCAGTCTTTTTCTCCTGAAACATGTAAGTGTGCTTTTGAAAAAATTGCAAACAATTTTATTTGAATTAACACTGTTTTAGATTATTTTATACTGTTAAGTTTTGCACCTGTAATATAACTTTTATTTTGTTGTAGCTCCCTAATGGGGTCAGAACTGGTCTTGTTTGACAAACCTGCTGTCATTCAGCTGTGTACACTGTTGGTAGAGTTCAGCTCAGGCCCTTGTTGCAAAGCCTGAGCATTCTTCTCTTTTTTCAACTGTATTTCTATTTCATGGGAGCATCAAGTTAGAACAGCCAGTCTAAGGTCCATCTCCCAGGAGGAATGAGATGGAGAAACCAGTATCTCTGCCTTGTGTCACTGCATGTTGAGTAGAGCCATAAAAGTCTTGGGGCCACTGGGGTCACCCTGGGAATACTTGTTAGGTTCAGCTGGTTGCTTTCTAGGAAAATCTTAGGGATAAAAACTGTGAAAATAAACGTCATCCTTCCAAGAGTGATGTATTATGATGTATCTGAATCCACCTTGAGAACAGAAGCCTGGTTCCAAGCTGGAAAGCTGTGGGTAGCTGACACAGGGGATAAAACAGTTGCATGCCAAAAAGCAGGAATGTGCAGCTCTCAAAGTTCACTGAACATATTCGTTGTTGTGTTTGTAACCAGACCAGTATTTCGCTGGTGCAAGAAGGTGTATGAAGCCCATTGCAGTATTACACATAAAAAGGCCATAAAAACACTGTGCAAAGCAATATAAGCTGTCCTGAAATGCCTCTGCTGTCACAAAGGTATTCAACTGTGACTCTGCTGTTTCCACAACTTTTTAAAGCTGGTATATAAACTGATAGATTTCTTTTATCTGTTGATATTACATTGTTAGCTGAAGGACTTACAGTGCCTTTTTTATAGAAAGACTTGAGTCTGTGATAATAAAATAAGGCAGATTCTACTACTTAAAAAAAGTCCAACTTTAATTAGCCAGTGTCCATTTCTGTTGGCCCTCAGTTCTTAGTTGGTTCTCACATAAATGGGTGTGAAAGTGGATGGAAGAAGTTTAGGCATTATTATGTACATTCCTGGATTGTTCGTGCTGACCTGACTTTAGTGTCTACAGACTAGGGTCAGAAAAGGCAGTTTAATTATGTACAAACATCCAAGAGCTATAGACAAGAGCTCCAGTCTGTTGCTTTTAGCTATTGATAGGGATAACCCAAGCACTGATGATAGTGTTGCAAAATAAAGATCTCCCAGAAATCCAGCTAATGGCATCTTTGTTCCTAACCTGTGACTTTGTAGAAGTCCCGATACTTCGGGTTTTAAAAATTAATAATGTGGACCTGAAGTGAAAATAATACTTTGGAAGTGGAAATGAAACAAACTCTTCCCTTTTCATCTTTCCCCAATGATTTGCAGGCAAACACAACCCCAGGCAACTTCCGAACTTCCATAATTGCATTGAATTCCTTGTTAATTGGGCTTTTCTCTTGCTATTGAGTTCTTTCTTGAATAATGCCTGTTTTATAATGATTTGTGTGCAGACAATAAATGTAGAGATTTAATAGGATGAAGGCTGTGGCTCCATATAAAGATATTTAGCCTTTAACTCCCATTGAAATCAATACCTTTGCAAATCTCTTTATGACTAAAAATTAATACGCATAAAATAAGATTACTATTAAATGTTTAAAGAATAAGAAGAGACTAAAACCACTGTTCTCCTCTGAAGTGACTGCAAAATTTGTGTCTTTAGAATTGCATGATAACTGTCCCAGTACTTTGATGTTTTTTATATCATATGTGCTCAGTTTGAAAATAAGAAGTTGGCAACTACGTCTGCAGACTCTGCAAACTAGAAGGGAAACTTGCTTCATTTCTTGCTTGGACTTTATCATAGGTAAAAAACCCCCTGTTTTCAATTGTCAAACTCCTGATGCCTGTTCCTCCAGTGAGAATGGTGATAACAGTTTGTTTTTGAATCATTAGAAGGTAAAGAATCCAAGTGACTTTCTCTGAGCAATAGAGAGATAAGTGGACCAAGGAGTGGTGAGCAGTATCTTTTGCTCTGAAAGAGGCTGAGACGTGATTAATGAAGTGGAGCTGCTGCTTTTATTTCCCCAGAGCAGAGTCATATGTTCAGAACTTTTGGCTGGTACAGGAGTGCTGGCAGCAAAGCCTGCATCAGCAGGGATGGGTGACCATCACAGTTTTGAGACCTGGCCAAGATAAGTAAATTGCATCCGGTCTGTCATTAATGCATTTACTCTTGCTTAGTTTTCATGCCTAACATCATATTGAAAGTAATAACAAAAGTACCCAGAAGTCTGACAAGGAAGGATGGTTTCCTCTGTAATTCTAAACAAATATAATCATCAGGACTATCTGTATTTGTTTCTGGAGTCTAACCCTGGGTGATTAAGGATGGTGGGATATAACTGTTGTGGCTGGAGTTCAGATCCAAAGCTTCCCTTATAGCATTGTCAGGAAAAAGGTAGAGGAGCAGTCATAAGCAAGACTGCTGACTTTTAGTGCACAAAGTAGTAGTCTTTCGCAGACAAGGTATTCTCCTGAATTTCTTGCTGTTCCGGACACATTTGGACTGTTTGTCCAATTGATTGCACAGCAGTAGATTCTGGATGTGTTTTCTGTTGGTTTCAGGTTTATTTTTTGCTTGGTTGTTGTTTTTTTCATAGTACAACTCATTGCACTCCTGTGTAGGACCTGAGAATAAAGGATTATGTATGGCAAATCTTATAAAAGCACAGTCATCAGTTTAGTTTATCGTTTATCCTACCATCAGTCTTTTTTTCACTGTTTTTGCATTTGCTCAAACTCTCTTGCTATTAAATAGCTCAAAATTTCCCTGCTGTTTGATCTGAGCAGAGGAACTGTTGTATCTACAGTTACCTGCACAGTCCAGTGGCACAAACCCAGTAACAAGTTATAACATTATTGAAGGGGTAAAGTCAAACAGTATTAGAGTGGCTTGTGCAGCTTGATGTAACCACCTTCTGCAGATGTGCTTGTGGGAATTTTTTCTTACTTGGTAAGGCTCTTCTTTTTCATACTGTTCTCAGTCCAAGCAGTGGGTGGATGGGCCATTGTTGAGGGGGAATTTGGTTTGTAGTAATGGAGAGACTGAGAACATATCAGGTCAAGGAAAAGGAGTCTCATGACAAAGTTGATTAAAGCCCGGCAGAACAAAAGTCAGTCCTCTAATTTACCACATAATTCACACACCAAGATGTGAAGTGCATTGCATCAATTTTTTAGGCATGCTTAGCAATTATGTGTTTCCCACTTTTGTAACCTCAGTTTGTCACCTGGTTTGCAACGTGCTTGGTGTTAATGTCTCCAACTGAAACCACTGAGCAGGATCTCAAATGTATAAAGTCCAGTGTAATGCTGAGTCCTCTGAAAAAACTGAGCCCATGTGACCCAAATTAAGTGTTCACTTTTCAGCTTGATCTCTTGGCACTGAGGAACTCATCTGGGACAATGTTTTTCCTGCAAAGGAATTTGCTGAACTTGAGTTGTGCAGTGTTTGCAACACAGTCAAAGCAGTCATGATTAGACTATATGGGCCGTAGCAAAAACATCATCTTTTTTCTATCAGGATTTGAATGAATGTCTCTCCAGGCCACAAGTTAATCAATGAAATTTACACAAAATATCAGTGCTTGAACTTCTTGAATGCCTGTTTGTGCGTGGACTGAAGAGGAGTTCCCATGGAAATACTGTGTGACTAAGTAATTAACAACTGTAGCATATTCCATACTTACTGAAGAAACAGAAGTTGCTCAGGCAGGCTAACATTTGTCATTTTCTGCTGTTTATATTAACCACATTACAGTCTTAATAGTCTTCGTTTGATATGGTGTTTATATGAAATGTTGTAGGAAGTAAATGAACTCTATATATTTAAATGGCCTGAAGAACAGTTGGTGAGAAATATATGTTTGGGTATTTTTTACCAGCTGGACATCTGAGAATCCTTTAAGTAATAATGATAGCTACACATTTGTATTTGAATAAAAATTTATTTTAAAAGTTTATTTTAAAATATATAAAAGTTGATAACACCTACACAACAGATACCTTTAATCCTTTTTTGAGTAGAGTGGCTTGTTTTTTATTGTCTATAAATGTAATCCTGCCATACAGTCAGGAATCTTTTGGGAAAACAGTGACCTGCTAGATTTTAAGTCTTTTTGTTCTTTAAGTCTTTATTTTGATACTTGCAATTTCTCTATAATAGTAACCATTTTTTACTATTTTGTCATAAAAAATATGAAAAAAATTATTTTTAATAATTAAAATTTTTAATTATAAATAAACTTTTTTCCCCCTCTTTTACAGATTTCTCTTACAATGCATTCTGTTTGGGCCAGTGAATTTTGTTTAACTGTCCAGGTAAGCAAATATGATTAGTCACATTTTTTAAATAAGAATGTTTCCAGACATTTGACAACTAATTCCAAGAGATTGGTATTCTGCGTTGCTGGAAAAAAAATTGCAAAATCTGTTATAAATATGTTCAAAATGCTGTTGTTAGTTTGTAATTAAAAAAAAAATTATTTTAAGACTTCTACCCTTCTCAATTAGAAAAGGAGTTTATTTTCTAAATGTATGCATTTTTATTATTTCTCTTCTTTTCTTTTGTCCTTGTTTCTTCACATTTTGTGTTTTTTTCAAAACCTTAAAAATAGATTTTTTTTGTTTTCTGGGTGCTGTCAGTCTCCCTTTGCCTACCAGTATTTCAGCATTGCAAACAGAATTGTCTGTTGACATCTCTAGGGATGGTATTTTAACATCACAGGAATGGCAAAGTAAGGCTATACAGGGTGTTGGGAAGTAGAGATGTCTTTGGAAATTTATGAACATCATTTCTGTACATCTGAAATTAACAAAATACAATTAGGAAATGAATGAAATTGCAGCTAATTATCTGGTTTGCTGGGTACCAAAGAAATGAAGGCAAAGCACCAATTTTCACTCTTGCTGTGCATAGGTTGGTAGGCTGGATTCTGTGTTTTACCTGTGGAATTTCAGTTGTTATAAGCTGCAGGTAGTTTGCAGAAAAAACTTGGCTATCTCTTTTATTGTTATGGGTTTTAATGAGTGAGTTTGGCAATATAATTTGCATGCAGTACAACTTTAACGTTGACTACACCCAATTTGATCAGTTTTTGATGCTTCCTATGCAGTGATGTGATATCTTGTTGGGAGGGACAAGTGTGGACAAAATAAATTGTAGATGCTATTTTGGATGGAATGTGATGCTCACAGATATGGCTTGACTGAGTTCTTGTGCTTTTCAATAAACTCATCTTAGCCCTGGTTAAAATAATCAAATACAGACAAAATAGTAAATAAGATCATGGGTTTCCTATGCAAGTCTTTCTCTTATTTCATGTTAAAGCTCTAACATTTTATAAGTACTTTTAACTTCATCTTTAATTTAGATAAGGTGCTCTCTTGTCATCTTCTCCTCATTCTAACTTCTTATGACTGAGTTTTTCTGTAGTGCAGCCTAAGAAGCTTTCTCAATTTCAGCTCACCAAGGAGAAATTTCTTCCCCTTGGATCTTCTAAAAATTTGTTTCAGACTCATTGCTCCCAATACATTTTGTTTCCTTTAAAAATGGGTTTATGCTTCAGCTTTAGTGCTGTCCTTTGAGTTCTCCTAGTGTGATGTTCCTGGATTTGTTTGGAAATTAGCCTGCAAGCAGAGAGGAAATCTTGGGTTAAAAAAAAATAGTGATTTCAAATGTCAGTCTTGAGAACTTCTCAGAAGCATTTTATATTGAAAGTTTGGACAACTGGTCAAAGAACAAATACTGCCTTTTTTTTTTTTTTTTTTTAATCCCAACATTTTTGCCCTCTTGTTCTGAATCTTTTACATGTCCAAATTAGTAATTCCTCCAAGATTCATTACTCAGGCCTCAAATTTTTTTTTATATAATCCATTCATAATATAATATAATTTTTACAGCTCTAGCAAAAAGGTTGCTGTTAACATTGTCTGTTCTTTTTCTTCTTATATTGTGGTGTCTCATGAAGAGCTTGTCATGGTGTTTGCTTTACAGGTATACATTGTAATTAAATTGTAATTCTTCGATAGATTTAGAATAATAATAGCTTTATTCATCAATGTAAGAAATCTGAGAAAAGAAATCATTGCAGCTCAAATAGAAAATTTATTTTTTAACAGTCTTTGTTTCTTTAAACAGTGTTATCATTTTTTTGAAATAAAAGTCAATATAATTCAGTACAATTTCTTCAAATATGTTTTTGATAGAACAATTTTTAAATTTTTTAAATTAAAATAATTGAGTAAAATTTATCATCAAAACCATATTTGTAGTGAATGAACTATCTTCTCCCACCTCTTCCCTGGACTCTCCATGCTTCCTAACTTTGGCCACTGCTCTCAAAAATTGCCTAGTCTATGTTTCTGGATAAAATATGTCAGTCAGTCAATGACTTTTTCTTTTGGGAAAACAAGTCCAAAGGCAGAGATTAGATCCCAAAAAGAAGTTTCATACTAAACAAGCTCAGAAAATGTGCTCATAGGAATCCTGTGAGGTTAAACAGATCAAGTCCAAGGTGCTGCACCTGGGTTGGAGCAACCCCTGGTACCAATCCAGGCTGAGGGATGAACAGATCCAGAGCAGCCCTGCTGAGAAGGACTTGGGGGTGCTGGTGGATGAGAGGCTGGACGTGACCTGGCACTGGGAGCTCAGAAACCCCCCGTGTGCTGGGCTGCATCCAAAGCAGTGTGGGCAGCAGGGGAGGGAGGGGATTCTGCCCCTCTGCTCTGCTCTGGTGAGACCTTGGTGTGACCGAATTGCAGCTTTCCAGTACCTGAAGGGAGCTGACAGAGAGGTGGAGAAAGACTATTTACAAGGGCATGTAGTAACAGGACAAGAGGGAATTAAACTGAAAGAGAGTAGGTTTGATTAGATATGAGGAAGAAATACTTTCCTGTGAAAGTGGTGAGACACTGGAACAGGTTGCCCAAAGAAATTGTGGCTGCCCCATCCCTGGAAGTGTTTAAGGCCATGTTGGATGGAGCTCTGAGCAACCTGGTCTAGTGGAGGGTGTCCCATGGCAGGGGGTTGGAACTAAATGGTCTTTGAAGTCCCTTCCAACTCAGACCATTGTGTGTTTCTATTAAATGTTTGCTCTCCTTATTGGCTTAATTTATTGCCTTTTTTGCCCTTAATGGTGACGATTGTAGCTTTTATGAAGTAGAAAAAATTAGCTACAGTAGACACTTCTGCTCCATGGACATGATATGTCTTTGTATATATCTTGTGCAGTTCCATGAATTAATTGGATCCCAGTTTATGAACATGTCCGTGACGAAGTAAAGGGGCTTGTCTGAATCCAGGTGACGATGAGCTCAGCATGGAGGGTGGTGCTGATCTTTAATACTGATATTGAAATGGAAGCTGATTCGGCCCCTTTCATATCTCCCTATCAACTTAAAACATGAATCAAAGTATTTTTAAGGTTATTCACGTTTTTGCTGAGCCCCTTATTCCGTTGGCATTTGTGGAGTAGGAAGCTGTGAGCACGACTGCCCTAGTGACTGAGGGGTTGGGTTGCTGTTGTGATACTGTGCAATAACAGATTTTTCTGTAGATATGTGGTCAACATGGATTCTTACGAGAATTAACTCTCTGCCAAAAAGTTGTATTTTAGAGTTTGCGAGGCTGGTGATATTCTGAGAGGCTTTGAAAGCTCCCAAAATACTGGTGTGTTGTTATTACACAGTTTCTCTGCAGTACACAGGTTGTGGACCAAGCATTTTCTCTATGGACAAAGACAATGCAAAAGGAAAATCCTTATTTTTAATTCTTTCATTTTATATATACATTTCATGCTCTTTCGAGCTACTGATGGCATCTTGTATTTTCATTACAAGGCGTGAATTTGGTTTCTCTATGAAATATTAAGAGCTCTAAATATCTATTTTGGGACAAAAGTCTTAAAAATATATTCCAGAAGACCTCTGGTAAATGGCATGACAGTTCATTCAGAAATTTTTTGTACTCCAACAGTGCCTCTTTGAAATGTTCAGAAGTTTTAGCAAGTTAGGACTTTTCTAGCACTTCAAGTTCCTGGCATATACAGAGCATATTATAAGGAAAAGCTACTGGGAGTGAAAATTGGAGTCACAGTTTTCACACAGGGCATCTGGTTGCCAGTGTTACTCTTGAACAAAATCACAGGATTCATCTCATTATTCTCCACTCAGGTTTCATATACATAGAGAGATCTATTCACAAACAAACTGTAATCCAAAAAAGCTTGAATAAAATAAACCAGTGACTCACCATAAATTGTTATCACTTAAACCTTCTTGGAGGGCCTGCCTCTCTTAGAGACCTAGTACTGGACATACTGACCTTAGGATTCACCTCATGTGGTAGTTTCTATATTGTTATTTTGAAATCTTGTGCAGTATAAAACTGTGTTTGTTTCTGTGCAGCAGGGTGAGTTTCGTACAGAATCAGTACAGATGAAATTGTTTCAGTTTGCCTCTGAAAAAGTAACAACCACGAGAAAAACAAAAGCAGATTCTTGACTGAGTGTTGGGGTTTGCATGTATTTGTGCTCAAAATTCCATGTATCTCTGGGTGAGTGCAAAATGTCCTTTAAAAGGCAGTATTGTTATTAAAAGAATGCAATTCAATTCATATGCTAAAAATTTGGACTATTGAAAATAATTTAATTCAGAGATATTTTTTCATAATGCCCAACAGTAAATAATTGCTCTTCTGGACCCTTTGTTTTAATTGGTGACAAAAATATATGTATGTGTGCAATTTTGAGAGAGGCCTTTAATCTGTTAGAAGAGCTGTTCCTTTTTCAGCTTGGGGGTGTTAGAATGTGAACATTAGTACAAGTGATTATAAAAAGATTTCTTGTGGCTTTTACTCTAGCTAACATGGCATTTTGGTTTCCTAAGAGGGTATTTCTCGATAATGGAAGACCCCAGAACTCACGTTAACTTTGCCCATATATTTTCATTTGTGGTATTTTTGTTTAACTAGTCCTAAATTCAATTCAATTTTCCCTTCTTATGTAGTATTATCTACTGGTCAGCTAAGCTAATTCCTGTGGGTGACTTGTACGGCAAATCTCTCCAGGTTTTTTCTCCTCCACACTGACTTCCTTTAGGGTGTTAGCACATACATCTGCCTTTTCCCATTAGGAGGTTTCGTCAGGAATTCTCCCTCACTTTGATCACACATCTTATGCTTGCTGAGTCAGATGCTGTGCCCACATATTTAAAACACAGCTTTAGTTCAGGTGGATCAAGCCCCTCCTACGCAGATCTCACCTTGGCCCCTGAAGAATAAAAGCAGTCAACAATCATTGAGAGAGCTGATTAGAGAGGGGAACTCCAGCCTTCCTTGGTGGATTAGGAGTGTGGTCCTGGCCCACTGCTTATGCTTGAGAAGTCAGAGTCCAAACCCGTCTCCCTTCAAGTATCTCTGCCACTAAGCATTCTCTTGGTCTTTCTTTAAGGAAAATAAGATTTATTTGAGATCCTTTGAAACTAAATATAAACCCTGGAACCTTCTAATGGGTGTGGAATACACAGTGTCTTTTTTGTGCTTTGTCAGTAGACCTAGGAAAGCCTAACCATACAGAGCCTTAAGCTAACTTAACCAATTAAAATGTCCTTAATACTCTTTGTGCAAAGCTCACATCTGAAGTTGTTAGCATATGCATATATGGGTTCTAGTCTTGAAGCTGCATCCAGACAGAGAAAGTCCTTGCTTTCAGACAAGACAGATCTTCATACGAGCACAGGAGGCCACTCGCAGGGTCAGGCTCTCAGCAAACTTGGCAACTCTTTTCTCCAGCCATACATCTTGCAAAGTTGGATAATTTTATTAGTGCTTCAGGGGTTGGATGTGAGCATGAAAGAGCTCCTCCTTTCATGCTCTCTTTAACTTTGTAGGCTTACTAGTTACAGAGGACATTTTCAGAGACTAGTTCTAACTTTAGACTCTTGGATATTCGAGCAGTTTTTATGAAAGCAAGAATATCCAAGACTCAAAAGTAAGCACAAAATCTTTTTTTCTTTCTTAAATGTCATCATTTATGCAGTATTCTTAAAATAATTATTACAGGGAGGAGAAAGCCTGAAATGATAATTTCATACCTTTTAAACAATTTTAAAGCAAATATTTAAGGCAATTTACCATTATGCTTTTTTTTTCTTCATTCTGTACTTTCTTAATTTCACAAGGATGTGGCAAGTGAAACATAAATTATTGGTCACCTGAAGTGGCTTATGTGAATATTTCAGCAATTTAAATCTGTAGAGCTTCAAATTTACTTTTGAAAGTTAGTCAGACATATAAGAATAGGATAGTGTATGTAATTTCTTTTTTCTCAAATATCTCCAGACAGTAGTATGTCAGAAGTTACAGGAGCTAAGAACTACAAACCTCATCTTGGAACAGTACAGCTATAACTATTGTGGCCCTGGCATTTTCTCAAAATGAATAACTGCATGAGATACTAACTTGCTTCATTTTTACAGTATCTTAAAAACTGTCATATGTCCAAAGGCTTAGTATTAAGTACTTTTTCCTGGAACATTTAAGGGAAATTTTGTCTAAATATACCAGCAGTATTATTTTGTAGTTTGAACTGATATCTTCAGGATGCTATTTTTATGACTTCATCTTTTATGTCTGAAGTGACTTGGTTAGTTTTCATAATATATAGAAAAACAAACAGCTGTTCTACAGTTGTCTTGTGATTTCTCAATGGTTTCATTTTTCTAACCCTCTCTGGGTATAGTTTTAGACAGTACTGACAAGGTTTTTTCTAATCTTCTTGAATGCAATTAGTCAAATAATCAGGACAAAAATTCTAGAAAGGATGAGGAAGGAAGGCTTGCTAAAAATGAGTTAAAATATTTTTCAGCCTTTTTACAGCTCCCCTGCTGGAATCACCAGCAGCAATAATAAATAAAAGAAGTTAAATTATAGAGATTTTTTGTACCAGTTCTCTTTTAAGATGATAATATATCCTAAAGATTTTGTATCCTATTAACTCACAATGGTTTTAAAACAGAACAAAAAGCTTTTTAGCAAGCGCATCTAATTCTTCTTGAATAGGAACTACATTGTGAAGAAATTCTGTTCTAAGGAAGTTGCTTATGTTACAAAGGGAAACATATGAAAGCCAGCAAATGGCAGATTTACAGGTCTAAATCTGTTCCCCATGTATCAATCTGAAGACTGAATGTGGCAGGGACCTGCTAGAAAATGGTGGTGCTGGAATGTGTACTCACACATATGTCCTAGTTTCCTCGAGTCTCAGTGCTTGTAATGTTCTCTTCATGCTTCTAACAATAAACAGAGTAGAAACCTTAACTGTTGCAAGGTGGTGTTGCCTTTAATGGCATCTCATGTAGTACAAGGAAAACATCATGTATTTGTCAGCCCCGGTTTACAGGACCTGTGGTACAATTCCTGCTTCCCACTGCAGATGGGTATCAACCCAAAGTCCAAAATGCTGCCATCTAGTAGAAAAGGCTCTGTTCGTATTGATGATGAGAGAGACACATCCAACTCTGTAAGGTTTTTTGTCTACTTCTATTGAATATTGAACCATCTGGACTCAACCCTGTTCCATGTGCTTGAGCAGGGGGTTGGACCACATGACCCACTGTGGTCCCTTCCTTTTTGACCCAATCTGGGATTCTGTGAATAAAAAGCATGATATTTTTAAATCAGGAAAAAAAATGCAGCCAACATTTCATACATATCTAACAATGTACTTAGGTAAAAGTGGGGAGTGCTGAATAGAAGAGGTAAAAAATGTGCTAGCAAGTACGTAACACCAAGCACTAAGGATACGTATGGAAAACATGCTTTGCTTTATAATTCTTCATCACTGAGGCTGTTTGTTTGTTTTTTAAACTCCTGAGTCCTATTTCTAAATTCTGTACTCCTTTCTTTCTTAACTCTTCTGCAGGTTGCCCACGGACTCCTGTATCTATATATTTATGTATGGACTTTGAGTACTTATATAACAGGCACTATCCAGAGGAAGAAGTAATTTAAGAATATATGTGAGGAAGGGACAGAAGGTGCCTTGGAGCATCCCTTCACATGGCAAGACGTGGTTTCCTAGAACATGATTTGTTTGGGGGCTTTCAGTTTTTCCCCACACACTGTTGTTTTTTTATGACTGTCTGGGTTGTCTTGCCTTCAAGCCACTTGTTAAATTAAGACTCCAAATGTCTGTGATAGAGAGATGCTAGTGTGCTAGACTGGGCCCACTGAATGTACAGATGCCAGACTTATTGGGAGTGACACTGTAAAATTAATGTGTACACACTGCAATTTAAAGGATAATATTATGCAAACATTCCTAAGCATGACATGTTAAAAAGTAGTTACATTTTAGACACATCCATTAATATTTTCTCTTGAATATCAAGTACTTCTTCCCACCTGCCATCTCTTCCATGTTTTCACTTGCTGTGATGGTTAAATGTCATAAAGCTGTCATAACGCTGTGACTAGGCTTTTTGGTTAGTAGAATCTTGCACAATCTGCATTTATATTGTGCTCAGCATTTTAAAAACAGATTATACATTTCAAGCTGTACCAAAAAACCATATTTTGAACAAGTATTTCTTCCTGTGGGGCAGATTCTGAATTGCTTTTGCTGTTTCTAGAATACAGCACGACTGTGTTTTGTCCCTAAATGGTATATGGGGGGGGCGGGAGGGGGGAAGGTTAAATGGCTCATCTGAATCCTCCTTATACTCCCACTTCAGACTTACATTTATTCATATGCTGATGTCACTCACTTTGGAAAAGAAGCAGCAATTCTAGGTGCTCAGGGTTTGCTGGTAGAGATTTACTTCACAAGCCACCTTAACCACCATTTTAATGGCACTGTTAAATATGAATAGTCAGCAAGTTCATACTTCCATAATCACTGGCAGTGGGTTTTTTAAAACTTTAGCTCTGCTGTTTCATATTGGACAAAAAGTAGCCATCCTGACTTTTAGAAAGTGTCATGCATAGTTAGGTCATACCCTCCTCCTCCCCACCCCAGCCTGTCTCACACAAACTTTCTGCTCATCTTAGTTTGTGAACATTTTCATTTCTTAACACCTGGATTTAAATGCTAGAATTCCATACTACAACTAAGCAAGCAGATGAATTGCCAAATTCTATAAACAGTCACAGTTCTTGTAGAATCTTGATAGCATTTGAAAGTTATTATTTTATTTTTCTGATCATGTCTATCCATTAATACCATTGTACCTGTGCCCCAAAATACGATGATTTCTTTTTCCTCGCCTGAACAAAAATCACTAAAAATAAGAAGAAAGCTTTAGTCGAGGTGGTTTCTTCTTCTTGTTGGTTGGATGGTGTAGAGGCTTGGTGGTGATTTCTTTATAGGCAAATAACTGCACCCTTTTTTTCCAAGTCTTACTGGAGATTTGAAAACAAGCTCCTGTTATAATATCCTAATATAATAGCTTTGCCTTTTTGATGAATAGTAACAGGAAAGTCACAATCTCTATGAGCATCTCTTGGCTGCAAAGGATAGGAGAGGCCCATGAGGACCCATATGTTCAAGGTGCTTCACCAAACTGTTCCTTCCCCTCCTACCATCCTTCACAAGGCTTGAGCATCACTTTGAATTTAACCAGTGAAGGTACTTATTCATATGAGTAGTCCCTTTATTTTAATTAGTATAGATTAGGAGTTTACATTTGTTTATTGTGAAGTACTGTGTAATGTTCTTTACGTCCAATTCTAAGGACAGAAACCATAATTCTAGGCTTCAATTCATGTGCATTCATTTAGACAAATTAAATAAAAATAATTGCAGTTTAAAACCACCACATCAACAGAAAGCTTCACATTAGGAAATCTACAGTGACCATCAGAAGTCTTAATTGGAGACTTAATAAATGAACCAACAGGCTTAGCTATAAGCCTGTAGTTATAATGACAACCTTATGAAAATATCACTAGCAATATCATAGCAAGGTATATTAGCATTTGCAGCTTAAGCAGGATAAATATCCTCTTACATACTTGAAATTATTGAATTTTATCTCTGAACTGAGCAAAATATAATATGTGGAGCATTGCATTTTCTAATGTTTCTCTATTCAATTTTGTTCAAAATGTGCTGCTCGTCAACCTGCTCATTTTTCCAGGGAAAAAAAAAAGCTACACTGGAAAAAACACAGTTCTGAGTGAAATGAAATAAAATTATATATTCTTGCAAACTATTGCACACTATTTAAGATTATTGCAATTATGTAAAAATTTGATAGATATATAGATGTAGGTATAGATAAAAGTTTATTATTTATGTTAAAACTGTTATCTTGATTCAGCAAAACACAAAAGTTTTTTATTATACATATGCTGAGGTTTCTGTTTTTGTACTCCAATCAGAAAGTAGGACTCTTTATGGACTGATATCAGGAGAAGTTATAAATTGATAGAAATCTTGACCATTAAGTACATTTGACGTTTTGAAGAGAGAAGAGCAAAAAAAGAGTAAGAAAATCTTTAGATTAGATTATATTCCAACAGGAAAATGTAAGCTGAAGTAAGAAGAGCAAGTGGACATGTCTAATCCAAATAAAACATTTTGGCAGTGAGAAATTATGAAATACAGAGCACATGGATTATGGAGCAATTTTTTTTTTCCCTGCACACAACATTTTGGCAGTAACAAGGAGATTAATTACACCTTATATTAGAATAAACAGTAGGTATCTGTGTGATTAAGTATTTGAATGGAAATTAAATATCCCTAGAAGTTGTTATCAGTATAATAGACATGATTATACAGAGTAAAAGAATTCATGTTAACCATTCTGTCATTTAAATAGTACACCATAGATTTACTTCCAGGAAATAAGTTCCCTCAAAGCACAGAAATCCAAATTTGGAAAGAAGATAAAACTGAACAGTGATTTACTTTATTCCATACAGGTTATTATACTGCTCTTATCATCATAATATCTGATTACTTTATGGTGGTGCATTACATTATGGAATTAACATTTCTTGCTTATTGCTCTGCTATTGCAGGATGAGACCTGTAGACTTGGGGGAGAGAGGAATAGGAAAGATGTGAAAACTTGCTTAAATATTAACAAATTCTGCATATGGAAATGCTAATTTAGAGGAGGAGAGAGCTGAAATGTTGAAAATTATATCCTGTTAAGTGAAAGAAACATATATACATGTCTTGCCTAATACTGCAGAGACTTTTGGAAATTAAGGCTTGCAAGGGGTTGACATTTGATCCTTGAAGGTTGGTGTCTATTTCAGAGTAATTCAGAAAAGTGTGACAGATTGCTAAAAGGTATTACAGCCTACAAAAAAGGCTAGAATTTTCAACCATTGGATTTTAATCAACTCAATATTTAATTTGGAAAGGAACAAAGTTTCCAAAATACAGTATCCTTATAGCTCTTCTGTGAGATTATTCCAAGGCAGAAGTAGTTTTAGAGCATCTTCCCTTTGGTAAACTGTACTGTGCCAAAGATTCCTGGGAAACCTGTGACCTTGTGTTCTAACTAAGTGATGCTGAGGAAATACCTAGACAAACTGCATTCAGAATATACTCAAAGTGAGCTTTATAGGGAGAATAAGCAAATGCAATTAAGCTAAAAAATAAAACTGTGTTCAGTGCACCAAAACCCAAGAAGCTGAAAATATATAAACAGTCAGGCTGAGAGGCCTCTGAAAATAAGCAAACACAAGATAGAAAACTATGGATTAAAAAACAAATCATACTAATGAATGGACTCTTTCTATCAAATAGAAAATGAATCTGATGATATTTTAAAAACTTTTGCAATCCTGGAGCATTTTTGTGTCAGTTTCTTCAGGAAGATCCAAGAAAAAATTGTTTTTACAGTAATTATTTGAATGAACAAAATTCCTAAAGAGTTTCTAACTATATATATGTATGTGTTAAAGAAATGGCCACCTAATTAAATGGAGACTTCATCTTGATATGATGATGATAATATCAGACTTGAAAATTTATTGATCATTTAATTCTTGTCTAACTACCTACAAACCTGTGATCTGAAAAATGGATCTGAAGCATGTCGAGAACAGGACGTCCTTGCATTGTTTTTATTTTGTATCATGGCCATTACAGCCTTCAGAGTTATGCTGAGTAGCAAACAGGTGTTTAATTTTGCAACTTTAACCAGAAAAACTCAGCATTTGAAATCCCAGTGTTTACCCTACTGCAGGTTTATTTCAGAAAACCATGTATGACTTGAATGTGGTCCCAGTTATCATATAAAAATTATGCCTGATTTTTACCCAAATCAGTTTATGCTGAATAATCTTGTTTTCTCAAATCCTGAAATGGCAAACTACACATTTTCCTAGTAGCAATAGGCATTATTTACTGCTTTGAGTGACTTGAGATGCTTAAGCGGTCAAATGAGGCCAGCTTGACTTAGACTATAGCTGGAAAAGGCATTCACATCTGGCCATATTATCCACAGGCAAAAGGATCTGTTGTTAAGCATTGTATGTGAACTGTACCTCTAGGAACTCACAGTATGACCTTACCTGAAACTGGAATGGTTGCTGCATACATATGTTTGCAGACTTTATTATTTACATGGCACAACATGACAGCAGCAGCAGAAACTGCTTTCTTGACTGCAGCAACATATGAATTACCTTCCTCTCCAGAAGTGGGTATTTCCTCAATTGCAGTTTCTTACACTACTGTGGGGACAATGCCAAAAGCAGAAAAAAATGATTACTTCTCAGCTAAAGAACTCTTTATTTTTCTGTAGCACCCACTGATCTCTTGTGTCCTTTGCTCCAGAACCTAATTCCAACGAGAACTTCATGGGAGAGACAGGGTATGAGAGAGGTGAAGCATTTATTCTGTCCTACAGAGTAGTACATATATTTCACTGCCAAGCAATATTTTCGTAAGGGTTCTTGGACTGCATATGTGTCTGTATGTACATGCACACTGTAGTATCTACAGAGTAGCTCAGGAGGGGCCATACACCTGTAGAACGGTTAGTAACTCCCTAATATCAAAAGTAAATGGGGGCTTGGTCACATTACATTGACTCAAAAGGTACCAACTTTTTGGGAGGAGTTACCAACATAAACAAGCTGGTGATATGTAGTTTTTCTTCCACAGAAGGAAAAGAGTTTTCAGACTGTGCTGTTAGAAAGTCTTGTTTGGCAAAAATGCTATTTCCTATGATAAATTTGGTTTACAGATACTTCATGGTTAGTATTTATGTTATGACTGAAAGCGTCTACAAATGCTATATTCATTTTCTTTATCTTTGTTAGGTACTTCTAATATGTTGCACATCCTTTGAGAGCAAAGCAGTACTTGTGCTTATTTATTTAGATTGTTGGGGTCTCTCAGGCTCTTCACTGGGTATCCAGATGTTAAGTTATACCCTGAATAAGAAAGACCACTGATACCACTGAAGGCAGATAGAAGTGGACAAATGGGAAGGAAATTCAGGGAAATAAGTAGGCACTATTCATGTTAAAAACATTTTTTTGCCATGTAGATAAGGAGATAATTTATTGGGAAATGCTCCACATATATAGGAGAAGCCACTTAGCTATTTATTTGAAACATCTGCAAGTTATCAGTAGATACCAGGATAAGATAGTGATCTGAGGTGGACAATGACATATTGATGGATGTTTTGGCTCATCTTAATGTTATCTCTTATTGCAGTAGTTCTTTATGTTTGCATAGTTAAACCCAGCATCTGCTGGGATTTTTCCTAATATTGATAGGAATGGTTCCTCTAATTTCAGTGAGAAGGCTAACTGTAGTACAGATGAACACAAGTGTAAGAGTTTGCATGATAAAGGCCTAGAGACATTATATAGACCACTGTTCTCCCAGAGCATGGAAATAAAAGGTTCACCACAAAACACAGTGGGTGAGGACGTGATTTCTGCATGCTTTGTGCACAACATTACATTCTATCAAGTTAAAATTGATATAGGATATTGGCATTCCTTGTGAAAGTTTATTTCTCTTGAATTAGGAAATATTAGAAAGAAATTCTTTACTGTGAGGGTGGTGAGGCACTGGAACAGGTTTCCCAGAGAAGTTGTGGATACCCCACCCCTGGAACTGTTCAAGGCCAGGTTGGACAGAGCTCTAAGCAACCTGGTCTACTGGAAGGTGTCCCTGCCCATGGGTGATCTTTAAGGTCCCTTCCAAGCCAAACCGTTCCATGATTGTATGATTTCACAGTCCCATAGTTGTTTTCAGTCCTCTGAGGACAGAACTAGATTCTGCTTGCAGAACTTAACTGCATTTTAACTAAGGGGACTGTTGTCTACATGTTGCATTCCACTTCTTTCCTGCTCGATAAAAGCTATCCAGAAATGCATTCCAGAAATCTGGTTGCCTGGTTTCATGCACTGCAAGCAATGGTTACCATAGTGTTTTAGAAAAATACCTTTTCAGGAAGCAGAAATGTAATCAAATACAGTCCACTGAAGTTGTGTTGAATGAACCATCTGTTAACAAATTGGAAGTAATGCATTTAGAGATTAAATTATTATAACCTTTAATCTCCCATTACAGCTAGAAAAATAGAAAAAAGAGGACATGATAATATCTTGAGAAGCATCCCTTTAGGTACCCTACCCTTTGAATGTACCTCATTACGAATGTCCTGTGACAGTGTTATAAACTGACTCTGTTCAGCAACCGAGCCTCTCTGGAAAGAAAACCAGACAGTTCTCGCCACACAGACTGAGCACATTTCTGCAGATACTTATCTCTGAGCCACTGGAACAATTAATGCCTCCCAGTCTTTAAGCCAGGATATGCCCAGTACTGATCAAAACTGTTATATTCATAGTGGAATGCTCTTGTCCAAATGTTGCTTTACATGTTTTTGTTGGAATTAAAAAAAAAAAAAAAAAAAAGCACAAATTCTTGTCTTTGATCCCAAAGACCTAGGCAATTGTACAAATTTAAAGTAAAATTCCTTTAATGTTCTTAAGTCCATGCAGCCTACGTAAACTAATAGTTCAGAATTCCAGGCAGAAGTTAAAAGAGGACTCAGTACTCTTTGTCTTAATGTGAAACAAGAAATAAAGGTCTTCTATTTATTGCTAGGAAAGATAAAACCAGCATCTAGGGACATGACCCTTGTTGGTCCTCTGAAATCTCCTTTGTGCTGTTCAGTCATTCAGTATTGAAAATTTCAAACAAATGACTAACACACTATGCTGGCTGGTTTTGGTTAATGGTGCAACATATTTCATGTTCTTCAATAATCATTCTGTGCTTATTTATAATACATCGCCCTTTGTCCAAGTGTGCAGCTTTGGCTGTCAAGTGTGAATTACAACCACCTCTTAAATTCAGGTGTATTTTCAGCTACACTATGGTACTATCGGCTGCGGTGAGGCTCCTGTCTCCCGATCAGAAAAACAATTTGGTATTAACATGAAATGCACAGTGTTATATATTAACTGGGGCATCAGATACATGTATTAACATGGAATTCAATGAGCTGTGAAGTCATGAATCATTGCTGAATTCATTTATTAAATATGTATACGTAATGTTTGGCATTTATTTTTATTCAGGATTTTCTGAGAAAATGTCCTTAACTTATTTGCCAAATCAAAACCTTACAAATGTTTTAATTCTGATAGAGATGGATAATGATCAAGTAACCAAGGATCTGGTAGCTAAGATATTCAACTGATTGCATGAAAAGTCATCTCAGTGCTGAATTGAGTACCCTGTGCTGGTAAGCTGGGAAAAAGTCTTGTGAAAAGAAGACTGGTTGTACACAGGAATATTACCAAAATGTGTGAGACAAAACCTAAAGAAATGTCCTTATGTGATTTCACAATGTGAATTTCACATAGATAGTGTGGAACTGTAATTTGATAAAGAGATAAAGACCTCTACTACGAGGAAAGGCTGAGAGAATTGGGATTGTTTGGGCTGGAAAAGAGAAGCCTTTGGGATGACCTAATTGGGGCCTTCCAGTACTTGGAGGGAGCCTGCAAGAAAGATGGAGACTATTTGCAAGAGCCTGGAGTGAGAGGACAAGGGGGAATGGCTTCAAACTGAAAGAGAGTAGGTTTAGATTAGATATTTGGAAGAAATTCTCTGCTGTGAGGGTGGTGAGACACTGGCACAGGTTTCCCAGAGAAGCTGCGGAAGCCCCATCCCTGGAATTGTTCAAGGCAAGGCTGGATGGGTCTATAAACAACCTGGTCTAGTGGAAGCTGTCCCTGCCCATGGCCTGGGGTGTTGGGATGGGATTATCTTTAAGATCCTTTCCAACCCAAACCATTTTGTGATTCTATGATTTTGAGCCATGTGTGCTCTAAATTTTCTCAAAAGCAATCTAATGTAATTAGCATTGTTTGACTCCGAACACGAGTTTTCTGTTATTCCTGTGAGTTATCACTTCCAAACAACGCAGTGTCTTTTCTGCAATGACACCAACGACCCACAGTGTGCCTTTTTATCTGTTTGACTTTGCATAGAAAATGCCAATTCATTGAAAAGAAAGCTGCTTGCATTAGCAAAATTTCCTTTAACAAAATATACTTTAAAAGAACATTGAAAAGATACAGTCTAGGTATTTTCAACAACCACAGTTAATTTTTGTATTTTAAATAACTTTTCAGGCCTGTAACCTATATTTAATGTATAAATAGTTCCCCTCTCCACAATTCAATAACCTGTAAATTATACATGTGTAGTGGAAGTAGGAGTTAAGATCCAGAGTCCTCTCCCCTGCCTTTGATCACTCATACCCTGCTCAATCTTATGAGAAGGCTCCATGCCTTTGATCTCCTCTACCTCCTTCTCTAAATTGTTCAGGTTATCTGAGGATGTTGATTATTTTGAAGAGTACATTTTCCTCACAAAATGATGCCAATTCAAACTAAAAAAAAAAATTGAAAGAGTAGCCATTTATACTAAAAATACTGAAGAAGTCAAAATCTGAATATTTAAAATATTTTAATGTGCAAAGTGTCAATTGCTCCAATATAAAAGTGCTTCAAAATCTAGATTTGAAGTATTGTGCTGTTTGGAGTGAGATTATTTTGCAGACTTGAGAATTCACAGCAGAAAAATTGAAAAAGAGTATATATACAACTGTTTCTGGTACAGTTTTAATGATTTTTGCTGCAGACTGATTGATCCTTTAGTCTGCTGAATCAAAACCACACCTTACCTTCGTCTGTAATGTACGTTTGTTCTTTTCAGCTAAGAGTTATGACCTGACCAGATTTCTTTTTTAGCTAACAGAACTCAACCTGCTAGCAATGTAACCCAGCAAAGTGCACGCATAAGTCCCATATTTTTTTAATTAAATTAACAAAATGTGTGGGATATTTTTGGACATGGTACATATATATCTGCCTGCAAAGCATTCTGATGTTTTGGAAAGTACTGTCCAGGTTTGTAGGAATATAAAGACCTAAAAGTGTATGTAATGTCCTCCCTGAAATAATTAATCATGTTTCAAAAATGCTTATTTTCTCTTTGCCCACAAACTTTGGCATATTGAGGTGTAAGACTGTGTCATTTATAGCAGCTGAGGGATAGGTGACACACAGTTTGTGTTCTATGAGATCTACTTCTGGCTCAAGACAGCTAAGCAAAAATGCTCCTCTTAAATAACATTCTATAAGATTTTAAGGTATGAGCAGCCAGGATTCGTATGCGGTCATGTGGGAAAAGTGTGCATTAAAAACATAAAAACTCTCTATCACTGATGGAAAAATCAATGGTACAAAGAATGCCCTTCTGACACCCTTTATATACCAGTTATTCAGGCCAAGAATGAGTTCTAGGAAAAATAAGTGCCCCTGGAGGACCTTTACTACACAATCTGCTGGACAGTAGGGAGCAAGAAGTCATCTGAGCTTTCCACTGAATTATATCTGTGCAATGCCAGACCCATGAGGATTTTTTGTTCTGAAGCTTGGAGGGGATTGCTGTTGTGATGGTGTTCTCTACATGTAGGCCTGCAGCTCCACTAGGCATTGCTGTTTTTGGAGGGGTGCATTGGGATGGGAGTTTCACTGGGACAGCTCTAGGCACTAAGGATGATCCTAAATCATGTAATAGCAAAACAGTTTCTGTCTTCAGTTCTGGCTAGACTTGTCCTTGTCTTGAAGAGGTGTTAGGGAAAGAAGCAGATATTGCTTTTTTTGGCACAAGAAGAAGGCACGTAAGGAATTATTTGTTGATTACTCTCCTTGATAGCTGATCCTCTGTGTGAACTGTCCTCCTGCTCTAATGACCAGGAACTATATTAAGGTATCTTTGGATTTTAATTTTCAGAGATAGAGGCCAAGTTGGTACAAACTGTGTGGATGGTATTTAGAAATCATCTGATTCAAGGTAATACTTATAATTCAGTGAAATGTACTTAACATTAAGCATTGTCAGGTATTCTACGCTCTGTACAGTAATGATAAATTGTTTATGAAAACAAGTTAATCTTTAGTTCCTTTGGCTCTAGAACTGGTAAAAACATTTAACTGCCATGTGATTTAGGGAGTTTGAAGAGTGATGTGCTAAAAGCTTTTAAATTTGGGAGGGGAAATGATGCTTCAGGTTTTTTTCTTGCGCTGAATGGTGATGATAATGCTCAGTCATATTTGTACTTAGATCTGGAAGAGAATGCACAGTGTTTTTCTATGTCAAGACTGGGTGTATATGAGGGTACTGAATGTTTTACCTCTTGCTGTGAATTTATTTAATGTTTCATTAAAAACAAGTGGTTTTTAATGAAAAAAATTGAAGTGGTGGTGAAGTAAAAGGGAGCTGAAACAAGTATGTTGAAGGAAATGTCTGTGGCAAAACTCTTCCTAGCATCAGGTTTGATTTAATATAACACCACAGTATTTTTGCCTGCCTGCGTTACTGTGTTGTTGTTTGTGGAGAAAGTGCCATATCTTTTTGTGTGTGAATTATCACCTGTAATGGCCCAAGCTTTTCCAAGATATGGGGAATGGCAATTCAGCTTGTCTTTTGCTTGGGCCTTGCTATGTACTCCTCTCTGGACTCCTCCAGCACTGCAGCCATGCTGCTTATTCTACAAATGTGCTTCCCTCTGAAGTACAGAAGGGTATCTTCTTTTTGTTCTGACTTCTTTCTTTATACTGTGCAAGAGTTACTGAAAATTCAGATGAGTCTTTTCCAGTATCTGTTTCAATTCATTATATTTGGACCCTTTGATATTTATGAATGTCTGCGCTCTTAAGGGGAGAGCTAATCTTAAAACATCCGTGAATAAGGCTTTGCTTGCATGAACAAGAGTATTGGATGTGCACTATTCAGTTTTTGTCACTATTTATTTTTAATTTTCTTTCTTCAGTAGCAAAGCAGAAAGAAGATTATGAAGATCAGTTGCCCAGCCATACAGACAAAGTGACAAAAAAGTTAAATAAGTTGCAGACAACATAGTGAAAAGTTTCGAGAATGAATTTAAACCAAAATTTTTCATGGAAATTTCAGAAAGGAGAAAATTACACTTAAATTTGTGATGAATGACATCTCTGGCTCTTACCATAGAGCATCTTGCTTAAGTCTCTTAATTCAGTGCTGTTAACCTTAAGGCAGAAAAAACCAGAAGGCATAGTGCCATTTGAAGATAAAATTAAAGTAACAAGCAGATGATAACTTTTAATTTGCATGCATTTTACAAATAATTTTTGTCACCTCTATATACTAGGGCCTTTGAGAATGTAATCTGCAGAGCAGGACCATTTTATTCTAGTGTTATGCTGTCCAATATAGTATGTTAAAGTTATCCAGAAATGTCCAATATATCCACCACTTACATGTCCTCTTTGCTTTGTGTGTTTTCAGCTTTTGACCTGTAGTTTTAAAGTTTTAAGTTCATTAGTTTTGTTTTCGTGTTCAAGAAAAACCATGTGAAAGAGCAGACTCCCATCATCCCCATCCCTTCACTCAGACACTGTTGCTCCGTTTCTGTCCCATTCTCTCTCCGGTGTGCTCTCATATCTTGTGTGGGTTGCTATTGCCCAGGGAAGGTTCTGCTCTTTTTCTTTCCTGTTGTTTTGTAAACTGCCTCTTAAGCTAAGAGGATTGGGTTGATGGTTGTTCTGTGGGAGTTGAGTATAGACATAGAATCCGTGTTTGTCTGTGAACAGAAACCCTCAGCCCAGCCCAGAGTTCCTGTCCTCCTTGCCTTCCCCTTGCTGCCTCCTTAGAGGAAGGATTGGTGCCCTCTTCTCCCATGGAGAGGTTGGTCCTGTGCAGCCTCCTTCCTCCCTGCCTTCTCCAGTTGTGGATAAGGAGGGCCAGGCACTCCCACAGATATATCTTATTAGTTCCTTTTGTGTTGCCCGTGTATTAGTTCATAGGCAAAGCACTCTGAGGTTCATCTACATCTCTAATTGTTGTCAGGCACATATGCAAGTGATTTTTTTTAACAGCTTTTAACATCCTTCTTGAATATTGGTGAAGTCAATACTCATTACTGAGGGCTAGCCACATGTTGAAGTGTTTTTCCACACATGGAAAATAAAAAAGACTGTGTAGGATGCTGTGCCTGTCATCCCTCAAAAGCTGCTGCTCAAATTTGCCCAGCTCAGACTGTCTATTATTTGTAATTAGTGGCAAACACCCTTCTGAGATCTGAAAGTCAGACTGTTCCTTTGTCCTTTTCACATACCACCACTGATAATAATAGTAGTAAATTTGAACAGGATATGAATTCATTGCTGTTTAGTTGGAAGTTTCTGCTCAATTCTAATGAAACCATTATTTTTCACTGTGATGCAAAATGCACCTGACTTTGTTGGTGGCACCCTTGTGAGTGGTTCTGTTGGAGACACTGATGTATTACGGCCTAAAGATTTTTATGGTTGATGGTAAAATGTAAGGTGGGATGAACTGGAGTACCATGTGCCTTGTTAGAAAAAAAATATAAACCCCTAGTCTGATCTGTTTGCTCAAATCAATAAGAAGTCTACTAAAATGATAAAATGTAATCTCAACTTTCAGTTTCTACATAATCGTTAATGAAAGACATTTGGCTATCTGAGTTTTATGAGCCTGAAGAAATTAATTTATTTTTAAAAAATCTCTAAGTTATATTATTAAACCTCAAAGATATTTATTGGAGAATCCACCTATGTTTCCTTTTATGGCTGAGGCATAATGACATGCAGAGTTAGCTTGTGGTCCTTGGAAGTCAGTGTGATCCCTGTGGTCTTATGGCAAGTAGCTGGACTGATAAGCATCATTTCCTCTTACTGGTAGCACCTACTCAGCCATCTTTAGCTCATAGGAAAGAAAAAAATGTCTCTGGACTCAAAATCACACACATGGCATTTCACTCTGGAAGACCATTTGAGAGAGCTTAAACTATGTCATTGCATCAGAGAGCTTTCCTCCAGCTTCAGGCCCTTGAAAACCTTCAGGCCTGGAAAAGAGAGGAACTGAGCCATGGGCTGGTTTACTGGGGCCATAGTAAGCTTCTCTTTTGGCAGACAGCTCCCACCAGCTGACCAGAGCAGGGCTGACCCCAGGTGCACTGGCTCAGCAGGGTCACTTCCATCCCCCAGTGTTGTACCCAGCACATGTCCCACCAGCACTGCCCCTTGTCATTCCTAGAGGCTGCCCCAAGCACTGTCCTCCCAGCCACACCTGCCCTCCCAGAAACCTGGGTGGAGGCATCTGGGGTGTGTCAGGAGCAAGGCAGGGGCCGACCCACACTGCCAGGCTGCCTCTCGCACAGCCCCTGCAGCCCTCCCTCTGAGGGCTGTGCCACCACCATAACCATCTTCCTCTACTTCAAAGCTCCCATTCTCATACTTCCTTCCCTCCTTCGGTAACGAACCTTCAATTTCCTCCAGGTAAATAAAGTGAAAACTGGAAATAACTATAAAACAAAACATAAAAGTAGCTGAGCTGGAGAGTTACAGCCCGCAATGTCCCTGGGAATGGGTTTTGCCGTCCTCCCGCTGTGGTTCCTAGCCTGCTGTCTCCCACTTTGTTTACCTTTCCTTCCCCGTCTTTAGCTGTGAGGTCTCTGGCGTGAGACCTCCTCTTCACAGGAGCATTTGTAGCGATGCTAATAGGTAGAGAGGCTCCTCCCATGGCTCTGGTTTTATTAATGGGATGATCAGAGAAATTACCACGTTTTTAACATCGCCTTTGCAGTAGCTATTAAGTTTCATGGTGTAGAAACAGTGAGCTCATTTGCTCACAGCACAGGGCTCTGAGGTCAAGTCTTCTGTACAAGGTTTTTGAGGTGCTGGGCGAGCATGTGGTTGTTGCTCAGTAGGTTACGTGGTATTTTCATTTGGAAGTGACATTTTACGTGACATTTTACTTTAAAACAATAGCTGGGCAAAATTGAAATTACAGGTCTGTAGAAGAAGAGTAATGTCTATTACTTAGTCTATTTAGGAACTTGCATCGTTTATATATTCTGCCTGATTGCATCTCTTTTCACAAAATCCAGTTTAAATGTATTTTGAAGAAGGGAGGGTGCTGGCTGGTTTCAAATGTGCTGGTTTGCAAACTTGCAGACCAGCTGTCCTACTCAGTAGTGAAGATAAGAGGGCTCAGATGAAGGTTTTTGTGCTGCTGGAAACACAACCAGTTTTCTCAGGAGATTGCTTTGAGGGAGATTGCAGCAATATTGCATCCCCACAGTTACTGGTGGGTATTGCTGCATGCATGTATAATTTGTGCTAGATAAAATCAGGAGGTAATAAAGACAGGTGAAAAGAAAGGATGAGAGATCTGCTGTGTAGTGTTTGGGGGTTTTTTCCTTTCTTTTTCTCTTTTTTTGTTTAGGGAGAAAAAAATGTCCAGAGAATGCCACATTAACTTGGGGAGAAGCGAGTGCTGCCTTAAATCACAAAATTTGTGTTATACCGAGTGCTTTATTTTGGGAACCATTTCAGTATGTTATGAAGGAAAGTTGCAGACTAGGCATGTTTACTAGACCTTTAATTGCTACATTTAGGAGAAAGGCGCTTTTTTTCTTCTTCTTCCCTCCCCCTCCCCTTTTTAACGACAAGAAGCCAGAGTTTGCTGTGCAAATGAAGCAGGCTTTGCAAGAATCAGATTCACTTTGGACGACTCTTCACATTCCTCGTCATCATTACATTAGGCAGCACAATTCCATCTCTGGTTGATGGGCAGAAAAAGTGGGCAGCCTGCCAGGTAGACGTTTCCATGGCTCCCAACCCCCAAAGGTGATGCGTTTTTCAGCTAATTCAATGAAGAGTGGGCTGAACTTTGGGTATAAACTAGACAATAGCTGCCTTCGCAGTATCAGCAGAATGGTTTATGGGAATGCACTCCACATTTGGCAGAGCATCATGTGACCTTACGGCTGAGATTTTGTGATGGTGCCAACGGAGACTTGGAAAGCGGTGCCCGTTCTGACTTTTTTCCTCTTTTCTTACATGGCTCAGAAAATGGTGGATCTTAATACTTGACTTTAGCCAGACTCAGCAAGCGATTGAGCTTTGAAGCACAACTTTGCCTTTATTCTGGCTTTTTTGGCACACCACCAGGAGGCTGTCCCTTTCACGCCTGATAAATTCTGCTTCTTATCTCCAAAAAGGAAAAAAAAAAGAAAGAAAGAAAGAAAATATAAGCAGAATATTTATGCTCCATAACTGCGTTTTAAAACCACGCGTTTTATTTTTTTTTATTGATGGTGTGTAGTTTAGAGTGTCTGAAGGATAGAAGTTGGTTTTTTATTTTTCTGGTGGCTTTTTTTTTCGTCTTTTTTTTTTTTTTTCTTTTTAATGAACAGGCATTTGAACTGGGCAAACGGGGCGACAGCACCGAACATGAGCTCATTGCAGCGTAGTGTAGCAAACTGGCACCCTGCCTTTTCACCCCTTTGCTCGGGCAGATTTGTGCAATCCCCATTTATAAAACCGGCGCAGGGGCGAGGTGAATTTTCTGGTCTCTCCCCACCTCTTGTCCTGTGCAGGCAGTTGCGGCAAGGATTGGTGCAGCTTTTGCGCAGTGCTTTGTGCCTGGAATTCCGAGAAGAGCAAGAGAGAGAGAAGACAGGCATCCTGGTCTTCTTCCGAGAAAGAACAGGAGCCCTGAGAAGAAGAAACAAATCTGAGTTTGTCCTACATACAAGAGTGCAGAAAAAAAAAAAAGTGACTCTCCTGCTTCCAAAAAAAAAAAAAAAAAAAATCTGGCATATTTCACTACAGAGGCATCAGGACGTGTTAAAGCTTCTTAAAACAGTGTAACAAAATGAACATAGGAGATTTTAAGTTTAAAAAAAAGGAAAAAATAACGAAAAAGGAAAGAAGGAGTGACTTTGTTTGTTTGCTTGTTTTTTTCATTATTGCTCATATAGCACTATTTGGCACTGGGTGAAAACGTACCTTTCATATCAGGTATAGCTTCTGTTTCTTTTTTCCTCTTTTTCTTTTTTTTTTTTTTAAGTTGTTTTAAACATGTTTTGCAACTGAGTTCTTGTGTATTAATTTTAACGTAGTCAGCTGTTCACACTTTTTAAAACTAACTTTTTGGGTGTGTGTTTGATCTAATACTGTTAAAAATAGAAAGTAAACAAAAAATTGAGAGTCTATAGAAATAAGTGGTTAGGCACATTTTGTCTTAGCTAAGCACTGGAGCTATGCAAAGACCTTAATGTTACATTTACTCAGTTGAAGCTTTGGTTATCTCTAAGAAAGTTGTGGGTATTTAGATCTGGTTGCTAAGGAAATTAAATTCTTTTTTTACAGTGTGACTCATGCTTTCACTTTCTAAAGAGGAGAAGTGGAAAAAAAAATAGTGTTAAACTGCAGGAAAGGAACGCTCTTGTAGCCAGTACATTAAAGTTGTTATTGAGTTAATTCATATATGAGTTTCTTACAGTTTGTATCTAAATCCGTTACAAAGAAATCAGTGTGATAAGCACTGGAATAAAAGGCACATTATTGGGACATTCATGAAGTATGCCTGGTTTGCAGCTAGTAACAGCGACTATTTTAAGATGTTCGGTAAAGCAGCACTTGTCCAGGAATAGCTGAAAATAGTATTTAAAATACCCATTCAGAATGTTTGTGATAAGTGCATGTACAGTTAAAGTAAGTTTCGAGCATGTGACGCTTTAGTAGAGCTTTTTTCTTAAGGCGTTTGTCTGTCTGTTGTAACATATTCCTAGGCAATTAGAAGAGTGTGTAACAAAATTCATTCTGACTGACAGATTTTGAAAAGCTCAGCCAAATCGGTGTTTTATGTAGTTTGGATTTTTTTTTTTTTTTTTTACATTTTCCTAGCCTTTTTAATTCATGTTAAAAATACATATGTCCACAGCTCAAAATTACTTTGAAATTACAGTGTCTCTTTCATCAGAGACTTTTATAGTTTGGGGTTTTTTTCAAAATGTTCACGATGTGTGTGTGTCTAATAAAAAGCTTTATAAATGTATTATGGCTTTACAAAGTAGAATTGTTTTAACGTGTGCTTCAATTTTTGTACATTAAGGATTAGATTAACTTCTAAGATTATATGCCAATTGTGCTACTTTATATTTTTGTTGTTCTGCAATGAATTCTGGGACATTGCTGAATAGAGACCTTATGTATATGACACATACACCTCCATATACCTGTTTTGGGCCAGAAATAGTTTCTTAGACTTATGGTGATCCTGCCCTCCCCAATAGTTTTGTTGGAATAGTTTTGTTTGTCGTTCGTACCTAAGCCTGTTGAGAATCCAAGGCTTGCATAAGCTTAAAATAACTTTTCAGTGTTCTCTATTTGGTCATACTAATCACTTTCCCCCTCATAATTTTTTGCAAATGTTATTTGATTTAAGCCACATACTTCATCCCAGTATTTTTGTGAAGTTCCGGACCAAATTACCTAATTGTATTCACTGTTTGATAAAAAGTACTCCCCTTTGTTAAGTTTGCTCCTTCCCTTCTGAAATTCCTAATGTAAATTAAGTATTTGTGGGGTGGAAAAAAACTAGGAAATACTAAATGAAAGATTCCCTTTGCCAATGTGTGCGCGTTCACAGCATGTCTTCCCATGGCCCTGAGGAGGGGTGTCAGCAGTGTGTCGGGTTTATATCCTAAAAGCATAATTACTAATTTTGTGTATGTTTCATGTTGTTCAGAAAACACTTCATATAAAGCAAATATTTCAAAATCTTTCCTCACTTTTTTTTTTTTAATTTTAGTGAAAGAAAAAATAAAAATGAAAAAAGGAAATGAAGAAAATTATACCAGAATTCAACAAAGGTAATACAGTGATCTTAATTTTTTTTTTTTAAATAAAGCTGTTAGCAAGAACATGAAGCAGTTTAGATTTTAATAAATTATTTCCTTAAGAGAGCCTACAAATATAATTTCAGATATGTGTATTACACTTTTGTTCTCGTTACTTTGGGGAATGTTGCCGTTTAAGTAGCTGTAGCTGTACAAAGCTGTAGCTTTATACTGTATGTTTACATGAAGTCTAAGAATTAATTGAAAAATCAAAACATAAGTTGGTTTTTTGGTTATGCCTAGTAAATATATCATATATATATATAATATAAATTACATATTTGCTATTATGTTCATATTACTAATATACTTATAATACATATATTTTTTGCTAGTATTTAACTATAACAGTGACAGATTATTTTGATATGTGGAATATCTCTTCTATTCATAAAAAAAAAGAAAATTAGAAAAGCAATTTTATAGCGCTTATGAAGTCATTCAGTAAGTTGTATATGCAGTCTGCATACTTATTTCTGATACTAGGACAGCTATTCTAGTTTGAGAATCTTGTCTTTACATATTCTATCTCCTTAGTGTCAGCAGAAAACAACTATAAAAATGCTATTCCTTCTGAATGCTGAAATGTTACATATAAAGTAAAAGGAAGTTTAAAAGAGATTGTTCTAGAAAAATAAATTAACATTACTTTAAAATGCAAAAGAGTGTGCTTGAACATGCAATATTTAATCCAAGTTAAAAAAAGCAAAGGAAAAGGTAATTCACTAATTTACAACCGTCATTACTAAACTTAAAATACATGTTGCAGTCTACAAGAAAATGAAGCATTACCCTGATAAAAAAAACTTTGCTATCGGCAAGATTTATTTTCCTAAAAAGAATTTTACTCAACTATGGCAGAATTAGGCCTTTGGTGGAAAGTAGTGGAAGGAAGGCATTAAAATTTTATTGAGACAGAGATTTCAGTAACCCACTGAAATCAAAAGGCACCTTTCTATAGCACCTGGTTTTCAAATTATACCTGTATGTTATATCTTATGCCTGTATTTTACAAATGCATTTGTGGTGGTATTGTTAAAAGTTATTCTGATGTGTGAGATGTTCTGCTTCAAGGTGCAATGTTTATCAGTGCTTTCGTTTAGAATATGAAAGTTATAAAACTCTCTGTGTCTCACCTTTCTGAATTACTCGTTGTTGCCCCAAAGGACCTGTTTTCAGTCTGTTGTGTGGAGTACCCCTACTTTTAGTGTGTGACAATTTGTATCCTGTGCTTGCCCGTCACAAGAAGGAAGGATTTGTTGTAGGCATTAATCCTTGAGTTTTACAAGATTGCGTTTCCACTTGCATTCCTATTATTAGGGAATTGCATTGATGGGAGGATTAGTGAATAAAATATACAGATCAACTTCTTTGCTTTGATTAATAGCCGTTGTTTAATCAACAAGTTATTGTCAAGCAGTATGTAGCTGCAGTGTAAGTTGAAGAAATAGCTGAGCAGTCTTCGTGATGTTGTATGGGAGCAGCACTCCAGTGTGCCTCACGCCTTTCGGACTTGGTGGGGTGATTTTTATTTTGAGTTGCAGCACATGATATGAGCTCGGACACAAAGGACAAACCTGTATTGTTTACTTCTATGTCGTGTCCAGTTATTGATTGCAGTCTTGCCTGCTGTGTGCACACTATAGTCAGGTGCAAGTTGGGAGTTGAGGAATCGTTGTTAAGGAAAAGAGTGCGCAAAAGGATGTTAATTCCTGCTGAAGACAAGCAACGTTGTGCCATCAATCTGTTAAAAAGAGAAAATAGGTTTTCTTCCATTTTCAAAAAGAAACTAGTTACAAATCTTTGGCTGGTTTGTTGCCTCCACCATTTATGCAGTTAAGGTTGAAGCAGCCTTCTTTGCAGTATTTGGTAATCCCTTTGGTCTTGAATACTCATTCTTATATCACATCATATGTTTGTTTGTTTAAAGTCTTCGGCGTCTCCCTTTAAAAGGAAAATTGTAATCAGCGATGCCAATTGGCATAAACCCGTAGATCCGATCTTGTGTTGAAACGCACTGCACAAGCTCGCTTCTATGGGTCTGTGTCAGTGTGGTGATCTGGCAAAAGTCTGTGTAGCACACACCACAGTGGTACCTGACAACCAGCCCAATTGAGTGTACAAAACTATACTGGGTTTGGAATGCTCATCTTGTCCATTGCCTTATCTTCAAACTTGAGTAAGTGGTTTGTTCTTTTATTGGTTGTTTTAAGCACACTTGGCTTAATATCTTATTAAAATTTAGACAAAAAGCATGAGGGAATTGTAGGGTATTTCCAATGAGGGAGTGTAGGATATACCATTTCCTGGCTTTGTTAAATATACCATTGCATGGTATTACATTCAAACAAAAAAATGTAGAAAAACCAAGAAGATTTTTGTATTTTATTTTTATTGTAAAACAAGGCCAAATATCCATTTCTTTCCAGAAATGTAGTTGGGCTTGCATCGCTCCTATCAAACATGTATGCATATATATACGCACACGACACATGTATATATTTTTATACATATATAAACACCACAGAAAAGAACTTCTACCTCTGCAGTAGAAAAACCTATCTAAGAATATGTCTTATTGTCTGAGAAGTGGGGAATAACTGCAGTTGAAAGCCTACCCCCACGGGAAATATATAGGCCTATTTCAAAGAAAGGCTGAAGAAGTGAAGAAGACTTTATGGTCACCGTCGGAAGCTGTGTGCATCCGGGTTGAGGTAGTAGGTTGTATGGTTTAGAGTTACACCCTGGGAGTTAACTGTACAACCTTCTAGCTTTCCTTGGAGCACACTTGAGCCATCGAGGAATTCATCACCACTTTAATCTGATCAGGGAAAGTATGCAAAAAAGGTATTGTTTCATGGCTGTACATAATGAACACTCTGAGGCTTTATTGATGTTGAAATAGTCCTGATGACTTGATTATTTCATTTAAATCCTGTTATGAACAATACTGACACGTTGTCTTAATGAGCTGTGACTATGTACTGCAGACACTTAAGGAAAGACTGATGATTATTTTCATGCCATTAACAGGAAAGCTTTAAAAGTTTATTTTGATCCATAAACTCAGGAAAATATCAAGTATTTAATGCTTTGTTCTTTCTTCATGGCAACAGCTTATCCTACACAGTGTTTTGTTTTATTATGGTTAGGTGCACATTTAAAAAAAAAAAAATTAAAAGAAGATTTTTTCCTGTCATTATAATACTTTCCAAAAAGTATTTCATGCTGCTGCTTGGATAGTAGCAGGCAGTGTCACAAGTTGGTCCTGGTCTTGGATTTACAATATTCTTGCCTTGTGCCTGAACAACTCAGTGTTTTAAACTCAGATCCAAATGACCTGCAGACCCACCTATGTTCTCACTTTGTGGGGATACACGTGCTACTCAGCCCAGTCCCACTTTGGGGTCTCAGCCCCCATGTCCTTACACAGCATGTCAGGCTGACCCTGAACCACAATGCTCTTGTCTTTTTTGGCCCAGAATTAAGTTCTGGTGCACCTTTCCGACTCATCAGGACTTGGAGAAGTCACACTCCAATGTATGAATGGTTCCCAAAGCACTGAAAACTGCTGCCAGTGTCACTTCCCAGCACTGGGTGCTGTTACCCGTGTGGGCCAGGTGCCATAGAGAAAATCATCCCTCCTCAGTCCTGGTGTTCTCTGTATGTTTGTGTGCCTTTTCTAAAAAAAAAAAAATCCCTTAAGATCTGTACATCCCATGAGCAGGTGTCCTAACAAAAAGAGAAAAAAAGAACTGAGTGTTTTTGCAGTTTAACCCTTCCCAGAAAAAGCTATGAAGCAAGAAGGAAAAAGACTGTGCTTACATATTCAGCATGATTTTTTAAGTGAGGGCTGCTTCTGAAAATGACCTCGAAGATGAGGTCACCTCAGTGTGATGGAACACATTGCTGCCAAAGTCGAAGCATCTGGACAAGGTAGTGATGCTCATTCCAAAATAGTTGGGAAAAAATGACACTGTCTGTTTCCACATACTTTTCCATAAAAAGTAAAAGGAGTGTTATTTTCAAGAATATTAATTTATGATTAAAGATAGTGATAATTTTGATGGAAAATTATTTAAGTTTGTTTATATAGAGCAAAAGAGTGGAGCAATGCCCCTGTGGTGCTGCAGTCAGGGGGACACCACTGCTGTGGGCCATGGGCAGGCCAGACTCACATGGGATAGGGAAAATGGGAAATGTGGCTTTTTCACAAGGGGTGAGGGCTGTGGTCCTGGAGCTCCCAAGTTAACAGCAAATAGTTCTTTCTAAAGGGTATTTTGAACCCCTGCGTTTCTGGCTTTACGTTTCTGGCTTTACGTTTCTGGCTTTACGTTTCTGGCTTTACTTTTATTGGAGGTGAACACAACAAGATGTTCAATATTTCCAGTGTTTCATTGGTTTATGTTCTGCAACAGCAAGGAAAGTTAAGTATGTCTATTTTCTGTGGATTTGACAATTTATTGTGTTTTGGTTATTGTTTTCTTTCCGTGTCTGTTCAAAAAAATTCCGTGTCTGTTCAAAAAATCACTTGCTTACAGGCCCCTGTTTGACTCTTTCTGTCTCAGCTTTAGGCTGACCTGACCACTCTCCTAGATAAGGATTCAAAAGAGGAGATGGAAATGGATTTGGTCTCTCTTTTTAGCAGCATTTATTTTCAGTGATGATCGTTTGTGATAGGAAATTGGTTAAGAGGATCTGTAGGACAGGTGGATGCACAATGGATTTTAAGCCTAACTTAAAGTATGTGGGACAGAGGAGAGATGAGGTTGAGTGAATCAAAGCTACTCCAAGTTAATGGAAAATGCTTGAGGGAGCAGTGGCTAAATGGGGGGGATAGACAGGAGGCCTCCATCAACCAATGAAGCTTAACAGGGACCACTCACAATCTGAATAAAAACTGTCATATCCTTTGTGGATTCAAAAGGACCCTGGTCACCAGTATGTTTTCTTCTTTTTCTATTTTAATTTTTTTTCTTTTGTAGTTTAAGTTCACTGGAAAGAAACATTGTAATTGCTGGTTTCTGCCAACAGAGCAACAGGTGTTCAAATCCTTTTATATTAATTCTTCAATTAGTTGCAAAATAAGGGGAATTGTTTATACTAAGCTGAACTGAATAGAAATGACTGATGCAGAAAATGTGGGAATGTTTCATCTGTCCTTCAAAGGCATGATAAATTTGTAATTCTATCAGGCATAGTTGCAGGTTGCTATGCAAATTTTCATTGCAGCATCACCAGCTTTAATGAATATACATTTTCTCTATTTCTTTCTCTGTTCTTTAAGATTGTTGCCCTGTAATGTGCAGTACATTGTTTTGTTAAGAGTTATCAAGTTACGAGCAAAAATGAATGAGACTGTGAGGTAATTTTAAAGCGGATTAAGGTAGAGAATGAAAAACAAAGGGGAAAAAAGCGCTATTAAGAACAGCTGGATGGAGTTAGGTCTTCTGTGATTTCATTTTAAAGTCATAAAACATATTGTCCGTTTTTGGTGAAGTCTGGCATTTTTTACCTTTACAGTGTGCTTGGAATATTAGTCTGTCACGTAGACTCAGCATTACACTTCTATGATGAATCTGTAGTAAATAAATGCACTTTGTAACATGGCTACACATGGATGTGTTCCAATCTAGGGCCCATCTGAGAGTGTTTGTTCCTCTAAGTAAGCCATAACGTTGTCATCTGTATGCCTTTGTGTTGCTTCTTGCATTAGGGAGAAGTCTCCATTAGGATGTTTGGGGAAAATCTTGAGAACCAACTGATCTGCAACTCCCAGTGGCTTCGTTGGGAGACACAGGTCCTCAGCCTTTCACAAGTTTGGTGCTACAGAAAACCTGACAGCAGAGGCACTGACCTGCCCAGCCCCCGTTTGTTTGCTGCAATTTCCTTGATAAAGATTAAGCGTTATCCATGGCCTTAGCCCTGCTTCCCAACACAGAAACTTGCGTCGTGCTAAAAATGCACCTTAAAGCCAGATCCTGTTTGTCTTTAGAGCTAAGTCACTTCAGAGAGCTGGGAAGCATTTGTATTTCCTTCTGCAGCCCGGAGTGCCTGTGTCCAGATGCATGTCCAAAGCAAACAGAGTTAAAGGGGCGTTTCTGAGTTAATAACTGTGGGTCAGATGCACTAATAGAGCCTGGCTGTTTCGGGTCCAGCCATTCTGAGGCCTTTCTGTGGAATAAAGCTGCCATTAATCCAGTTTACCAGAGGAGGTAAAGTAAGTTATTAGTAATTTTGCGCTGTTGAAATAGCACAGAATAGTCAAAATATATGAGAGAATTTCTTTTCTTGTCGTTTCCCTTCAGCAAAAGAAAATGCTGAGTTTTGCTAGGTCTCATCTTTTGTTTAACTTCCTCATCTTCAAAAAAGTTGAACTTCTTAAGAGATTTTTAGATAAAGAATATGGTAAAATATTTTAAAGCAATCCCAAAAAAGGTTTTCCTTGCAATTCTGCCCTTTAAAAATGACAAACAGCTCTTAGTAATCTCTAAAACTTGCTTATTGAAGCTCTTCAGCAAGAGACCTGTGATAGGTTGCTTAAGTAGGAATAGAAGTCCACCTGAAATGTTTTATATTTTTTGAATATGTTTTCATGACATTCATTTATGCAGCTTCTGGTATTTTTAATAAATATATTTTTATAAAAATATTTTTATTTTTAATAAATATATTTTATAAAAATATTTTTAATAAAACTAAATACATCTGGCAGGCCCTGTTTAAATGTGAGTATTGCTTTTATTGCAGCTAAATGCAAGTTTGAAAAGCTAATGCTTTTGCATTATATAGTGCAGAAAAATTACATAGTTTCTGCTTTTTCTCGTCTCACATAGTAAAAAATATTTACATCAGAGTGATTTTTTTGGTACAGTTTACTTTTGTATAAGGCTTCTGAATATTTCACAGAATCACAGAATGGCTCAGGTTGACAGGGACCACAGTGGATCATCTGGTCCAACCTCGCTTCTCAAGCAAGGTCATCCCAGAGCACAGCTGGATTGCACTCAGATGGTTTGGAAATATCTCCAATGAGGGAGACTCCACACCTTCTCTGGGCAGCCTGTTTAAATGCGTGGTTGCTGCACAATAAAGCAGTTTTTCCTCATATTCAGATGGAACTTCCAGCTGTATTTTATTGCAATACTTATCATTTATATGGAAACTTCAGGGAAATTTTGTTGTTTTTTTTCCTCCACCTCTTCTATTATGCTACTCCTAGAAATAGTGAGAGCAAGACTCACACTGATGAAGTCTTTTCAAGAATACTTGCAAAAATCTGAGTAAAAATTCAAAGATCAGGCATCTCTCTTCTCTGACATTCTCGTGTTCAGAAATACCTATTTCCTTATCCCTTCTTTTACAAATTGACACGTTATTTGATCTCACAGAAAATATAGGCATGGATCCCTTTGCTCTCTACTGGCTTTGTTGTACTTGCTTTTGAATGGAAAGATCTCACCCCTGAACAACTGTGTTTGGTGGCTTTCTGGCCAATGTAGTTGTTTGGCTTCGGTAGGATTGGTGCTGATATGTACCAACCATTGCACCAAGAGCCTCAGTGAAAGGACACAGATACAGAACAGCAGAATAATAATTTTTTTAAGAGTCAGAACAGTCTTGTGTACTACCTGCTCTGCATTTATGCTTGGATGAAAAGGGAGGGGTGTACATTTTACATTTCCTTTTATGTAGTTAACTTACATATATTATGCCTGTATTGCCTTTATCTGAATGTTCTGAGTCTTCTCAACTAAACTTTATGTCCATGTTTGAGTGTGATTTGTCTGGGTCAATCTGCTGGGAAATGCAGCTCCCTTCATTTTACTTTTGGTTTACGCTTTTTCACTGGTCCTTTTTTTATTCTTTATTTCCTGACATGATGATAGTCCTAATAATGAATGTAAAACTTTGCAGATATCCTGGCAGCAGGGATAGATTGGGACTGATGTAGTGTTTGTAAGGTTAGCAGAAACCAAAGTTTACTCAAACCAGATCCTCCATGAGTCCTCTCTGTCATGACTCGCCAGCTTGGGAAGGAGCATGGACAGTAGTCTATGTAGTCTTGGTAGAACAATCTTTGTAGATTTGGCTTGAGACTGTGCGGTTGGATTTCCTCAGGATCTGTGGGATACTCATTTTTCCAAAGTTTCCGGACAAGAAAAGCAATTCAGGGCTCACTTTTCTATGACATGCACCCAGCCTTGTGGTTGCTGCAATATCAAAATAGATTTGTATACCTAAGAAAAGATGACTGTCAGTCATGTATGTTTATGTGTGTTTACTGTTGGGAATTTTTGCATGGCACTACACTGATGTGAAAAAAGAACACAAACCCAAAATTCTCCATCTCATTCATTGCAATTAGTTTGCTGGGACAAATTTGTTAATTTCCCATGTTAGGAAGAAACCATCAGATAAGAACTTGACCATGAGAACTTCACTACCACTTGAAAGAATGTCTTCCTGAGACTAGGAATAGCATTTGGAGCATGCTAAATCTGTGTAAATGGTTGGTTTCCTGGAAAGTTGCCCAAGAAAGATGTTCTGTCTGGATCTGGAAGTAGATTTCACAGTAGCCTATGATCAGGAGACATGGAGACATGGCTTGAAAGTGCCTCTGGTATTCGTGTGTCCTGGGTTGAGGATCATTGACTGCTATTCTATATCATAGCTTGTCCCACAAATATTATACTTTTAGACAGTTATTTTTATCTCCACCTCTTCAAAAAGCCTAAGTACACTTGCACAACTGACAGGGATTTACTCCCAAAGTGCTTTGAACACCCAGATTTACCTGTGTCAGTTGAGCCATTCACAGGGAAGAGAATTTTTGGGGCGTAGAATTTTTATTAAAGTGTGATTTATACTCTGTTGAACTAAATTGTTTGAGGGCTGCTGCTGAGGCTGATGTCACTGGGCAAGGGCATCTTTGTTAGCTGGAGAGCAGGGAGCAGCAGTGAACCAATGTAGATGTTCAGCTCTGTGCTAAATAATGTGCTTTGCTCCTTTGCCCAAATGTTGATAACTTTTGATCTAGAGTTAGGCTAGATTTGTCCAACAGTATGTATCTTACCATTTTCACTTCTTATTTTTTTGGCCTTACTGCCCAAGTATTTATTTCCAATTTGTGCATCATGAAGAATTAATCTCAGACCACCTAATTCACGTATTGCCCTTGTGTCTCATCACTGGCTGAACAGGGAGGCAGTGTCTGAAAACTCTCAGCCTATGCTGTTTATGGCCCACACACACTTTGAGAAGAGACTGATTGCTTGAGGCCATCTGAAGTACCACAGGTGGCAGTCTGGCTACAACCACAGGGAGGGTTCTACTAAAAAAAAAAATTGGTTTTGTCTTCAAAATTATGTTTACTCAGGATGTGACTTGTGAAGTACACGATTCCTGTGGTGATAAAGGGGTTTTGAGAGTCAAACTATAATAGATATTGCGCTTTGTAAATGTCTAGCTTCTGATATAAGAAAAATTTAGAGGTATCTTTATTCTTTATTATTGTTTCAGTTTTGAGTTATAACTGCAACAGAATTGCCAAAATGTAAATTTTAGTGACAAGTCTAAGAACCTAACTCATACTTAGTGTAACATTTTGAAGCAATCCTGCTTTTCCCCCAAAATATCTTGGGCATTTAGGAGCCTGCATCCTATTGATTTACAACATGAGGGCAAGTTTTAAAAGGGAAACCGCAGGTGCAAAGGCATTTTTACAGCTTTTTGACCACAGGCTTCATAATGAGTGACCCAATGGCAGGATGTTAAATATGTATAAAGTGGTTGCTGCTGCCTCTAAGTCGTGCTTCTGTATGTGAGACACTTAAACATGGACTGCCAATATGTTCTTAACCACTTTTATGAGATAATAGTGCCTTAATTTCTCTCCTCTTGCTGTTGTAAAGCAAGGCAATAGAAGCAATAAAGTCAGAAAAAATATGTGCAGCTTGCGTACCTGATGTGCCCATTGAAGCTGCTGCTGGCCTTGCAGGTGCTCGAAGGGGACATACAGCTCCTTCCCTTCTCTTGCCCTGTACTGCAGGAGGAGTTGTCTGCTGTGGGAGACAGTGTTGTCCCCAGCTCCCTGTTTTTTGGACAAGTGCTGGCAGGGAACACTGCCCAGGCACTCGTGCCTCCGTCCTTTGAACCAGCAGGCACCATCGTGCCAGGGGCACCCAGGAGCCCTTTGCACTGCTGGGGCAAGGGTGGCTCTTGCAGAGGTGGGGGCTTCTTCTGCCCCACTGCTCCACTAAGGACAACAGGCAGTGTTGTGCCCAAAAGGAAGGAACTGAGCATAGCGTTGAGCCACGTCGGGGGTTTTTGGCTAAGAAAGTCCAAGTGTTGGTCTGTGGAAGCAAACATGCAGCCTGCCTAATGAATGTAGTATTTATTAGCACTGTGAGCTGCTGGAAATACCAAAGAGGATAAGGGCTGTGATTCAAGGCCACGGGGCTGGGCCCACACAGCTCCCTAAGCCAGGAGCCAAAGGACATGGGAATCCTCACCAAGGGGCGACCCTGGACGTCCGGAGTGAACATCATATCTTCAGGTTTGTGTTAAGGATACCTTCTCATGTGGGAGGAGTGGCTGCCAGTTGTTATTGTGTAATGTGATTTGACTCTAATTTAATGGCAGTTCTTAGTAGGCAACATGATCTGTAAGGCTGATTTCCATTTTTATTGATTGGACCTTTAATTTACTTGGACTTGCACTCAGAAGCTTCACTGGAGATTGAATGCCAGTCTGCAAAACCAGAATGGTAAGGAATTTTTTGATGGAACTCAAACTCAAATGCTTCAACAACAAGTCGGTGTGGTGTGAAAATATTTTAAGAAAGAAAATTCTTAGTTAAATTGGACTTTTTTAATAATCGTTGGGCAATGCTTTTCCTCTCTTATGCATTTCCCCCCCACCCCAAACTGTCACATTCGATATCTATTCAAAGGTAAATTAGAGATTTCATTTTTAGAGTTTTGTACAATGGGCTTGTTGATCTTGGAGATTATAATTGCAAAACTTTCACTAAAAATAAGTAACTTATAACTTCTGGAAATCTATTATTTTATTTATTAGTAAGAAATTTACCAAATACGGAGCTAATACTGTAGAACTAGCTGCAACAGTCTCCTAGTTATTTTTAAACTGCAGGATTTTTTCAAAGTAGAGATTGCAAAGCTTGAAAAATAGATTATTTGGTTTTGAAGTCTGTCAGGGATTTTATAGAAACAAGTTTGCTTTCTTTTTAATATTTACAAATTAATACTCATAAATGTTAGGAATTAATGCTCTGAAGAGGGAGAAGCTAGCAAGTGGTTAATTGATGATGATTTTTCTTACCTTTTCCAAAACCAAACCTTTGCACCTGAACAAGTCAGTGAAGAAAGCAGCAAGAGACACAGAGTGTATCCATATGGGAAAAAGGAAGGAATAGGGAGGATGAATTATTATGTGATAAGAAGTATAAGAGGATGTAAGAGAAGGAAGGAAATTGAAGCAGCACTCAGAATAAGAGGGAGGCTGTGAGGAATGGGACTGCAGTGGCTGTGCATTTGCACTTTGAGGGGCTCTGGGCATGTAGGCATGAAAGATGTGGGGGAAAGGACATGAGTGTGTTGTAGCTTCACACTGTTGTGCTTCATCCATTTTGGTACATCTCGGTAACTGTATAATATTAATTTCTATGTATTGAAAATAGAATTATTTTTTTTTAAAAAAGGAAAGATGTACAGATAAAACTTCATATCTATAAATAAACATAAGGCCCCATGGGAATAAGTTCTTTTGTATTGCCTGGCCAATTTCTTTTTCTTTTATTACTGGAAAATCCCATTACAGTATATAAATTTAAAGGGTGGTAAGTCTGAAGAGTAGGAATTGAGGGTAGTTCACATTCCAGAAATATTGAAACCATGTCAAAATTATTCCATACTCTTAACTATTAAGAACCCACAAAATTCCAAGCTAAGGATAAACCAAAAACCCAATGTGAAGGCGGACAGATAGCCATAACTGCCTGATACTGACACAGTAAGGCAATGTATCTCACAATGCTTGTTAGTTCTGTTTAGACTAAGACAACAAACACTAAACGTGGTTATGTTGTAGCCATGTCATTACTGCATAGTGTCATCGTAAGGGAGTGTTAACTTGTGCGTGCCCTCCTTTGTGCCTGCTCAGTTTATTTACATCAGTGAGAAATATGAAACTCTCAAAAGCCCAAATCAAAAAGAATAAGATAACCCCAGCTTTTATATGAACTGTAATTAATTTGCAGCCTCTTACCACAGAACTTAATTTAGGGAAATTCCTAGTTAGAATCAAGAATGTTAAACATTTGTGTGAATAAAAACAGTATGTGCAGTGGCGCTAGAAGTAGCAATATTTCTGATTCAAACCATGCACTGAAGAGTTGTTGAGGTTACAGAACTTCTTCCCTTTTAAAACTGTGAGAGAATGAAGTTATTGACTGCTGATCACTTCCAGACACAGAATGATGGACTATTAGTCCCTTCCAGAGTGTAATAGCAGTTTCACATGACACATATTAATGGAATATCTCATTAATTCCCTAAATGTCACTAAACTGGTCAAGTCGTTATAAGTTTCCATCTCCTTGAAGGAAATTTAACTGCTTCAAACTTTTCAGCTCTGTGAAAACATCTGCAGAATATGGAATCTGTTAAAACATTGTGAGATACCCAGATCTTAACCTGAGCTATTTTTGTAATGGAGATCAGCTTATTCAACATCCAAAAGTAGTCTGAAGATTTACATTCAGCTTCTTGTTTTGAGGAAAATTTGTCCCTCTCTGTTCTGTGTATGCACACTATTTTTTCTGTCCAACAAAAAGGAGAAAACGTGAATATTTATGTCATGAGTTATCAAATAATGTTATTATGTATTGTCAGAATTTGAGTTTTGATTTATAAGGTTATTTACTTGTTAAGTGACTAAACAGCAAAACACACTCTTGCTATGGTTATGAAGTGGGGAATTATTCTTTGCCTTCTTCTTCATGTAAGCTATCCTCAAAGCTTTTGCTTTAAACAAAAAGTAGCATAACACAAAGTGAAGTGATTTATATTCATGGGCAGTTTTGTGGGGGAAAATAAAAATATATTTAAATAATATTGTCTTTTAAAAGACAACCCTAATTTGTCCCATACTAATTTCTCATTAGAGAGAATTACAATTATTTTACAGTGTTTTTAACATTGCACTGGAGCATTCTACTGACTAGTCTCATCATCTTCACTTTTTTCTCTTCTTTCCATTTGGTGGAACTGTACTTATACCAATCAGCTCCCAATTTACCATTGCTTTCTGTCAAACACAGCTTCCCAAATGTAATTTTACATTTTTAAGGCCTGATGTCTCCCTGAGTGAAGTCTTGAGGGAAGATTTATTTCAGAACTAGCATAAATGAAAACAGAATCTGTGCATAAAGAGAAGTAAGTCGATATTTCAATTAATATATATGAAACTAGGAAATACTGAGAAAGTTAAATTTTCTAAAATTAATTAAGCACATTTTTTAGTTATGTAATTTTTCACTGACAGCTTTTCTTTTCAAAAGTGAGTGGACCCAAACACCTTAAAAACCACAAAACTTGCCTGTAAGAAGAAATAAATAAAATCCTTGATGAAGTATGTCAAAATATTCAAGTAAAAATTAGTCCCAGTCATCTTTTGTCAGTAATGCCTGTAGCATGGCATTTGAAATACTGGAAATGTAACTATCTTTGTTAAAAAAGCATTTGAAAATACTTGTTCTAAAAACTACTGTGTGATTTCAGAGCTGTAGAGGATTTCAGAAGCTTTAAATCTACTTTAAATCTGTGGATTGAAGTAAACATGTATAAATATATTTTACAAATACTTAGGAATATTCATTAATAAGACCATGCACATTCAGTTCTAGTTCTGTGGAATGTAAGGGAGTGAGAACTTTTCCTTTTTTTTTTTTTTTTCCACAAGCTTTGTCTCCATATATGCAGCCTTAATTGATCTTGAAGGACTGTTAAATAATCAAAACAACTAAAAAAATGGGGGTAAGAGAGTTACCAACATTGTTACAAGGATTCAAATTCATATAATTTACATTATATTTTAGAATCTTCATATTTCTTATTAATTTAAAGCTATTTAACAAAAAAACAATTTCTTGTTCCAGGGTGAAATTTTCATGAATGCAGTTTCAGCAGTTCATTACTTTGTTAGGATAAAAGTTTCTTCATTTATACTCAAAGAAGAGCAAGACTGATGACAAGTGATTGAGAGAACTTGGTGAATTCTTGTCCCTTCTTCAGCTGTAAGAGCTTTTCTATAAACCTGGAGGTAGGAGTTCACCCAGCTACCAAGAAACAGTTCCATGCACACAGACAAGTTCTGTCCTACAGGAAAATAGTTACATGAAGATCAAACAGAAACCATTATTTAGGAGAAATGAAAGTGTAGTAAGACTACAAATAAAGTCTTCACAATGTCAAGTTTTTTCAGGGACAAAATAATTTTAACTTTCTTTTTTTAAAAAAAAAAGTAAATGGAAAAAGGTATGTAAAAAATACCCCAGGCTTTCGAGAGAAATGGATCTTGTTGGGAGCAGTAGCAGTAGCCAAGGCCAAAAGAGAAATGAATCATTAATGGCCATCTATCAGACAAAGAAAATTGTCCTATGTTATTTGACTTGGTAATCCTAAGAGTCCTGTACTTAAGTGTCTTAGCATCTTCTGAATAGCAGAGTCCAAGAAGAGTAAATATTAGTGTTCATTTGAAACTGCACAAAGCCATTTCAAAGTTATTCAAAAAAAGAGCATGAAAGAAAAGGGAATCATTATAAAATGAAAAGCATGATTTAAATCTTTATAGTTGTTTACCAAGCAACATTTGCAGACTAGCTGTCTAAACTGTTGCCTTTTTGCTAACCTATACAATTTGTTGAAAGAAATCTATTATCTAAAGGTAAGTCAGCTTTATATATAGCAGTTCAACGGCATCCACTTAAGAATAGTACTATTATCAGTATATGAAAAAAGTAAATTGATTCACTGCCAGGACTACCAGTCACAGCATTTTGAAAAATTCAATATTTTCACAAATTCCAGTAGAATATGTGTGATGTAACATACATCTATATAAGTCATTGCAGTTACGTTCATCAAGCATTGGGGAACAGTTAGAAAAAACAGGGAAATACACAGTCTTTCAGAAGTCTGTCATCTTTCCTGGTAACCTCAATGAGGTCGTTAAGGGCATTTGTACTCAGTAAAGCATTCAGATTTGTTACTTTGAGAGCAAAGGTCTTTGTGTCTTTCTCCTTTTATATACCTCTATTTAATAATTTTTCACAGGCAGCTTCTAATAAATAGGATGCACCTAAGAGTCTGATATCCTTTTGTGATATGATACCCTTGGTGAAAAGCAGGAGCTCTGGACAATTAAATAGTTTGTCCAAGTTCATGCTGAATGTCGTTGTCAGCACTGGGATCAAGGGATGAGCCTTCTACTTTAACCAAAATGATGACTAGTCCAAAATATATATTTATGGAAGTTCTTTCTGGGCAGTACATTAAAGGTGTAGCCCCTGTGGTCTAAGTCAAAAAGCACCATTTCACAGTTTGAAGGCTGTGTTGGAATGTGTTTTCTCTATCAGTGTGATGTTTTCACATTGTGTTTTCTGATGTTGTAATTACACAGCTCGCCCTACAGTTCTTCTTGAAATTAATGCATATCTTGTATTTAATAATAACACACACATTTAATAACAGTATTTCGTTGTCATAAATATTAAAAACTACGTAATTTATGCACATATAAAGACTGCAGTAATGAAAGTGTTTAAAATAAACAACACCAATTGAAATTCAAGCACTGAGGATCAGTGGATCCTGAAAGTAAAACTGGCTGTACAAATAAAACTAAGATTGCCTTTGTTGATCTTGATTGTCTAAGAGGAGAGGAATATGGCATATAAATAAGGAGGGTGAACAGAGATGGAAAGTTCAGACTTTTTCAAATAGTCTGCAGCACTGACTTTCTATTAAGGAAGGTGAAGAAATGCACTTAGCAATGGCCTGTAACCTCACCTGTTCCTTACCCTCACCTGTGCCCTGGCCCCTTTTCTGTGGCAAGGACCAATGGAGCTTCCAGATATGGCCCCAAAAGCTCCAAGTCCATCTAGAGGAGAACTCTGATGTGGAGGGAAGCAAGGAAATGGCTGTTAGGCTGTTTTCCAGGCTGTTTTCCAGGCTGTTTCCCTGGGGAAGCATGAACTCTGAGTGTGCCAGGGCACAGCTGGACAAACCACAGCATCACTGCTGGAGCTCATGGGCAGCTGAGCTCTCCCTGCTAGAACCTAGGCAGACTCAAAGAGACAACTGAGTTATGTGAGCAGATGCAGAGCAGCCTGGGATAAAGGAGGTTCAAAATTGGATTTTACTCCCACTTGCCACAAGGTGTGACTTGTACGTTCTACACCTTAAGAATGACAAATTTAAAGTGTTTATGTGAGTGTTGTAGTCTTAACTCTTTAAAGTATGTGGCAAAAAACTATGTAATCTCAAATTCAAATATGAATTTCTAGAATCCCACAGCTGTGGGAGTAATGTTTGACACATGAGTGGGAAAGAGTTTAGCTGTAAAATTCACAGCTCAAGAATATAAAAGTAGAAGTTTGGAAGGGTTAAGATCAAAGAGTGTCTAAGACTGTGGATTTTTATTCTGATTCAAGTTGCTTTGCTTGTATGTGAATGTTGATGTAATTAGAAGGTCTCAATCTCTCTGACCTGTGAAAGCAACAGTAGTGCTTATGTCTTCCTTGCATTAAGGAAATTTATTTTTGGAATAATGTGATAAAATATAAACATTTCTTATTTGCATGTGACCATGTTTCAGTTTCTGTACTGACAGTAACAATTCTTCAGTACTGAAGAATTGAATAGTACCGTGACAAGTTTTCAGAAAACTGACAGATTAATCCAGTGGAGTATATTCCTGTGCAATAGAAGGAGATAGAGACTGGGGATTAGAGGAGGCTCTATTTAGAGTAAGACACTAAAATGCTGACACAAATATAGTTACCAGGCCTTTTTTTTTAAAAAAAATATGTTAATTCCTCACTATTCCATTAGCTCTTTTATTTTCAACTTTTTTTTTTCACCAATTATTAGAAAAGAAGGGGGGAAAAGAATCAGTCAAGATAATTTTTGGACTTCAAAAAGTCTTCTTCACAGGAGCAGCTTTTAAGGAAGCTGAGTAGTGAATGGAGGAGAAGGAAATCCTCATCATCGAGTGAAAACTGCTAGATTACAAAGTCTAGAGTAAAAATCTATAGTTGTCCTTCTCTATGACTGAAAGATTAGAGTGGGCTGCTCCACTGCCTCATGTTATGATGGTTGTTATTTGATAAATAGAAATAAACTAAAGCAAGTTAGACAGTGGGATGGCAGCATCTGCAAATGGCACAATTATCTGGATTACTCAAGTCCACAATATACTATGTGGGGAACTTCAAAAGGGAACTCTCAGACCTAAAGTAGTGGATGACACAATGTCAAGCAAAATTCAACAGTGATGTATAAAAACTAGCAGGCTTTGAAAGAAGTAGTTTGAACTATTTATGACCTTTGTTGTGTTCTAAATGAATTTAAAAATACCAGAGAAAGAGATCAAGTCATTGGGGACAACTCAATAAAACCTGTGATCTCTGTTAAGAGTTTCAGTGGCCTTTCTCCTCCCCTTATAAATCATCAAAATAAAAGAATCCCCTCAACACAAAACAGGAATAAATGGCAACAAGATCCTATCTGTGTGATAATAAACTACATACAGTGCAGCTCACAGCATATAATGCAGGATCATCTCTTATTTTGACCACTGTGGTAGAGAATAAATGAGCAAAAGTAGAGAAGAAAACAACTTATTTCCTAATAAACATGTTATGCCTCTTTCTAAAGTACAAGAATTAGTGAAAATTTAGTAAAAATGAGAAGACACAAATTTTATGTATGCAGAAATAATGTATTTTTTTATTAAGTAAAAATCTGAATGCTAGCTACTGCAAGAGGTTCCAAACTTGTAGGTGCTTGGGAGGGCAATTTAGATGTGTCAACCCAGACTGAAATGGAAGTGCTTGTAGTATCAAGCAGTACAAGGTGCTGAGTATCCCATACAGACTCTTCTGTCTCAGAAATCTAGAGAGGGGAGGTGTCACTGAAGGTCTTAATTGAGCCCTTCTGTTCTGCTGTTCCCTCTGTGGTGCAGATTTACCCTGTCTGTGCCACTGTTGAAAGAGCTGAGGGATTTCTGTGAACAGTCCTTGTTCCTTGTTTATATTTTAGTTATTATTTAGCATAGCTGGTGTTTACAGAGTCACACCTGTAGTTAGCCAGCTTGCTCCTCTGCATCTGCTGGACTGATGCTACATGTTAATAGTAAATTATATATGGTACGAACAAATGAACTACGTGGGTGTACAAGACATGTACCGTTGTTACAATGGACAGTAACACAATCACAGCAGCAATCTTTACACAGTGTACCTCCAAGTGAAAAACATGGGAAGAGGGTAAGGAAAAAGTAGAATGAGCATCTTCTTTTTTTAGTATTATGCACAAAACTGATTAAAAATAGACTTCATGAAGAAAAATGCATTATGCCATTGTTCAAACAACTGTTCTTTTAAAAATATTTGCAAAGTAAGTGGATTTGCAGAAATCCATTGAAAGATGTTGATTAAGGTGGTTGTGATTCAGTCCACTGATGGAATGTCTGGTGCAAAGGATTTGGCAGGGAAGGGAAGTAAGAGGTCTGATGGTGCCCAAAGAAGTGGTTGAGTCACTATTCCTGGAGGTATTTACAAGGTGTGTAGATGTGGAACTAAGGGACATGGCTTAGTGGTAGACTTGATTGAGTTAATTGTTGGACTCGGTGATCTTAAAGGTATTTTCCAACCTAAATTACTCTATTTTTCTGTTATTTCATCCTATTTTGTTAAATTTGTTTGAATTTGGTCTAAGTCAGACAAGCTGGCATATATCTATTGTTCAGCATAAAGAAAAGGTCCAGATTTTACATAAAGGTACGTTGCTGTCTCAGCTTTTGCAGGTTGTTCGATATCACAGTTACAACAAAGAATCTTAGAAAAAGTCCAAACCAAAGAAGTTAATTGAAGCCTCGTAATAGTTACTCTTAACTCCAAGGCAAATCCATGCACCACTATTTTTTGTCTTCTTTGCATTTTTCTGGATGTTGTGTCTTGTTCTAAGTCCTTTCATATACTTGCCAGTGCCTCTAAATTCCTAAATTTCCTGATTTTGAGATTAAAATGTTTTCATCATGCTTTTGTCAGTGAATAGTCCTCTTAATTCCTAATGACTTCCTGTTCTCTTCTACATTTTACAATATTTCCTTATCCTCATAACAACCTTGAGTCTGAAAGGTCGGGCAGAAGGATTCTCACTGTGATGTTGCTACTGTGATCTTCTTTCAATCACTGTCGAGGCAGATGAATCCTTGAACTGCTGCCATGGTCAGAGGTCTCACATCTCTATTGATTCTTACCACCGATGTGGTTCTTTGACTTCCTTGTTTTCATATGAAAGTGCATAAGAACTAGAGCTGAAAGTGATCCATTATATATTATATACTGAGCCAGTGAAGGGTTAGTGCATACTCACGTTTGGTGTGAGCTAATTTTGTAGACATTAGCCAATCTCTTGAAATAGTGTTTCATTGTGAAAAAGAATTCCTTGCTACACAAATAGAAATTCTTACTTCCATCTCACTCCTACGTAGCACTGCGTAAGGAAAAACTCTTGCTTTTGCTGTGGGGGTAATGCCCGACAAATACTTGTAGGCTATTGTGCAAATACTTAAAATATCTACCTCCACTGACAGTTCTTCTCCAGTCTATGTGGCCTAATCACACCTCTTGTCTTTCTCTGAAATCCCTCCAGATTGTCAAAGTGTTTCTTATAACAGGATGAGTTTAATGAAAATTCATTTGACTGGTATATCTCATTTTAGGCTAAGTTTGGCTATATCTTGGTAGCCATGGCAAATGAGAAAATGTTCTCCTATACTTTGTAAATAGGTTATCTCAGTGGATCAAATTCATATTGAAGAAATGTTAGTGCAAGCTTTCTGGCCCAAGACTTTCTGAGTATGCTACATAGTAGTTTACTATTATATCAAAACAGAAGTACAATTGGGTTTTTTAACCTATGTTCTCCCCTTCAGTGTTGCATTTTCCATGCATTTTCTGGATCCAGTCCATGTGTTGCAGGTTATTCCCCACAAAATTTAAAGTTAGCTTGTTGTCCAAATATTCTTCATCCATAGATAGACACAGTCAGATCATGTTTGTATATCCAAACATGAGGTAGAATTGTGACATTCAGGATCCCAACAATCAATTTGCTTTGTGATAATTCCTGATCAGTGTTTCTTCCCCATTTAGTCTGTAAAGTGCATTCTGGTATTGCTCATGAAGCTGGCACTGGTACTTGTCACTCTGGTTTTTCTACTGATCTCTTTTCAAAGCTGCTAAGAGCGTGAGGGTCATTAAAGCCTTGATTGCATGAAGTTCACTGCAGTGCAGTATGTATGTGCTTAAGAAAACCGAGTTTGGATGACTATGAAAGACTTCCAAATTTGAATTTCATACGCGGTCTGATATTGAGGATGTCACAAAATCTCCATTCCCTATCCTGCAGTGGTCCTCAGTAAAAGTTGGTATTTATCCATGCTTACCATGCTTCAGTGTCATCTCAGGTACTGCTGTTTCCTACATGTGGATACAGGGAAATAGCAGTTCAATGACAATTTGGGTAAATTCTGACTGTAGTTCTAAAGCAGATGAGTGAATAGGCCTTAATGAAGGACATGACTGGGTTTACACGGGTAAAACCCTTTGCTTGAGATCCCTTTATCTGATCTATTTTGAACTGAGAGTGTGGTCTGTGAAAGAAATGTTATTGCTTCCTCAAGTCTGTTTTAACACTTTAGGTAATAAGCTGAAATGGAGATAGGTTCTGTGGATTTTACTCTCACACCTAATAACATCATATTTGAAACTCTTACAAATCAAAAGAAAATCCCGGGATTCTTATTAGACAATGAGTCTTTTCTTTCCTGTTAAGAGCAGAATACAACCTGGAGGAAAATGGAGTGAGAGGATTCCAGGGCTAACAATCATGAGCAGTAATAATCATAACAAGACTATAGATGAATTAATGTGGAGTGCCACTTGATAGTGGTTTTTGCTTCTTTTTTTTTTTAATCCAAATGTATATTGGTTTTAAAGGGATGCAAGATACTGTATTTTTGTTTTTCCAAAAATTATAGAAAAATGTTAAGAAATGAGATTAATAATCACAGTATATTTTTAGTGCTCCTTTACCCCACTCATAATCTGGGAATACATGAGTATGAGTACCAAGACTTTGTACTAGTAGTTTTCCCTGAAATAAGTGGAAATGGTGTGCTGATGTAATGTAACTTGCTGGACATTCATTGAGTGCTGAATGCACTGGTATTTAAAATTGAAAGCTGCTACTATGAGTTCACAAGACAAAATAATGAGAGGAGCGCAGGAGACAGTTTTAAGCAATTGAAATCTGTAAGAACTGGTGGAAAGGTAGAAGTTATACGCCCGTCCTCATATATTGTTTGCCTCATGCTTTCTGGTGCTCCTAACTGAATAATGAAAATGCTTGTTGACTTATTTGCTTAATTCTAAGAATGAAGCAAGTGTAATGGCACTGTGTGACAGGCTGAAAAAATACTATGCTTCGGCATGCTTTTGAAGAACTCTAATATCACCAAGGCTTAACAGCGCTGCTTCTGCATGGAAAAGCATCCCTCTTGCAGGATTTAGCAAAGCAGCCTGCCACTTCTGCATTGGATTGAATCACTTCATAAATCAGGACTAAGACATTTGGCTACATCACAAGGGTTTTTTTCTCAGCCCAGGAAGGTTGCAGTTACCTAACTAAAATCCACAGAAAATTTTGGTAATTCATTTTTCAAATAACCATGCCTACAGTGTCTGTATCTGTACAGAGGTATAATGCTTCTTTCTAAAAAAAAGAAACACTACAAGACTCTGTCAGTTGCTGGTTTAAGGCTTTAAGGAGAACTTTTGTGCTTGAGTAATGTGATACAGTAGTATATTTACTTAGTTTCCTGTCTATTTCATTAGTGGAATAATTATCTCCTTAAACTTGTCATTTATGTATTTTTTGACATGTAGGGCACAATGGCTTTTAACTATGTTTATCAGACTCACCTAGGGACAATATCTTCAGACTGGCTTTCTGAACTTTCCAGATGTAGTTGAAATATGTGATCTTGTCATTAGGAGTTTATCTATAACTTTTCCATCTTTGCAAAGCTCTCAGGTTGGATCCCAAAGGATCACTAGATGAGAGGGGAAAAAAAATAGTAATTATAAAAAACCATTTCTATCAGTTAGCTGTTGTTGTCAAGTTTTGTTGGCTTTGCTTTTTCTGTCTTCTGGGGTACCTGCAAACTTCAGGGTTTGACTGTATGAAGTAGTTCATGTGTTGGTAACAGCGGATTCCTTGCACCAGAGAACTGATGTGCAAAGGCAGTGCAGTTGCCACTGCTCATGTTGAACAGAGTGTGCAATTTGACCCTTATGAAAGAATTGCAGAGAGCCTTTGAAATCACTGTAATAATATCCATGGAAAACAGAGAGGAGCTGGGAAACAGGGAAGTTTTAGTGAGTATAGAAGAACAGCATGCTATACTGCTGCCTGTCCTTTGTGCCCTTTGCTTGTCCTTCAGTTCCTGAAAACAAGTTACAACAAAATTCTCTGATATTTCGTTTTTCCCACCTGGCATCTCTCTTAGTAATATAAAAAAGAGTTCTCTTTCCTCATAGCCACCTGACAGTCTTTTGTTAGAAGGATCATCCATGCTTGTCTGATTCAAAGGAAGACCTTTGGCATCCATGTATATGCAGTGTTGATGTCAGGATCCTGAGCAAGGAGGCCCTTGGATTTAACCCATTAAGGCAATTTTTATTCTACATAATGGATTCAAATTTTTGTTCTTCCAATTGCTGGTTATCCTGCAGGCCTCTCACCTACTGGCATGGAAGCACAGGTTTTTAAAGTGCAGTACGGCTTTTACCTCTTCAGGGAGAAAACGGGTGTATTAATTGTGCAATTTTCCTGGGAAGGAAGGCTTTCATACAGGATTTCACATAGGGAACTGTGCCTTTCAAGGTGCCATTGCAATCTAATAATCAAAAATGAAGAAAAGATGCCTTATATTCTCTGATGCCTGCATTTCCTTAGGTCTGTGCTCAAGGCCATATTCTCTTGATGATGAGCAAATGACGTTCTTTGAGATAACACTATACATCAAATTCACTTTATTAAAAAGAAAGTTATGGTTTAGGGGCTATTTTAAAGGTAAGTTAGCGGGAACTTGGGAAGGGTTTTTTTTCCTATGTGCAATAATTCCTTAAGCTGCCTGGTTGCACATGTTGCTGGTCTCTCTCTGCCAGCTGGTGGGTTCCCAGGCAGAGTCTGTTGCATGCACACGTCACATGGATTCCCCATGCACTTGCAAATACTGTGATCCCCGGAGGGGCGTGGTCCTTTTGGGGCTGAAACGCTCAGCCGTTGTGATGAGATGTTCTGCTTAGGAATTCAGGGCACAACGTAAACCTAGCTGTGGATCGTGCCATTCCACCTTCTTTTTTTTTCCTTTTTTTTTTTTTCATAAGCACTGGATGTGATATGTTTCACAATGATATGCTTCGTCTTATGTTGTTGCTCTCAGATTGCGCGTGTGAGAACACAGCACCTCAAAAGTGATTTACAAACACGGGCGCGGTGTCTGATGGCACTTTATTTGTGAAGGAAAAGGCATATGTTTGCCTTGTGGTGTGTGCCCGTAGATCAAAATGCAATGAAAAGTGAACGGACTACATCAGTATTAGGTGTGTTACTTCTGAAAAAAAAAAAAAAAGGCAGGAAAATGCTGAATGCTATATGGAGATAACATACAATTTATTGATTCTCTCTGTGTGGTTTATGGCTATAATGGACTTTATGAAAACCCTAAGCCTGTCTACTTTATCTTTGTAAATAATTGGCTGAGAACACTGTTCTAAATGGGGTAAGTGGAATGAGATACATGCAAGGAGAAGGCTGTACAAGTAATTATATGTATACGGTACATTTCGCCCTTTCTGGCAAAGTTCAAATATATTTCTTCGCACTGTCTGAAAATCAGAGATGTAATTTTTGGTTCAAATCTGTTGTCACAACTACCCTTAGCTCTACTGTAATTTGCATTTCAAGTGTACTAGAATCTCTGAGCACCTCCTTTGGTTTTTTTACTGTTAATACCTGATTTCACAGTTATTTCTAGCCTTGCTGTATTACTTGACTGTTGCTAATATCTCATTTACTATTCTGACCACCTTGAACAACCCTTTTACATGATACTTCCTGGAGTGTCTAGTCTTTTATCCCCTGGCTGTATCTTCTAATTTCTCTCTGGCTGTAAAACAATCTCATTTCTTTGCTCCAGAAAGTATTTTAATTTTGTATTGCAGGGCTCAACATGGATGCCAGGGAGCATAGTAAGGCTAGTGAATAGTCAGAAGATGGAGACCTTTAGTGCCCTAAAAAGTTGAACTTGGAGAGGCCACAGCTCATACAGCTCCTGTTTCCGACTAGGTATAGGGCCACATATATCCTGCCTAAGTTCACGTTGCCACTGAATGGAGAAGTCCATCCTCTTGCCAGTGGCACTTATTTCCACCTGGCCTTTTGTGGTGTCAGTTAGTTTATCTGACTGATAAACAAGCCAAATCAAGGACTGTATTTCTTCTGGTTTGATTTTTGGGTCAGCTCTCTAACCTACTTTATGATGCAGCTTTAAGACGCAAGTGTCAGCATAAGCAAGGTGGAGGAATAAATGACTAAGGTCAGGAAGGAGAGCAGAAAGAACCCTCACATTTGGCAGATGTTCTGCTTTATGCTACACATTGAAGGTCCTGGGTTCCACACTCCCTGAGAAGTGGCAAATGGGAATTGCGGCCTTGCCCGGGAGCAAAGGTCTGCCAAAAAGGTGATTGGCAGCATCAGTCATCTTTAAATGGCAGCAGCTTCTGGCTCCCTCTTCAGTTGCTATTGACAAGCTCTGTCTTTAATAGCGGAGACGTATGTGAAGTCTGGCACTCCAGCCTTTGTAAGCTGTTCATCCCTGCTGCAGAGCACCCAGTGGTACAGGTTACATAAAGTACTCTCTGCAATGTAAACTGGCATAAGTAAGTGCCTTATAGAAGATAAGCATAATTACCCAACCCCCTAGGTAGAAGCACCCGTAACGTTTGCCAAACAAAAATTCAGATAATTGGAAGATCTGGTTTAGCACATTCTGAAATTGGCATGTCAGATCTAAAAATCTCTGATTTGGTCTTTCTAGCTCAGTGAGTTGGATTTCCAATTGGGAGATTCATTCAGCAGAGCTTAGGTTTTAAACCAGATATATATTAAAACCACCAAAGCCTTTGCCTCAGGGCCTGCCATGGGAGTTATATTCCTAGATAAATCAGAATACCATCTGTACTGCCAACTGCAATGTAAGAGAGTTAAGCACGGTTTTTTAAGCAACCAAAGGCACCTAACAAAAGTAGGTAATACCTCTCTCCAGGCTACTGTACTTATCCTAGACTGCCACAGGCCTCTGAAGAGTGTATATCAAATTATGGCTCTAAGTTACCCAAATCTAACTTACCTGAAACTCTAGGCGAGTAAGAAGCAGACAATGTTACATCATGGACTGTAGGTGATGTCTGAATTGGTTAATAAATCCTGATAGAGGATAGAGGATGTATTATTCATTTGCCTATAGAGGCAGGTAGTTTTGACAAGACAAAATCTGATTACAGAGGGCTGCTGCTGGTGAAACAAAAGGACTGTGGTGAATGGATGGTAAATGAAGTTTATACTGTTGAACTGTGCTGATGATTTTGGCAAAGTTGATCATGGCAAGCCCTGCAGAAGTTCACTCACTGGGCACTGATAGCTTCTGTTCTGGCAAAATTCACTCCCTTTTTTGATACTTACATTGGTTGTCAGGCAAAAACTCAACCATAGTTGAGTTTTTCAGGTAAATACACATCAGGAATTGCTTTCCAGAAACATTACAATTAAGTAAAAACTTAGATACTTTTAATTTTAGCATGTTTACGTAAATCTGTACATGTTAATGAACAGAAATGCATGTCTAAATACCCTGAAGTTTACCCTGCAGTGATGTGGTAATTACCTGGTTATGAGTTTTGCATGTTAATTTTTGCAGGTGATTTATCTGGTTTATCTGGCTTTTAAAGACATTATATTTTCCTTCTTTTCTATTTTTTTTTTTAATGCTCCTATTTTTACAACAAACCACATATAGAATTTCTACAATTATGAGTGAATGGGGGAAGTGCACGCAAGAGTAGACAATGAAAAGGAAGAGGTGAAGGAGATGTAGCTTCTCAATTAATCTGTGAGGAGAGATAACTGGCAATAACATGAAACCAGTGCAGGGATGTGTCCGGAGTGGCAAGCAGAAAGGATACTTTTATCAGCATTGTTTCAAAGCAGCTATTACAGTAAGTATTAACAAAGGAAGAGAAGCAATTACAGCAGTGAACCCTAACTGAATTTTGAAATACCTTTTAATAATGTGCAGTACAGGAACTGCATCTTTACCTAAGCAACTGGGACATATTCTGGATGTGTCTTGCTTACCTGCTTTGAAGGGAAAGACAAATCCAGAGACAAATTTGTAATCGAGAGCTCGTGTTTATGAATCTGTAAATAAGACCTGGCATCAGCACTTTCAGTGTTGCAAATGTTTTTGTTAGTGGGGCTGGGCAGTGCACAAAACCCTTCCATTGCAAGTGTGTTTGAGTGCCTGATTTGTCTGAAAAATAATCAAAGATACAGATTATATGAGCCTTTAATATTCATTGTTATTTACCTCTGAAAGGTTTGGTTGGTTTGCTTTGTGATTGCTTTTCTAAAAGAATTGCTGCATTGTAATCAATTTACTGTGTGCAGTTTTAAATGTCAGGGACATTTTTGTTACTTAACCTGCAGACTCATGCAGGAAGGGATGAGGCAGACTTTTTGAAGTACGGCTATTTTAAGGTTTAACTTCTAAAAGATTTCAGGTTCAGCATATCCAAGTAGCGTATATGCTTTTCTTTCCCCCCCCCCTTTTTTTTTTCATTTAAAATCGAGCTGCATTTCAGGAAGCAGCTAATGTGCATTAATCCAGGTATATTTTTTTTCATTCCATTTTTCTGATGATTTTCTAAAAATTGATATGTAAAAAAACTAATGACTGATCACTTTTGAATATTGACATTATGTCTGAAAATTTGGGGGAAAGAGTTTCTTTATCATCAAAATACATATTTGAGTGTATAATTCAATTAAAATGTCGTAATCATAAAACATTTAAAGAAGCAAACTGGCCTGTGCACTAATTTGAAGAAAAGAACTTTTTAAATGGAACTCCATGGAGCTTTTGTAGGTATGTAGGCCTCTCTTCACTGCTGGTTGAGTTTATTTAAAGAGCTTTTCTAGTCACCTTTGAACCCAAATGATTTCTCCAGATGTACCGAAGTGAACAATGTAAAAATCTTGCTGCTTCAGCAGAACAGGATCCAGCTGGCAGGGAACTGGATCTGCAAGTCATTGGTTACAGCTGTGTTTCGATTTATGTGATGGTTGAAAAAATAAATTACTGGATTAAATGGCTAGAAAGAGGACTCTTTGTTTAGCCCTTGTGTGGGGACTGAAAGTGTTTATGGTGCTGTTTTCTTCAGAGCCTTTGCAAAGTAAGCTGGACAAATAGACTTATTCAAAACTTCTCTGAAATGTTTTGCATTCAGCTTTATTTCTTTACAGAAGAAACTGTATGTTTTTGTATAATGCTCTCAGCCAGCAACCACTTTTAAGGTCTCTGGGCCTTCGAGAGTGTCGGTCGCATTTTAGCAATGTCTTTTAGGCATTGCAGTTTATCACTGGAAGGCAAGTTTCCTTTTGTTAAAGGTTTTCAAATGCATTTCTTGGCATGCACACAAATACATGTAGGGACTCTGTCAAACTCATAACTTTTTAATGGGTTTAATATTTCAGCTTTGTATACCACTTCCCTTTTGCTCTACATAATAATGCTGATGTAATTGTAAATTGGGTGCACAACAATTTACAGAGCAGGCACAATCAAATCAGAAACCAATGCCAAGTGTTTGGATTATCGTATATCTTATTTTAATGTTCTAACGATGGTGATTATGTCTTATTACCTGATGTCCTGATTCTGCAAAGATTTGCATGCTTAATTTTACTGAACAGCTCTACTGTCTTTGATAAGGCTGAGTGGTACATAGAGCTTACAAAGCTTTGTTAGCTATTTTGCTAAGAAATGTCTTGGGGTCTTTTTTAATCTCTGTAAGGTTATGGTCCTGTGAAATCCCACAAGCTGCCTTTTCTACTGGAGGTAGCTTGGATTGCAGGAGTTGAGATGTAACTTCATGCAGTGAAGTCCTGACTCCCCTGAAGTCACTGGGCATTTTGCCACTGATTTCTCTTAGGCTACAATTTCACTTTTAGAACTGGATTTTAATGCTTTTACTTATAACAAATATCCCAAGACCCAAAAGTGATTTCTTTTAAGTAGAGAAACTGCTTGTGAAGTGATATGCAACCAAATGTGAACAAAGGATTTTGGTATTGGACCAACAGGAATTTTGAAGACTTCTTGCAGAAGCTATGAAAAGCTAAATAATAGCATAGAACTTTCAGTCACAAGAGACAGTGAGCATATAGTACATTTTTTAAAGCTCTAGCTGGCTTTCAGCATAATAGTTTGCAAAGCCAGGAGCTTTTCAGCACTTATATCTGTTTATTCAGCAATATTTCCCAGTAATTATTTTAGACTGACCATTTAGTTTCATTTTACAGTCATAAAGCAGTCCGTAGCTGTAGCCGAGTATCGGTTACATTCTATTTATTAGAACATTTCTAAAACAGCACATAAACATGGGAAATTATGGTTGTGATTAGATCATAAATGTTGTCCTATCAAGATCTAATTACTTTCCTAAAAACAGTTTGCACAAATCTTTTTCAAAGGGCTGCCTTTATAAAATCTTACAAAGTGCTGACCAAGAAGAACTAAATACCAGAACAGGAGTTCTTTTCCAAGGCAAAAATGAAATCAAACAAGTTGACCAAGTTCCATCATAAGCCACCCTCAGAAATACCAGAGAGAGGCTTAAAATAGTTTAAATAGAATATTTCCCCTCCCCCCTTTTTTATTGTTGTCCCCAAGAAGCATTATTACATTAAGAGCCATGCGACAGAAAGTCGTGGTGATGCAGAATAAATAACCATAATGTATCAAAAGCAGACAAAGGTGTGATTGATCTGTCTGGAATTGGCAGACTCTTTCGCTGTGTCAGGCTGTTTCTTTGATCAATGAAGGTATAGCCTCTGACCTTTAAAAAAAATCAATGAGATTGATTGAAAGGAGAGAGAGAGAACTATGAGAATGCAAGATAGCTTTAACCTTCACTGTCTAAAAAATTTAAAATATTCCAGTTTTGCAGGCATGGAACCTGCTATATTGTGATTTCTTCTTAAAAGGCTTCACTTTTCCCCAGCCTACTTTTGAAACCTCTTAAAACAAGGCTGTAGAAATGGTGTATCCAAATGTTTCTCACAAATGTTTATCTTCAGATCGCATTGTTAAGAAAATAGGAAGGTTTTTTCCTATAGCAGAATTCTGTACATTCTGTTACTGTTTGCAGCATGCACCGAATGTCTTTAATTTCCTTTTATAAACTCGGATTCTTATGTTGCTCTGAGAAATAGTTCAGGTCGTTTCAGAGACGTTATTCATCCGAATAAAGTGATTTGTACTGCACTATTTCAGGATCAAGCCCACTGATGATTGCAACAGTAGTGTGTAATCAGCATGGAGGGGTGAGTTCTGGGAATAAACAGCATCATTTGGTGATCCAGTTCTACGTAATCTTGCATTTTGATCAATTACGTATCTATGTATATATATACATGTATGCACGTATACATAATTAGTCAGGAAACAGTAAAAATGTCGTACTAGAAAATGGATGAAGCGGGATTTTTAAAACAGTGCTTGGCACTTTACATCTTTGTTATTGAACAGACTGCAAATGCAGACTTGACTGCTTAGTCAAAACCAGTTTTTTGAACAGTCGTAGTTTCGTTTTAGTACTAGGCCCTTTCTTCACATTGTGCTGATGCTGCTTTAAGCAGTAACACAAAGCAATTAGTGTATAAAAAGTGTTCATAAATAGAAAAGTTAATTTATTCACTAGTTCATGCTTTCAAAGCTGAAGGAAACGTAGGTCAGAAAAAAAATATATATCATAGTGGTTTGTTTTCACAAATAATTACTTTTTTTAATTGAAAATGTTGGTGAAATCAAGGTCTATTGAATAGTATTCACACACTAACAGAGTAATTCAAACTGCAGTAATTTCTGCTGTCATGTGTCTGTGTTTTAATAAAGGGCAGGTAAAGCGACAAGTCAGCAAGGAGACGGTATAATAGCATTTCTTGAGTAAGATGGAGCTTGCGTAGGAAGAGAAGGATATTGCTGTTTCTCTGTAATTTTATTTCTGTGATTTCCTTTCTGTAATAGATTGCGTAGGATCTATATATTTTTAATACTTCATAATCAGGTGGGAATTTCAGCTAAGTTACAAAAGGCACTCTTACTAAATAACAAGACAAAGTCTGGGTGTAGTATTTCTAAAGAAGAAAATAGGAGGGTACCTTTTTTTTTTTTTTTGTGACAGATCTGGAACTAGATAGCTGTGGGAATTTTCTGAAGTCTTTATCCCCTTGATGTTCATCAGTGAGGTGAGAAGGTGTTATGGATAGAACTATGGACTAGGTCACTCTGACTAGGCACAAGTCATTCTAACAGTGTAACTCTTCTAAGTCATTTACATGCTACATTAAGAGAAACTAAACCTTTTATTTCACGAATATCCTTTCCATGTGCACTGTGATGAAGAAACTTTTGCTTCTAGAAAAAGAAGAGGGATGAGTGTGTTACGTCTCAGTTGGAGCACACTGAGAATATGAAGATGAGAACTGTAAAATCAGAATAGTGTTCGATATTTGTGCATTTCCCCCCTCCTGTTAGATACATTCTGATTTTGTTCCAGTAATATTTAATTCTTGTCATCACATTCTCCTAAAATTATTATTTATTATTCCAGAGAGTCCTTAACTGTCACACAAAGTTTGCATTAATATTGCAAATCACCTTACTCTTGCTGTCTAAGAAACAAAAGGCTCATCCTGTATTTGGGTGGGGTGTGACAACTGACATGCATGTCCAGCCTCACCTCCTCTCCCTCTCTGTCCAAAAGTAATAATCCAGAAATGCCTTCTTTTTCCTTTTTTTTTTTTTTTTTTTTTTAATTTTTTGGCGCTTTCAGCAATGGCTGCTCCTCTTTCTGTTCTTCGTGGACACAAACTGCATCTTTCCAGTGTGGATGAGGATGCTGTCCCCTTGTGGATGATGCTCACAGTCTTAGCTGCTGCCTGCAAAACTGAGCAGTGCCCTTCAGCCAGTTTAAGGTGGTGTCTGGCGCAGTGCATTCATTTAGCATTACTAAAGGACAAAATTAAGGTTCTTTTTGTATCTCATGCCCCTGTCAGCTAAATCTTTCCCAGGAAAGAGGCAAAGCTGAGGTCATTTTTTTCCATCTGTGAGGGGTCAGTGACTGCAACAGTCATTCCTGGCTGAGGCATAAGCCTGTTAAAAAGCACCTATGCTAGCAGCTGAATCATTTTCTAGGCCAATTTTTTATGTTTCAACTAATGAAAACAGCTGGGTCATTAAATCCAGCAATCGATCTCCAATTATAACCTGTCTTGGACAGCACGGCGCCCTGCCCCGGCAGGTGCCCTCCCTGCAGACAGATCCCCGACCTCGGCCTCCGCCTCTGCCCTGAGACACCAATTTGCTGCCCCATCCCACACCCACTTTCTTGCGTTTCTAGGAGTACAAATTCCTCCCCAAAATATCACCGCCGTGGCCCGGGTGCTAATTGTGCTATTCGGCATTCAGGGTGCTGTGTGGACTGAGGCCGCTCTACATTCGGTCTTTCCAGCTGAGAAGCAGATCTATGGTTAAAAAAGGTGTGGTTCTGCTTGGAAACAGAGGCAGTGTGTAGAAGCAGTGATGTAACTGTAAATCTACCGAGGTTTTCTTTCACTATTATTATCTGAGTCTATCAACAGAGTAAATCAAATTGAAGAGACCAAAATTCTGGATGCCTGCTACTTGGATTCTTTCGTTCCTCCTGAGAAAGTGACAGTACGATATGTGGCGATTGCTGGAGCATTTTTATGAAAAGCTTTTCAATCTTTTCAGGGCCTGCACAGGAATAAAAAAAAAGTTAAATGGTTGACATTTAATCTTCATACAGCAAATAATAATTGCAGGCAAGAATTTAAAGTGGTTCTGCTCGTAGTCAAACCTGATGGTTCTTTTCTCCTTGCATTTCACGAGGATTTACTGTACTGTGGATGCAAAATGTTAATGATGGGCAAGTCCGTGAAATTCAGACATGCACACAAAACTGTCTTTCCAACTTTTTCACACTTACCCTCAAACTGAAAATGGATTTTCCTGGTGGCTGATTAACCAGAAATGAGTTGTTTCTAACTAGGTTGAGGGGAGGAGGGTTCTGTAATATTGGATTAGTGAAAGGAGTGAACAGCTTCAGTTTAATTCAACTAGTCTTCTATTTTTAATCTCCAAGGAAACAGCTGAGTTGAATGTTAATTAAACAGCAGTCTTTGATCCACCCAGCCACTCCCGGAGGCATAATAATAATATATAAGGGCACAGCAGCAAATATATAATAGGTACACTTAAAGGAGTGCATCTAATCTCACCATATTCACATTTAAAACATTTCTTGCTGACCCACTCTTATGTTATTTAGATACGGGAAGAGAAAAAGAGGGGAAAATGCTAAGTAAGTTAAACTTTGATGATCTGAAGGTAGGGCAGCAGAGCAACTGTGAGTTCCTATTTTGAGGATGTATAAGGGTTAATGATTAGAAGAGTGGAATCAGGAAAGACCTTAAGCCCAGATCTATGACAGTGGTAATTGAGCTGATTGATTACGACATCTCGTTTCAGACGACTATTGATTTAATCTAGTCTGCAGTCCCATTGGCCCCAGAGGTGCTCCCGAGTGAGGCTCAGCACTTGAACCTGGGTACTCTTCCCTACTCACCGTCTGGATATAAATTTCCAGAATCTGCAACCATTTATAATTTTCACTCGTCTTCATGCTTTTATTCAGAAGCTTCTAATTTCATCAGGCTAATGTTTTTAACCGTTGAGGGGACAGACACAGGGAAAATGAAATGGCACAGACTGAAAAGGGTGGGTTTATTTAAAAAAAAAAAAAAGGCAAGGCAGAGAGCCGGGGCTATGTGGCTAGTATTTGCATCTGTTGTTTCTGATTCGCAGAGCTAGCAAAGGCTGCTTTTGGAGGCAGTCCACAAAGCTGGGCTATCAGTAGGCAGTTTGCTGTACGCGCACGTTCAATTATTAAAATAGTAGACTTTTTTTTCTGTCTGATAGCCATAGCGAGGTCATGACATTAATTTATCCAGGGTATTGTGGGTAACTATACAGAAAAAAAGCATAAAGGGCACAGATGCTGGAGCAGCAAAAAATGGATGGGTCTGAGCAAAAGGAGATTAAGAGGCGATGACCAATCTAATGTACGTATAGCAGTAAGAAGCCGGCATCCGTCACAGACTGTTGATGGCAATAAGTATTTTAAGCCATGCTGTGCATGTGGTAATTTTTTTTTTCATACCTCAGTAAATGCTAAGCTGAATGCTGTAATCCTGTATTTTTTCAGTTTCCCAAGTCTGATTTTGGTCTTGTTTTTGTTGTATCATGCTTGGCGTTCTTCGCTCGCTCTCTGCCTGTGGGTGTGTGTCTGTCTCCGTCTCTCCCTTTTCACTGAGATTACAAACTTAACTGTTTCCTAATTGTCTACTTTCCTCCGTCCTCTTCCTAAGAAATTAATTGCCATCACCACGGCCAGTCATAAGCGCGTACTAACTGGGCTTAGGGCATGTACCCCGGCATTTTGGCTTTCTGTCTTTACTTCGGGGCTGCGCCGTGTTTTCCTTTGGACCTTTCCTGCAAGTGGATGCCCTTCACGTTTGCTGCTGCCGTAAGGTTGCCAAAAACCTGGCTACCTGAGCTGGGGCTGCGATGCAGCACTGCATCCTGGGACCTGCCCGCCCGGCTACACCGAGTGCTTCTACGGCACCAGGCAGCTCTGAGAATTGGCTGGCGAATTGCGTATCACCTGTCCCCCCCTCTGGTAAATAATTTTTATACCGCGAATCACAGTGGTGTGGTATTGTCTGGAAAAGTAATTCCCAAATACTGTTGGCGTTAAAAAAGGGAAAAGCCGAAAGACTGTCAACACCGTAAGTCATTAAAGTCCCTTGCCTTAAGAACAAAGGAACAAGGTAAAACTGCACACAATAATTATGCTCTGTGGATTTTCATAGCCTGTCAGACAACTTGTGCCTGTGTTTCAGTTATCAACCTTTGTGCTTTGTTTCGTGTTGTGTATTTTATATACGCGTCTTGAGTTTCTCTGTGTGTGTGTATTTGGTGTACGTGTATGTGTTCAGACTTCTCTACCAACACGGAGCAAATACCATACAGAAAAAATACACAAGTATAGCTCAAACATGCATTTTCAGGACTCGGTGTGGTGGTGAGGGTGTATTGCCATTGTTCTCTCTCGCAGTGCTCTCTCTGACGCAAGCAGCTTCTATTTTATATTTTATTTTAATTAAGAAGTCTAAAAATAATAAATAAATGAAAAAAGAGGAAAAAAAATTTGCTTAGTCCAGTTAAATGCCAATTGAAGTCCAGAAACTCACGGTTTCAGCACAGTGAATGGTGATTCAGACCCTGGCAGGGTTTTGGCTATGAGACAATTCCTACTTATAAAGAGCACAATGAAGGGGGGGAAAGATAGCATTAATTTTGAGGAAGATTAATATTAGTCTTTTAATGTTCATTATTTTCTGAAGAAGTGAATCCTTGTAGCTTTTGAGAGCTAGCGTGCCCTTCCCACTGGTATTTATTCGAGCAAAGGAAAAAATGAAGAAGGCATAGAATAAACTCCTAAGACTGTTCAAGAATTACTGGCATTATTTCTCTCTACATCACGTGTGAGCCTGGGTTGCCTGCTATTCCTGAGGCAGAGGATCGAGGATGAAAGTCTGTGTGTCAGAGCCTGTTTTCACAACTGCATTTGGAGATCTGTCTTATTGATTAGGAAAAAAAGGGGGTGGGAATAGGAGTGTGAGGTGAGGGGAGGACCGACTGACTACTGGCTTATTGCAGCTCAAGACATTTTCTTCCGGAAAGATGTCAAACAACTGAGACACAGCAACAGAGGAAGTAGAAAGGTGGAAAAATAAGAAGAGGGACCCTTTGGAAGAAATGAAGGCATTCCTTATGAGAGCCTTGAGGTTTTTTTGGTTGGTTTTTTTTTTTTTCTTCTAACATCTGACCCACAAGGGCTAGAGTGACAGCGTCATGCAAATGCTGCAGTCCAGCAGGTCTGAGAGAGGGTGGATGCTAGAGAGTGAGTTAATGTTAATGATGAGTGCAGTGAAAATACCAGCCGATACCACCCCCTCCACACACAACTGCTCTGAGTCAGCATCCGCTGCTTTGCCTTGCCTTTTTGTGCGTGTGTGCGTGTGTGTGTGTGTATGTGCGCGCGCATGTGTATGTGTGTGTGTGCGTGTGTGTGCTGGTGACTGTGTGTGTGCATGGAAGGTAAAGCCAGTCAGTCAGTGAGAAGCAAAGGTACGTTCGAGAGCAACTAAAATCTGACTGATTTCCATCTTCAGAGCATCAGATGTATTCCCTAAAGAGGATGGGTCTATGCGATGGGGGTGGTATAATTATGTTAATGTCATATTTATAGAGGGGAGAGATTTTTCATTCTAATTATTGATTTGAAAGCTGTGGTCAAAATTGTTTGTTAAATCATGATCAGCTTTAAAAAAAGGAATTGAATGAAATCTAGGGACTGCTATACATATATATCTCTCATATATATATATTTTGTTTCATTTAACTATTTTGTGTCTGAGGCATAACTGATTGAATGGTGCACAGTGACAAAGAAACGGCTCTTATATAATGTTGCATTATATCATCAGCTGAAATAATATTTTAAATAATCCAAAATGTTCTGAAATCTGAAGTGTCAGTGTGGAGGGGAGGGTGAAGGGCAGGGGTGGGGGTGGGGGGCACTGGCAAATCTTTTCTTCGGCAGAGCACTCTGTACAGCTTTCTTGTAAATGGATGATTCACCTGTTCGACCAGCAGAGATTCTAATTCTATCCCCCCCTCTTCTCTTTTTTTTTTTCCTTTTTAAAGCTGAACGGCTTCCCGAAGAGCACTGAGTTTTCTATGCCAGATTCTGCTCCAGTGGCTAGGACCTTTATGGCTGCTGTTTCTTTTGCTCTGGGATCTGATGGAGGAAAAAAAAAAAAAAAAAGCCACGGCGGATCCTGTCCCTAAAGTAGAAATTTTGTTTTTCATTCTGCAAACAAGGCTAAAGATCGGAGGAGAATGAATGCAAAAGTAATTCAGGATTGTGGTCGTGCCATTAAAAGTGTTCGGCTTCAGAACAAAATTATTCGGGAAATCTGAGCATTTCTTCTTACTGTATCGACAGTATTTGAAAGTTATGTGTGCTTTGAGTAATCTGGTTCAAGTGACAACAATCTCTGCATGTCAGTGTTTTCTGCAGCTCATGGAGTGAAGTATAGTTTTGCCATTGGAAAGGAAGAAGCTTTTTGTAGCAGCCTGTAGAAGGATTAAATGTTGAACGTGGGGAAGAGGCAAAAAGTGAATACACACCCAAAGGTTATCCTTGCATCATGAATGGGTTTAAAGTACTCTGCAAACCAGGGCCCACCTGAACAGTACGACTGAAAGTATAATGGGGAAATATTTCAATTAGAACCCCCTTAACAAGCATTTAATCCTTCTTTCAGGCATTAAGGAAAATATAATAAAATTCTTACTGTACAAATCTGCTGGAAGCAGACTTTAACCCATTTATAGAGGCTTCCCTCTGATGCACTATAATAATATGGCTGCTTGCAAGATGAGGCAGTGAAGATTTTTTTCCTGTGTTCTTTGTTTTTTCTTTTCAAAAGTTAAGGACTATACTCTCAGAAAAGTCTGTTCGGTCAGCTGATACATTGTTTGAATGTATGTATGTGTCTTGCCTGCTTATTTGATCTTTTCTGCCCCCTACTTGAAACTGTGGTTTGTTTATCTGGGGGGAAGGAGGGGTTGCTGATTTGGGGGGGACGTTGTTTTTAGGGTTTGTTTTGGGATTGTTTTTTGGTTTTTTTTTAACAGTAGCAGTGAAAGTTTTGCTGACAGCGGTTATGACTACTAAGCAATTCAGTTTATTGGAAGACGAATTCTACTGGACCATATCGGACTTTTCCTAGTCCCTGAGACCCTAACTTGTGAGGTTTTTTAGCAACAATCACAAGTCAGGCTCTTGGGACCTAGGCGGAGGGGAACCAGCAGCTTTGGACTGTGATTGTTTCTCTGCAGATTTTAGAGAACCAAAGGAGCTTTCCTTGTCTTGAAGGGTAAAAAGGAAAATATACCTATTTCAAATGTTAAGCAACACAACTGTTCCTAAAAGAAAAAAAAGAATCTAAACAACTGTTATCCATTGTGCAACATTAGGAAGTTACATATTTATACGTTTAGAAAACTGGACTAAATGCCATGTAACATTTAGGATTAAAATTTAATTTGAATACCAATCTGCACCTAAAAAAAAACCAACAACATAAAAACCCCAAAACCAACAAAATCCCCACTCAAAACTGATACTAAAATATACAAAAGGCTTTCAACCATAATATTACTATTATTATTATTATTATTATAGAAAATTCTGATAATTACCACAAAGTATAAAGTCATCCTGATGACTTTAATGTTGCAGCATTAACTTTTAAAACATAAAACAAAACCACTGATATTTGAGGCCTAGAAAACATTCATTCTATTGTTTGAATAATGATTTCAGTCTACAGGAAAACTGTTGCTTAGCTTTTCCTGTAATATGCGACAAAGAGTATTTTGTGGTTAATTGCCACCTTTTTTCTTTGTTGAAATGAGAATACAATATGGCATTTAAAATATTCGCTCATTTAATTTACATTTTAGTCTGATATGGAATATTGGTTTAAAAATCATACTACAGCATTAAAATCATTTTGCACCCAGAATCACTTTCTTGTACCAGTTCAGCTTAAAGGGAGCCACCCATACTCTAAGTACCAGAGTCGACTTCTAGCTTCTCCATCACTTTTTGCATTTTTCACCCCTCTGACAAGTACTTCACTGACTTTGCATAAGAAGATTCACAAGCACACGAGATATTTCACAAGCACACTGTTCATTAAACTCAAACTTCCTATCTACAACACAGCTTTTGATTTGTATTTCTTGATATTTTATAGGTGAGTTAGTTCTGAGTAATTTTTCTCTGTTTCCTGTGTCTAACAAAGATGCTGAAAGACCTTGTTAATACCTCAGACTTCACTGAAACAAAGACTTCACACAAATCAGGCATCTAAACTATTTGTTCATTTCAGAAGTGGTATTTTGGCTGCGGTATATTTTTTCCACTTATGTGGGAGGAATTGTGTTTTATTGTAAGCATCAAAACTATTGTTAAAATAAATTTTTCTTATCTGTTAGTATAATACTTTTTCTTCTTGTCTTGTTTTCTTAAGAGACAGAAACTGTGCACTGTACGTAGTTTTCAAGTTGCTCAAGATATAATTAGTCTTTAAATAGTCATAAAAATATTGCCTTAGCAATTACAATGATGATACAGTTCCTGTAAATATGCAATTCCTTTCTTTGTATGCTGTCAGTCTCACGTGCTAAGAACACCCAAAAGAGCTACTTGCAAAAATTTAGATACAGAGGTAACTTTAACACAGACATGATATTCAACAGTGACTTCTGTTCAGGCAATATTGGAAAAGCAGATCTGAATGTGTCCAGGAAAGACGAAGGCACCCAGCTAGGTGCTACACTCCTCAAGCCCTTCACTAGCAATTGACATGTATTCTGTAAAGCAGTTTTCAGTCCTGAAAGCAGATTATTTAAGATACTGATCAGTTGAACAGGTATTCTCTTCATTCAAGCTGCATAATGAGATAAAACCATGTTTCGTGCTGATATATACATGTCAATATGCAATTTAAATTGTGCATAGTATTTATCAAAATAAAAATCCTTATAGATTTAATCAGCTATATGCTGCACATGTCTATGCATATTAAAGATTTTCATAGCATTTATTTTTCAATCGGCAAAATTTACTTGAGTGAGGGTAGTTCACATTCAGCACTCTGAATTCACTTTGCATTTAACACTGTAAGTGCAGCGAAGGTGAAACTGTAGTGTGAAACATTTTGTCTGTCAGTTTGAAGATTTCAACTATGCTCTGCTCTGCACTGAAGGTGAGAAGAAAATGAATTATTAGAAACTCCTGCCCAGTGCATTTGGTGCTAGAGTGAAAGCTGTAAATATGCAGTCCTGCCTCTGCATTACTGCTTGAACTGGGATGACTCCAGTGGCTCTGCTCTGCCCATCGTACTCAGTGCTGCCCCTTGCCATAGAAAAGGTTGGTGCTCTCCCATCCTCTTTTCTCCTCCCTCTTCTTCCCCAGTCTCAACACAGCCAAGGCAGCCTCAGATAAACAGGTAGGGCAGAGGTGGATGAAGGGGAGGGAGAATCACGGTCTTCACTGGGGCAGAATTCCCACCAAGACCAACAAGATGTAGTCCTGGGACTACGTGACAATGCCTACAGACACCACACAGAAAGCAGTCTTATTTACCCCGTATGAAAGCTCTCTCCATTAGCACAGATAAATAGAAAGCATCATATTCAATATGCTATGCTTAGATATATGTACAGAATTTCAATATACTCTCGTTTCTATATGACTTGATGTTGTTTCAGTGCAAAATGCATTTAAATGCTATTTAATATGTGATTTCAGAGTAATCAGCTTGTGCTACAACAAAAACAAAAAACCAAAACACAAGCTCTTGCAAAGGGGGAGGAAGAGAGAGAGAGAGAGAGAGAGAGAGTGAAAATGATGTGTGGTGCATACAAAAAAGGAATGATATTAACAATTCGATGAATTCCTAGTTGGTAGACCAGACTGAGCCAGACGCATATATTAACGGCTGTCTGCTGCTGATGTGAGCCTGCTCAATGCGGTGGAAATGAAGGATCACCTAGTCCCTGACACCAGCTTATTTGTACGTTTTAATTTTAAAAAGGAAAATCACTGTTTTACATAAACATCTTAACCCCTACATGATTTTTTTTCTTTTTTCCTCTCTCATATTGTTTGCTAATTTACTGTCAACTTAAAGTGCTGTTTAGCTACAGCCCAACAAAAACATCAGTCAAAAAGCAGAGGGAAGTATTAGCTTCTCTTTTGTCTGCCATGTACAATTGAGTTATTATTATGATAATTGTCTGCTTTAATTTTTAGTCTTCATGGGAGATGCAACAATTTTCCTGAGCTTCATTTTGGAAGCATTTTAAGTTTCAACAAGATACTGTTTCATATTTAACCCAAATAATAAAATTAAGAAAAAATGCTTATAGCTCAAGCTGGGGTGATTTGATCAATTCTTTTCATGAACTTGAAAGTCTTCAACACCTTAATATAATATTACGTATATGGGAGAGGATTTCTCTTCAAACCACATAAACTCTCGGATCCATTAATACAGTGCTGAAGACTGCTACATGAGTCAAGGGAATTCCACTCCAAGTTAATTACTGTTGGAATTAGAGGAAAGAATATTTTACTCAAAGTTGTATAACAAGAATCTACAATTATCACATTTCAGGGCATTGCTCTATTCGTTTGATGAAAAATGTCAATGAAGTTTAACAGAAGATGTTCTGCATTTCCATGGGTAATGAAAATCGGCACATTCATGATAAGCTAACACAACATTTTCAGTGTGTTAATATGCAGTGCAGAAGAAATTTCTGTAGGCAGTAAATGTAGCCATCATTTTGATTTGCCCATGTGATGATTATGCTCAATTCCTGGCTGGGCAGATAATTTCACACTGAAAAGCAGCCATCTCCTCTTAGGGTCCAACCGTAGCCTACCAAGAAAAAAAAAATAAAATTAAAGAATGACTCCTGCCTGAGGTCTATAACTAGCTAGGTAGTCAGATAGATACAGACAATGGAAAAAATATCTGGAATAGTATAAAAATGCAATCTGAAACTGTATCACTCGATTATAAGTTGGTTTATTTTATTATGCTCATTTAAAGTATTTTCGTCCAAACAATGTATCTGAGATATTCATCACCTTGTTAAGTTTTTTCATTGTTTGATGATTACAATAGGCATCTTCAGAGTGTGCTGGATGCTGCGTCGTTCCATTCCTTGGCAACACTAGAGTTATTCTTACACGGTGAGTCCAGCACTATTGACTGATGTGCAAAGCTATGCTTTAATTGCAGTGTCTGAGTAGCAACAAGTGGATCGAATATGGAAGCCTTGGAGAGTAAGAGAACGTAAGATTAATGAGATCAACGCTGATAAAATTATTTCATCTTTATAAATGTCTTTAACCTATTAAGTAGGATTTAAAATTAATCATAGAATCATCCAGTTGATTATAGACTAAAGTTTATCTGGTAGGCTTTCAGAAGTGCAATCTTTATGCCCGTTCCTACTTATTTAGGAGTTAAGGATTAGTTGTAATTGTGTGATAAACTAGATACGGTAATGATACTTTGAACACTATGAATATCCTATAGGGGAAAAGGCAGATAATATTCTGTACTTTCCTTTTACTCGTTAGCTGTTGCACCGGGGCCGTGATTCTCTACAAGGAGCATATTCATTTATTTAAATGGCCTAGCAAATCAACAAGGTTGTGCTGAGTAGTTTAGGGCTGGTAATTTTGGTTTTGGTTTTGGGTGGTTTTCTTCCACCACCACCACCCCCAACTTCTTTTCTTGGATGTGTGCGTGTCATGCATGGGAAGGTATGAAGGAAAAACAGCTATTCAGCAGAGACACGTCCCACCCCTTTAATTAAGCTTTTCCCGGACTATGTAAAAACACTGGCAGTGTGTAAATCCCATTTGTGTGTTTGTTATTATTATTTTAACAGATTCCTAAGTATTATATTAAGATACCTCAGTGATAAAATACGTATGAAAATATGAAAATAGTTGCGTTAGTAAGTCAGTGGGTACCAAAAAGGTCGGATGGCATTGGCACAGTGCCAACTGGAAGATTTTTTTTTTTCATTTAATTCCTTTCACCTAGTAGGCTCCCTAAGCATTAGGCAGAACCCAGTATGTGGCTAAGTTATTGCTCTAGTGTTCATCACACAAAAAGCACAGTCTTAGCATTTGTAAATTTTCTTCAGGGAGGTTTCTAATCTAGACAGCATTTGCGTTTGGGGATTACACCACAGTCTGTTCCCCACCACCTCCCCCCCTAACATGTAGCCCTTTCAACTTCTTCAAAGAAGTGGGGAAAAGTAGGTTCTTTTATTAATAGCAGAAAACAAACTGACTGCTGGACTTCCGTGGCAGAGCTCACATAATGCGGCAGGGTGGGAACTGTAACAAAGAATGCTTGAATGCACTAAAACGTATAGTGAAACCCCATTTACATTCACTGATGGGGCTTAAAGTACAATAAATGAGAAGTTTAAAGTAGAAATAAGCAGGGCCATGAAAAGACTTTGGTGAAGGTAAATACTTCTTGAAAAGTTTAGCACAGGATTTAATTTCAAACTCAAGCCTTTCCTAGTAGAATGCATTTCTTCATAATGTATCCCTTTACTCAGAGCATCTCCATCAGATGATGGTAAATCAGATGGAGTGAGTATCTTCAATGCATAAAGAAGTAGGTTTTGTTTATCCAATTTATATACTGATTTTCATACAAGTGAGACAGTTGGCAGTGAAAAAGTCTTCATGGTTCACTGTCTGTTCCCCTGTACTCTCTCTCCACTGCAAACTGCCTTTGAAGTGTAAGGAACAACTTTGTGTCTAGAAATAAATTTGATTGTGGGATCTTACCATAATTTCTAGCTCTCTCTACTTCTAAAATGTTTCTGTGTTGGTATAGATATGCTGAAGAATTGGACAAGCTTGTTGCTTTCTCTCTGCTGAAGTTATTCTGTGAAATAGATTAACAATATTACACTGCGTAACAATCACCTCTCCCCTTTTCTTCTCTTCCAATATGGTGATCATCTCTTTGTTTTGGCCCCTTCCACAGCCCCACTGTAGGGCCCTACAAGATGCCAGGTTTGTTATCCTAAGAGTTTAAATGAGCCTTGACCCCACTTTTTCCATTTCTCTTCACAGTGGTCCTTCATCCTGAATATGAAAGATGTCTAAATGACCCCTTTTTGCAGGATCTGCCTCTCCTCCCTTGGCCCTGTCCAGAAACAAAAAGCTCTCAGAGGTTATGTTTTTGGTTGCCAGTTGCAGTTTTCCAGATAAAGGTCGACTTCTTGCTCCTTTTGGAGCGTAATAGCCCTGCTCTCTGCACAATTGGATCAGAGGTTCATTTGTGAAACATCAGAATTAATAACTGTGATTTGGGGAAGGTGGGCTATGGAATAGCTTTCTGCTGCACACTTCAGCAGAGGTAGTTTCTGCTAGTGATGTGCAAGGAATATTTGCTGCCAGCATTTAGTCAGATTGATATTTCCAGAAGTTTTGACAATCATTCCTTATCCTCAAGGAGCCTGGTTCTGCTTTGGGCATACAGCAGGCAGGCAGTTCTGGTCCATGGACTCTCACAGTGCCTGCCATCCTGCAGCAGCTGCTGTGAGCCTAATCCAGGCACAGCACCAGCCATGCACAGCACCTCTCTGTTCCTATCCCGCACAACATTCCAATGGCAAACCCAGGATGCGAAATGGCCGGTGCAGCCATTTTGTGGTGGGATTTTCAGCTTTTCACTGCAGAGTGGAGGGTTCATCTCTCTTTTGGGAAGATTTGTCACAAGCCTGAGGATACACAGTGCTTATAGCTCCTGCCAGCATTATTTATACACACACACTGGAGTATTCAGGGAGTTAGATTTACTGTTAGATTTTAAACAAACCTAGGAGGCCGTGCTTTTTTGGTGTTTATTATGTTGGCATATTATTTTGGATATTAATTCTTAAATTTATGTCTCCTTCTGAAACAGAGAACTATGGTCAAAACATTGATATTTTAGGAGTCATTGAAACACCCAGTTTTTAAGCAATGGCTGGATGTTTAAAAGTGCAACAGGTTACCAGTGCACTATTGGAAACCTCCCCTGACTGGCTCAGAGGGTTAGATTTCTTGTGGGTGTTGCCAGTTTCTGAGCAGTGAGGTTTGGTAGGCTTTTTATGAGTTAATAAATTCCAAAGGCTGCAGCTTGGCTTTCTGAAATTTGGTAATCATTCTCTAAATGCTAGTGGGAAATCAAAATTACTACATGCAATAACTAACACTTTTAAAATCCTTTGAAATGTTTCCAGGCTGCTGCCTACGTGCTCTTCTTTCCTGCCTCGATGGCTAAAGGCTTAGGGTTGCTTCCTGGCACCCAGCATGAATGCAGACAATCTCCCTCTAGCTCTGTTTCAGTGAGACAACCTTTACTTTCCTTCCCTGCCACTGCCCAGTGTTGTCCAGGCAGACCATGGGGTCTTCATGTGGGGACCACCACTCACCACTGGGAACACGATGCAACCTTGGCTTTGATTAGATCTCCAAGACCACAGTGTAAAGCAAATATTAGCAAAGCACTCAGTGTCCAGTAGGAGCTCGTGATTAACTGTGGCAGTGTGAGGGGACGTTTCACACATTTCTTTTAGAGTCTTCTTTCTGCTGTTTGTCCTTCAGTTGTTCACAGCAACTTAGTGCAGTGGTTGGGAAGAGATAGAGTTGCATCTGAACAAGCTGTGGGATCTCTCATCCCATATTCAGCTTCATCAAAACTCTTCAGGTTTGTTTTGGCATGCACATGTACTTTTTTCCTGACTAGTATTTTTAATGGTCCTAGTGATCTTCTGCAATAGCACGTAAGGCAAAAAAAACATGCAAAGGACTAACTCCACAGAGAGTCCCTGGGTCAACATTTTTCTATAAAGCAGTCTAATGTGTGTCTCAGTTTGGGAGGATTTTAATATGGCCGAAAAAATCCTGCAGCTGGCATCCAGCTCAGATTACAAAGTGACAGCAGAATTTAGTATCTGCAGTAGTCTTCTGAGACAACTTGCAGACTCTTCTGCCCTGTGGTAAAACCTGTGGCTGAATGCTGTCCTATCCCCTCCCTGCTTCCAGGTACCATGTGCCGTTCACTGAACCAGAAAACATGGTACCACACAAGGCTTGCACCTTATGCGGACTAGGCAAGAAATACAGCCAGGCATGTCCTTCTTCTTTTCTTCCCTCCTTTTTCCTCCCCTATGCTCTCCTCCCTTGTGTCTCCCACACACAGCAGAAATATCACGTCCGCTGCCAAGGCAAACTCAATCATCTAGTCTGACTTCCTCCATAAAACATACCAAAGCATTCACCAAGCAACTCCCACGTCAACACCAACAATTTCTGTTTGGTTAGCATGTATATTTAGGATTTGGGATGGCAGAGAATCCATAATAACCCCCTGGAACAGTCTCCCAGTAGTCTATTACATCACTGTTAAAAACATAGGCTTTATTTCTAATTAGCATCAGCTTCCAGCTACTAAACCCTTTCCTGACAATTTAAATGGTCATTTGCTTCTTTCCACCACTTAGCATTTTCATTGAAAATCTAATGAGATTGTCTTCATTGTCTTATTTTAAGGTTTTTGGAACGATAAGACCATGTTGCTTGCTCTTGTTTGAACCTTTCCCATTTTGCCAATATCCTCTCCAAATACTAATACCAGAACAAGCAATCTGGTGTCAGGAATGGTTTTTTTAGTTGTGCTAGTAATTCCTCTTTTCTTTTGTTTGACTTACTCATTATCTTGTTTATTCTCTTTTTCACTTCACTATACTAAGATGGGAAGTGTAGCTGAAGGAAGAAAGAGAGAAATAGTTGTGAAAAATGCATGTCTGAGCTATTTGAAGGTGCCCAATTTCAGCTAAAATTAGTAGGACTTTGTCACCTAAATGTTGAGTACTTATGTTGCCTTTATTTAAGCAAAACCTTATGTCAATGGGAGAAATAACAGAATTAACTTATCAGTCTTTGACTGATTATTAGCCAGGTAATTTTTTACCTCCATTAATCTATTTATTGAATAAATTGTTAATTTCAGAAGGAAATGACAGCAGCTGTATTATTCTTACTATTTGAAAGCTTACTTGCTTTCAGCATTTTCTGTGTTTCCAGTATACTCGTATTACAGAAATAGAACCTACAGATGGATTAAAGCATACCCATGTGTTCAAATCAGGCAATCAGTGTCACATTTTACAGGTATTCATCCAAACAGCTAGGATATAGCTAGCTAAAGGATTATTTTTAATATGTTTCTCCGAAATTTTGTAACCTAGTCCCTTCACAAAGCTTATTTGCGTGATCTCAGTAAATCTTCAAGCCTATATGTTTTATCATTTTTATATCATGGGTTTGGGGAGGAGGGACGGGGGGAAGACTGGTCTTAGATAAGCAATGCAAGTTGGTTAAGAATGGAGGTAGCTGTCATCTGTAGCCTTTCCAGACACAGCAGTACAGTTCCAGACAGTCACCTGAGTATTATCGCTTTGCCTCAACTATAAATCACAGTCTGGTAATGGCCAAGGCTGACACCTTGACATTTTCAAGAAGAGTAAAAGACCTGATTTGAATGGAAATCAATTTCATTTCACAAATCTTGGGATACTCCAAACGTGTTCTTGGGGTTTTTTGTGGCTTATTCAGAGTTTCCATGATTCTGATAAAGGTTTACTTGTGTTAAACAATGACTTTTGTTTTCCTGGTACAGTTTAAAATTACAGAAATGCCTGTGTGTAAGGAGTGCATCACAGGGCCTTGTACCATGAAGGTGGGGGGAAAGAAACCCCTTTTCTTTTGAAGATGATGGGCACAGCTCCTTTAGCTACCTTACCTTCTTCCCACCTCCAAAGGCAGTAGCTAGCCTGCACTGGAAGGAAGAGAAGGCACGGCTCAGAGCATGTGATCTCACAGCCCTGCTCACCTGGATGTGAACTCCTGTGAGGTGTTCCAAAGAGGTGGCAGTGCTGGTGCACCAGGACTTCCCATTGTGCAATAAATTGTCATGCTTCTAGCTGCCTTTCTGCACCTAAAATGACCCTGAAGTTCTAAAAAACCCAACTGCATGTCTTATTATGTGAATAGAGAAAAAGGAACTCCAAGCAAATGAAAGTAAGGTTGCCTTTTCTGGTTTGTTTTTGGTTTTGTTTGGTTGGTTTTTTTCTTTCTGTTTTTTTGTTTTGTTTTGTTTTTTTCCTTTTTGCCTGGTTTGTGATAATGTGCTGTAAAGACAAGATATTCCCCATTCAGGGAGGGAGGGGAATGAGCTTAGTGATTGTAGCACCCGTGGTACTGTCGCACTAAGTGTAAGTAAATACAATCCCAAATTTGCTTTGCTCCAACTGTTCTGATACATAGCACAACAGCTCTTTTGGAGGAAGGCTGTCTGTGGGAGCAGCTCCCTTGTGTCACAGACAAGGTAGTACTCATAGCCAGGGCCCCAGGTGAAGATATTGAGGTGGCATCAGACCTCCAGTGACTGAAGGTCCAAAACTGACCCTGAAATATTCCTTCCAATAGTTTCACAAGGAGCAACAACGCTCTGCAAATTTTCAGTTTTCTTACTTGGCAAAACAAGACAATCTAGATGACACTTTGGTTAAAAAAGGAAGGTGGCGTAAGGTAATGCCTACATGAGAATCTAAGCCAAATGAGTAAGCTGTGCCTAAATTTGCCAATAGATACATTCCTGTGTGAAACTGAAAAAGGAAAAATGTCCTTAGCATACAGAGGATTAAAAATATCTGATGGCCATTCCAAGTTTAAGACCCTTAAACAGGATAGTGCGAAACACGAAGTGGTGTCTATAGCAACAGGTGTGAAATCAAAGGTAAGGATTCTTCTCTTTTTGTGTCTCTTGCCTGCTGCACAATGCTCCTGAAAAATCTGTAAGAACCTCATTAAAACCATGCATGTATAACACCACCTGGGTGAATCAAATGCCTTCCAAAGGCCGTAGCTATGTGCTGTCTAGACACTGTCCGTCGGCTTTATCGTAGCACATCTTAAGAGGCAGTAAAAGACAGGGTGCTGGTGTGGAAAGAAATGCTAACAATCTAGCAAATTGCTAGCATCTAGCCCAGACTCTTTTCTGTCTGACAGTAGCCACTAGCACATGCCCAGGAAAAAGGATAAAATCAGTACAAGTAAAGTGATACTTCTCTGTTGTGTTTGTTTGGTTTTTTTCTCTTTCTCCTGCAGAATTCAGTGCAGTGACTGATAGGTGGTACCAAACTGTTTAAGTACTCTGGGCAGAATTTTTTTTCCTTTCTTCTATGCATCTGTTTAATTACTTGTGCTGAACCCTTTTTGGATTATAACAATTGTATCTTGTCTTGGTCACAAATATCTCTCTATGTTCTGCAGATCCATTAGCATCCAAGGAAGACTGAGAAAATATTGGAGCCCTGAGTAAGTGGTTTGCATGGATTTCCAAAGCACAACACCTCTATGCAACCTGCATCATTATACTCCCTTAATTTGTTTTTCCTAAGTGTTTTCTTGACAGGTAGATTTTGTAATGTGCAGTTATATGACAGATTTTGCCTGGAGCCAATGTTTTTTTCTGATACATACAGCTTTTTTGGCAAACTTTTCCAGCCACTCACTGTTCTGTACAATGGAGAGACTTTAAGGTGGATTAGATCAGAACTGTGACATTTGGCATTGTGATGTTCTCATGGCTGGTTTTATCAGTGCAAATCATGCCCTGGAAGATAGAGGCATCTTGCAGCCTTGTCATTTCCACAAAGGAATGCTTTGGCCTTTTTAAAGTCAAGGCGAGCTTTTGGCTTCAGCTGCTAAGACGTCATCATCAAATTTAAACATTTTGAAGAGTGGCCACCACCCTTACAAAACACTTACTCTAACTATGTCCAATCCCAAAAATCTCCATCTCTGATCCTTTTGCACTCCTTGTATCCCCAAATTACGTGTGGAACAGTGTAAGGCACACTGGAGGGCATTTCTCCCCGTAGCAGCCCTTGTCAGAATGTCAGGCCTACCGAGTCATGGGTTTCAAGAACAAGATGAAAAGTTTACATTGAAGACTGCATCAAAGTAGAATGCTAGCTCTGGAAAAAGATTTTAAATAGTCTATATTAAGAGATGGAAAGGTTGTGTTTAGATTCAAGCAAAGAAATATAATATTTAGCTGGTTTGCTCAGGATCTAAAATACGCAGCAAAAATAGAAACAAATTAAGTGGACTCACTGTGTGTCATTTAACATGATGCAAAACTACCCTGGCATACTTTTAATGGAACATGAATTTAAATATTAACTGCTTAGTTTAAACAGAAGTTTTAACTTTTAATATAGCAGCTTTATTAGGTGATTCATGTAGACTGTATGTGAGCTTTTTAAAGTAACTACAGCATCACAATTTGTAAATTGTATGATGTTACCTAATATTCTACCTGAAGTAATTCACAGTCCTTACCTCATTTTTAAGACAGTGATTGAGTTTTTATTTCATAACTAAAATTCAACATGTAATAATAGTAAGTTCTGATTTCTGAAGGATTAGATCAAGTAAAGGTACTCCCAAAGATAGCAAGTCATGGGGACTGTGATGTATCTGCTGGCCTCATATAGATATCTCAGATACTCCAAAGCATAATGAAAGGCAAGAGACACTTAACACATAGAAAACTGAGTCCTGTGTTGCCTGTCCCATTCCTTTGTGTTCTTGTCAACTTCACAAACTATGCATTTTGTTCAGAAAGGTGTCTCCCTTAAACTGCTCCAATGTGTCTAATACAAACAGCTTCATTTTTGGAATTTATATTTTCAGGGGGAGTTTGGATAAAAGCACAAAATAGTAAAATATGTCAGTGGATACTTGGTATAGCTCAGTTTATGTAAGCTGGACTTCATACACAGACAAAAGACGGCATTTGACCACTGTTACTACGGCTATAATTGTCAGATCACGATTTCTCTTCTTTTACTTCCTTCTTCTTTTTTTTTTTAATGTGGATGTTAAAAAGATAGACCTTCTAACCAGTAACTGTCTGTAATGTTCCTGCCATGACAAAATGGTGGTCTCATTTTTCATTAATTGGCCTTTTTTTGGTATGTTTTCAACAAATGTCAGAACACCAACTGAGGCACACGTTTGGATTTCAGCTGTGTAAACATATACTATGTCAGTACTCTTGCTTAGCCCTTTCATAGCTACAATGAGCAGTTTAAAGTGTACAGCCCAGGGATTTGTTAGTGATGAATGTGCTGCCAACATCACAGGTGAGGGTGGTTGCTTCCTTTCCTGAAAAAGCTCCAGTCGTAATAGTGGCCCTGTCAGATTCACAGCGAGCAGAGGCAGCTCTGTTGCACAGAGGTTCAGCAGACCCACACTGGGACTCTTCTTTGCTTCGTCTCCTGGATGAGCCTGTCTTTCCTCAGCAGGTCTATGTAAGTGAGAGGGAAAGGGCAGTCCACCGTTTTGAGAAATACTGTCTCAAAGAGTCTGCAGGCTCAGGTGGGAAACAAACATGTTTGAGTAGCAAAGTCAAGATTTTGTTCCTTATCCGATGTGTGAGGACCAGGGTATTTTTTGTTTTGCTTTTTTAAATGTGAGCAGAATTTCTGTTCCTTGTGCTGAAGTGCTGAAGTGAATGTTTTCCCTGTAGTTCTATTCTTTTGAATTATTTGAATGACTCGGAATTTCCTGTGAGCGTTCATTAAGATTCAGAGGCCTTGTTGAGAAATTTCTCTCAAAAATGAATTATCTGTTTTCAAAGTTAGATCCTTGAAAGCTGAAAACCAATGCATTAAAGCCGATTTCCAGAAGTTGCAGAAGACCTTTTTCTAAAAATTCTTTCCACAATTTGAAGCGATTCAGCGCATTCTCAGACCAGTTGAAAAACAAGTTGCTAACATTTCAGAAATATGGAACTCAATGAAAGAAAAGCACAAGGTCATTTGTATATCTTATGATGAAAAGGAGGCCAAATTGATGACCACCGTAATCAGGTTCAGGCCCACAGACTTTAGCAGACCTCACGTGTTCCAAGTGTCAGGCTGGCTCACTCAAAATAGTGCCATGGACACCCTTTGATCGGCATTACTGCCAAAAAAACCTGTACATGTGTAGAAAAGTCATGCTGCACCTCTCTATAGACACCAGACACCCCTACTACCTCAACTGAACTACTAGCTGGAGTAGGTACTAATGGTAAGTACTTACAAGATCAGGTTGCTGGTCTCAAACTATATGGAGATATGATGATCTATATGATATGTTGTCTGTGGAGTTTTGTGGGATGTGGCTTGGTTTGCTGGGGTCTTTTTTTTACCTTTTTTTTTCTTTTAAGCTAGAATACCAATAACGTGCTGCTTAATTTTTTTTTTCATTACATATACAGCACAGTAACAATTGATATATAACCTTCTTCAAAAGGCACCATACTTAAACCACTATTTCTTATCCAGAAATCATAAAAGCTTTTTTGTCTTGTCTGAAAAAGAGATGCCCAATTTGGACTTCAGTTGTCCAGGCAGAAGAAAGAAAACCTGTACATGGTAAAAATATGAGGGCAAAAATGTTTCCTAATCACACTCTCAGGCTGGAAATGATTTTGCTATCCTAACCACCTGAAATACTGCTATTTTTTCAGAAGTCTCTCATACAATTAGTAATGGCAAGAACACTTTGAGTCTGAATAGCCTGTCTGTGTGAGAGTCTGAAACCATGCAGTTTGTAGCATCTGGGAGCGAAGTCTCGCTGTTCAGCAAGCTGCTCTGGATAGCACAGATAGCCCTGGCAGCAAGCTGGAAACACCAACACAGAAGTGCCGACCCAAATAAGTGGCTTACTCGGTTTAATTGTTCTCTTCTAACCATGATGTTTCATTTACATTTACGTTCGCATTGATACGCACACACAAACAGTTATATGTTCTTTCATGGAATCACTGCTGATCTTCTTGTCATCAAATCGTCATCTCTGATCAAAATGATGGAAGATGGGTTTTGTGGTCATCAGAGAAGTAAGCAATGTATGCACATATAAATATATATGTATGCATATATAACTTTTTGAATACTTATTTCAAAACACACGTTTGATTTTGTGTTTGGTATGTACTTATGTCTGATTTGCTGTAAACTTTTTGGCAGCTGTGCCAAGGCAGACCAGTGTGGTGGTGGTCCACAGGCAAGCTGCTGGTCTGTGACTGTGTGCCTGTCCAGCTTGGTGAATCACCCAAGGACAGCGTCTTTTGTCTTGAGCTGGGAAAAGCCCCACATCCAGCTGGCCATGCTTAGCTCCCAGTAGGAGCGTGCTGGGAGGATGGGATCCCTCGCCCCACGACTCCCCAGAGTCCATTGTGGTGTGCTGTGACCTGTTGTGTGCCTTATGTTAAGGGGCCATGCTCAAGACATTTTGCTTGAAGCTTTAAACTCATCCCACCCATAACTTCATGTAGTTCAGACATTATGGTCCCCAAAGCAAGATCTTTCCTGCTTTGCTCTACTGAACTTTTCCCTGGTCTGTAATGGATTGTGGATGGAAGAAGAGGGAGGAGGGGAAGGTGATAGGCAAAACCAAGGGTTTGATTGGCATGCAGTGATTTTGGACTAGAGGGAAGAAGGCATCTGTGCTCTCCAGCCCCCACATACTTCTCAGTCCGTGTGTGTTGAGAGGGGAAAGAAACCGATATTGTTCCCTCTAAAATTAATTCCCGGTTAGCCAGTTACTCATGGTTTTTAGCTCAGAGCGCACTGTAATTGCATTTTTCATTTCAGTAATTATAGAGGATATTAAAGTGGATAGACAGTTGTAGCAATCTGGCTCTTTAGACATATCCACTTGTCCAAGATCAAATGGCTACAGCATATTTAGGGTTACAGTCTCCTTCTTTTCCTTCTTGTTCTCTACTGCAGTGGATTTTTTTCGGCGTTACCATGACAACGCTATATCTGGCTGCCAGCTCTGTCGTAAGTTATTGAACTGAGACTGGCTTTTGGTTTAGCAGATAATTAGGTTCTGTCTCACAGGTTCATTTTCCTGTGACTGGGACATGAATATGACCTACAGCTGGCCTCAATTTCAGTGTCACAGACAAAACTTTAACCCTTCCTAGTCCCGCCACTACTGTACTTACTGTGGCGGTTGGCAACTATTCCAATCATTTTCCCAGGGATGCTGGACACAACACACCCTCCTGAGTCCTCAGGGCTCATTGCCCAGGCTGTGCTAATCCCCAGCGAGGAGGGGGACAGTTCGGCTTGCATCCGCAAGCTGGGCGGGCGGAGAAAGGGTATCACTAGCAGCAGATGAATATTGATTGTCTGGTGTGTAGATTTGTTGGAAAGGTAAGTTCACTGCTTGATTAGTGACCCTTTAAATAATAGAAATGCACAGGGCGGTGACAGGCCTTTTTTGCTTGACTCAGGAATATGAAATATTTACAAGAGGTCTGTTTTAGCACACAGTGCCCCATCTTAGGCTGGTACCTGCGGCGAGGAAGAAAAGCTGCAAAGAACTGCCACACTGTTTCTGTATTTATCTTCCTGTCCTTTTGCCCTCCGGGAGAAGGGGAATCCAGACTTGAGGTGCTGGGCACCTGCCACTGGAGCCCATCACTGCAGGCCCTGGGGTGGGAGCGGGCAGTGCAGGATCTCACCAGATGGACCTCTAAGTTCACAAAATCAGGCCTGAGAAGGAGGAAGAGCCACCATTTTCTTCAGCCCAGTTCTCAAATGTCCTCTTTTCCAGCATTTATTTGCAGCATGATGTGGTCTTGCAATTTTACTGATTTCAAGCCAGGGCATAAACCTCTCTTTTGTATTTTGAAGACTTGCAGTGAAAGCTATCAATCAAAGGGAAATTCCATGAGATTTCACGAACAGATATTTCCTTAATTTCTCCATGGGATGAGGCGGGTTTTTCCTACCCTTAAAAGAGCAAGGGAGATTTCTCTCCCAAAGCTGGCAGATCCCAGAGTGTTTTCCAGAGAAGCACAAGACTGCTGGTGTAGGAGTTGTGTATCTGTTTTTCTGAGGCTGCAGATTCTTGCTATCTGGCAGCACACACCATAGTGCTGCTGGGACTCACCACTCGCCCCATCTGTGCTTCCTATTGTCGCCCTTCTTTCTGGGGAATCTCACAATAAAATAAAAAAATAAATAAATAAAGAGGCTAGCTCCAAACATTAATGGACTTGCACCATTATCCATCACAGGGCTCTTGCACAGAGGCTATTCTATGGTTGTGTGGATAGAGATGCTGGCAGGATGGACACTTTTCCTCATCTACCCTCCTCCCTCCCTATCAAATTATTTGTGCAGATGTCTCTTGATTAGAAGGTCAAAGCATTCAGACGGAGCATCCGTCTTTCTGCTGTGGAACGTGTCCTTCTGAGCTAATCTCCCAGCCTGTGTTCGTCGATAAAATATAGTATGTTTGAAACCTGCCTGTTATACAGGACAAAGAAAATGGCACTTCATGAACCAGAGACAGTGACTCCTCACCGGAGATAACACTGCAAGCTGCGGATTTAGCATATATGTATAACCGAAACGATCGAAAAAGGCCCTTGAGGTATTTCTTGATTAGCATATTTAGTGTGGATTAGACATCCTTGCAACGATAGCATAAAAGTTTTGCTGTGGGGTTAAACTCAGAGTGGGAGTGGACTGGAGGGGAAGGTCCCCCTTGAATTAGAGAGAGAGAGAGAGAGAGAGATGTGAAACTCTGTGTGCTGGTTGGCTGATAAATTATCCAGCTGCTGGGTCTTAATGAATATTGCTCCATCTGGGACCCCACAGCTCTGAGCTGGGATGGTGGTTGATACCACATCAGCAGCATGTTACCAGGTATCAGTGGTACATAAGGAGGAAGTAAACTTAACGGCTAGCCACTGTATGGGAACATTTTCCATTATAAATATAATCACTGAAAATTTGAAAATTTGTTTCTTTATGTGAGCAACTTTTATGGGTTTTTCAGGCTTATTCCCCCCACCTTTTTTTTTCTCCAGATTTTATAACCAGTATACAGAATGTGTAGTTTCAGTTTTTGTTTAGTGTTGGTTTCAGTGCCTGGCCCTCATATCCTGGCATAGGCCTGTAATGTTTCATCTGTGATCACACTTTAAAGCCAAATGAAACACTGTTTTCATTGGAACCATTAGAGAAATCAAGCAAATATTGCCAGTGGGATTAAGTTTTATAAAAAATAGATAAGAAATCTCATTGTTTGGCCTAGAGCAACCTGACAATGTCCCAACAGCTTTTGCAAATGAGGGCATGTAAACCAGATCACGAGAAAAGGAGGGGGGGGTAAGAAAAATGATAAATGGGGGGAAAAAACCCAGAAGACAGTCATTGTTGTCATTTCATGATTTCCAACTAGAGCAGCTTGAGTTCTTAAACCAAAAACCTTTATTGTAGGTAATTAAGCCCACTTCTCACCACAATATATAATGTTTACCACAATCGGCAGCAAATTAATCTCTTCCCGAGGATGCAAAGCTGTCAAGTCCTTCTGAATCCCCAAAGTCCTTTCATAGCTGATGCTTTCTAATGTGAAAGACAAAGACTTGCAGGATCTTTCCTACTCTCAGGTGCTGAGACCAACACACTCGCTTCTGTTTATTCCCAAAACAATTGCTGAAAATCGAACAACAGCAGAAGTTCAGGCTGGAAGGAGTAAATTACAGCATTTCTTGCATTCTGGCAATCAGTAAACGCCTTGTAAATTTATCTTGAATGCAAGACTTTCTTTGCTGTTTAAAACCAGTCAACGTTCTTTACTACTCTCTGACGGACCTGCCTCTACATATTATTGCCTCCATGGCGGATGTTGGCTGCTAAACTTAGTTACATAGAATCATGTCTGATTTATGTACCTTGAGTAGGCTGTGAGAATACTTCCTCAAGTATGCCTCATCCTTTTGATTTCTTACCACATTTTATCCTTGTGAGGTACTTTGAATAGCACTTCAAGGGCAGCAAAAATAAGTCCCTTAATTTAAATATTTCATTGTGACGGCAAAGTCAAAAGTGCTTCAGATACTTGGATCAGTTCCTCAGAAGTCTAGCAGGAGTACAAAATATACTGGTTTAAGTTCAGAGACAACGTTTTTTTTTCCTTTGGCTCTTTAAATTTTAATCTAACTTTTTTTTTCTTTTTTTGCTCAGATTATCAGGCAAATCAAAAAAATAGTATCATAGAATTAAAGAGACACAAATTGACATGAATAAGGAAGAAAATATTTTTCAGTATCCAGAAGAGTTAAATTACAACATACATCAAGATTGAGACTCGGAGTGTGATCTTTGAAGATGAAACTTTAGATTAGCGATATAACTTTGAAAACTAGCTATAGTTCAGTTTTTTTCAAAAGAAAAATTATACTTTTTTTCCAAAATCAAAGTGTTGTTTTCATTCAATAGTTGATCATTTGCTGTAGTAGAATGCATGAAATGATGCATCAGCAAACTGAACTGTAGCCTGTTGTCCTTGTAATGAAGGATGAGTTTTTTAAGGCTTCGTTTTTACAGGTTTTCTGAAACTTCTATTTATTAAATATAAAATCTGCACAAATAAGACATCATTTTGCTTTTACCCTGAAGAACAGAAGTGATTTTTCAATGTAAAAGAAACAGAATGGTGATAAAAGCTCCAGCAAAACTAATGATAAAATTTAAAGTATCTGCTCCCAGCCCAAACAGATCTTTGACCCAAAGAGCACTACTGTCTGTTGCCTGCACAGTGAGGAGCACTTTGGCATTCTTAAGCCCAAGAAGACCATGGATACTCTCATGGATAGCCCTGGGCAGAGGCATCACTCAGAGGAAGGGGAAGCAGACACTTCACAGTGGTAATATCTCCAGCATCAGCACTCCAGAGGCAGAGTGATGTTCACCTTTCTGGTTTTTCTAGTCAACACAAACATTTTTGCACATCTTGAATGCTTGTTTTGGGTTTAGACAACCATCACGGCTGCAGCAGAGCTTTGACAGTAGTGCTTGGCCAGGATAGGACTTCACTTGAACAAGAAGGTTCTCTTTAATCTTTAAAATGTACACTTTATTTTTAAAAGCATGATGGGAGAACTCACTTATTTATTAAAACCTGAATTATAAGCTGTATGGTTGCCACCTTGGTGGCTCATATCTAATCGTTCTTACTAGCTACATGGATGTGACCTTTTCTAAAATAATTTCCACACAGTAATAGCAATAAGATACTTTAGGCAGTACGTTTCTGGGAATCATTGCACTTCTCAGGTGACTGAAGTCACTCATTCTTCATCCTCATGCTTCACAACACATCTGAGGCATGAAATTATTCCCTTCCAATATGATGCCTTCTCCCACTCTTATTGCTTAAATGATTTTTAAGGATTAGTGTGCTAAAAGCATTGTGAGAAATTCGGGGGTGGGGGGTGTGAAAAAAGGAAGATAATATTTTACATTAAAGTTATCAACCTGATCCATGTTTCAGTGATTCTTATTCCAATCATGAGAGTCTGGATCTAATACACATCCATGGTATGTGATAGCAAAAATATGGAGGACATGGTAACTTCCTTGACAGTTGTCTGTAAAAAAAATCTGTCATATAGAGCAGAAACTACAAAAATTGAGAGGGTTTTGTATTTACAAGAATAAGAGAACTGCATTTCTCTGTCCATTGATGGGTATTGCCAGCTGTCTCCTGTAGGCAGGTACCATTCTTTATTCCAGGATTTTCTGCATTCAGCCGTGATTTCTCTCTAAATCCTTTTACCATATCTTGATTGATTTGCAGGCAGAATACAAATTCTCTTGAGACAAATGTGCCATTACCATTTTAAATTGTAATCTTTTTCGGAAAATGTTGTTGGGTTTCTGCCATTAACATTTGAGAACAAAAGACTGGAGTTTCAACATTTGTTGCCATCCATGGGGTTTATCCTCATATAAGGTTCTAGTTGTAATATGAGGAAACAGCATTAGTTTCATGTTCTTTACAAAACAGTGTGTAGACAATCACAGAAACATAGCTGCTGTGAGCAAGGACTATAAAACGCTAGGATACATTTTAGTTAGAGGACTACAGAAGTAATCTTCCTTTTGGGGTGCAACAGATATCTAAAGCCAGTGTTTGGGAAATGGTGTATTTTACTGTCGTATCTCAGTGAAGTCCTTATTTACAAAGCCTTGGTGAGCACTGCTCTTAAGTTTAAAGTTATAAATGTAGTTGCATAGTCTGAGGAATCAAAATTTTAGCTGCTTCCATTTCTGTCTCAGTGACAAACTTCATATATTGCAAGAAAATGCTAGAGCTATTAATAATATCTGTTCAATACCCAAGGCTTCATCACCAAGCTGACTGTTCCTCAGTTTGAAATCAAGTATATATGTAATCAAATATTTATCAGTAATACCTTACAGCATCAAATGCAGCAAAAATTATTTTATGCTGTCATACAATCCATCATTCATATACACATAGCAAATACCATGTGATAGGTAACGCACAATATATGATGTATACAGGGTCTGCTTAAAATATCAGGTTTTTTCCTAAAAATATATTAATCCTCTCTATTTATTCTCTTCCCCCTCCTGCTGCACCCAGTCTGAAAACGCTTCCACATAGCAGGCAAAGTGGCAAAAAGCAGTGAGAAACCGTGATTGCTTTTCTGTTTCGCTAAGTAATGGCCTTTGTTGAAATTAAGATTTGTCTCTCCTCCTTATTTGATGAGATGTGTAAATCTTGATAACTTATGCTTTATCTATCCTGTATGTGTAAGGCATGAACACTGTTCTGCTTGTGGCATTTTTACTCACAAGAGAGATGAATAATACAATCCTCAATATCGGCAATATTGGTGTCTTGCTTTTCACAGGTGAAGACAGCATCCCAGAAAAAGCAAGCTAACACAGCTCGTATGTGCAGTTAAATTTTATACCTACACTGTCTTATGCAGAAAGGGTGATAATAATGTCTTGTAGAATAAAGTCTTTAGTTGAGGACAGGAGAGCCATCTCACTGGAAAGTTTGTGACGGTTTGTTTGAGACAGCAACTGTGTCAGTTCTGGGCAGACACATGGCCTTTTACCGGTACTGAAGGGACTGGGAAATAAAAAGCATACAGGGAATATGTTCTCAAGAAGCAGGAAAGAGATATAGAGTCAGGCCAGGGAGGGCCACTGTGGTATTTGCAACATCATTTTCACATTTTCTCATTAATTTTTTAAGTAATACCTGAGTTATGGCATACAAGGCAGCCTGGCAGTGAATAGCAGACTCACTGGATTTCAAGCAAATTGTACTGTTGTGTCTTTCAGAAATTTTAATCATTTTTAACCCGCCAGTTTTCAAAAGAGGTTCATCCTGCTTATGGTTCAGAAAGGGAGTGCAGTTGTTACCAGAAAATATTATCCATCTGATATGCTCAGCCTGAATACTGGGAACAGTAGTATGAAACTTTACAGGTCCTCTGGTCCCACTCTGCTGACCTTAATGGTTTAGACAGCCTGGAAAGGACTTTCATCTTCTAGGTCCAAGCTGAACAGCGGTTCTAAACACTATGAATCCTAGTTTTTTGCCTCTTACAGTTCTGAATGACTGTAGTATTTAATATGCTGTGGGTTGCAGTAGTATGAAATGAATACAATCCCATATAGCTAAGTGGTTAGTTACTATGCTCACCTGGGAGAGGTTTGGGAGAGATATACATGTGTTCCACATCTGTTGGTTTCTGGAATTTTGATGCAGTGGTCTTTGGCTTGTTCTTTGCCCATTCATATTGTACCTATTTAAACTCCAGATGTGAATAGGAAAAATTAATTTCTTCCTATCTCATCTTTTAATACTTTCAGATGGATATGAATCTCAGCTCTCTGGAATATATTACACAGATTTTTTTTTTTGTTTAGTGAACATTATATATATATATATTCTATAGTTATGAATGCATGCTTTTTTTTTTTTTTGGGCTTTACACAGCGTATTACATCTTCTGGGTTGTGAATTTTCTGCATGTCATTTTATAATCAATAGCAGTTGTTATTTACATTTTTTTTCTTGCTATTTTTGTGTAATATGCTTATCCTTTTCATTATTCCTAGCTAAAAAATGCCAGCATAATTTTATTTGGAAGAACTGACATTTCGATAGGGAAAAAGTACTTAGCTAAGTATTTTTAAATTATTCTTCGTTTGTTTTTCTTTTCTTCACAATACCAGATATCACCTTTGATTAATAACAATCATATATAGGCTTTGTTCCTCTTATCTGGGTGTCAGCAGTAATTGGAATCCATATCCATACCCTACCTTGCAATCATGCTGCAAAAGGCCAATAAATTCCCGCTGAGTGTGTTACTTGTTAAATTTAGTGCATTACATTCCGGGTAATGAATAAAAGCAGTGGGCCGTTACTGTCTGCTTGGCAGAGGAGGAGTAAGAGCAGCCAGACTCCCCTGAGGCCCTGAGCAGGCTTAAAACTGTGACAGGCAGAATCAAGGGACTCCCTAAGCATCACAGTTCAGTTTGTCTCCCTTAATTTCCTCTTCTACCAAGATTTTTAGAGGAAATGGAGGGAGGCGAGGTAATCTTGTACAGAAATACAAAATGCGCTGTGCTTGTATACCAGTACTCCCCAGCGCAAATTCCCTTCCAGGCAAGTGTATTTAAAACTAATTTGTCTGTGTTAAGCATTCAGCTGATGAAAGGTTGGACTTCGCTTTAAGAGATGCATATATCATAAATATATAGTTATATATGTATAAAATATATCCAAAAATGTATGGTTCTAACCAATCCATGTGAACCCACTGTTGAATTGCTGAGTGACATAAAAATAAATGCTCAGACTTCTCTGTTGGATGTCTGAGCACTGATTTGGCTGACACAGAAACAGCTGTGTGCCTCTAACTGTGGTAAGAAACAATATGTACTTCAGTTCTGAACCTGGACCTGGTAAGTCGATGAGTTTCAGTTTCTCCTGGTTGGCATGCAAAATTATGGTGTTAAAATGATGAAAATCTGATAAATAATATTATGGAATAACTGAAGTAACAAGACATGATAGAATCTCAGTGAAAGGATTCACAGATCTGTTTTCAGGAGGCTGGCAAGGAGTTTCACACTCTGTCTGCAACCTCTTTTGGGGTTTTTCTGGTCCCTTGAACAGAGAGAGGATATGAATGCACTCCCTCGTCTTGAAAGAGAGACTCAGGCTCTTTCCATGCCTCTGCAGGCACCAAAGTTAGGAGTGTGGAGGGTCTTATGTGCCCAGTCATGACCCTGCAAGAGGGAAGTGGCATGTCCAGGGAATACGTCAGCCCATACACAGCTGGAAAGATGCTTTGGAGCCTTCCCTTCTCAGGCGCATGCTAGTTCCCTATTCCTTTGGAATACCTTAAAAGGGAGGACGATCACATTCAAACTCAGTATTTTTCTGGGTCTTGGAAACTATGATTTTTTGCAAGATTTGGACTTTTACAGTAGCTGCCCTGCTTTCAGGGACACCTGTCATGGCCAAAAATCTCCCAAACTGGAAATACTGGTAGAAGGTAAATATGTATCGTGTAGATACCAAGTAACTCCATTTTTTTTTATTTTCAAGTGAAATAAAATCCACCAAACAGAACAAAGTCATGGTGAAGATCTGATCTCTGCTGCAGTCAGAGGCAAAGATTTTTCTTCACGATATTATCAGTGAGGAGTTTCTTTATTAAGTCCTTCTGAAACAGTACTTCTTTTATTTTTTTTTTTTGTCACTGAAGAAAAAATCTTTCTCTTATACTTCAAGAACAGGGACAGATTTTCAAAATTACAGAGGAAGCATAGGCTGTTTGGGCTAAACCCACCACGAAATTCAGGTTACCAGGCTCCTCTTCTAACTGCCCCTGGAAACATCAACAGGCACATCTCCAAAGCATCCATTAAATTTTTACCTAGTCTCTAAGTGCTGTAAGGTTATACACACCTGTGTTTTTGTCAGTAAAACTGTTTATATGACTGCAGCTCTCTTGAGTATGTTTTGACCATGTTGAACAGGAAACCCACTCGGCCAGCTTTGGGAACTACAAAGTGGTTGTTCTTATTTCCGTTGTACATATCTCTTGTAAACCCTGTTCTGAACTGCACAGCACGCCTAAGTAAGGAGACTTCTGCAAAGCACAGGCAGAAGTTGGAGTGCTGGGGAAGCATCAGGCTCACCCTGAACATGGATAATGCCCCGATGGTCCTGCACAAATGCTCTGGAAGAGCATGGGCTTCAGGCAGCAGGACAGGAAACTGATAACAGCCAGTGGCAATGCATGGGTAAAGGATACCTGCTTCTATTCCACCTCTTATTGGAGCTTAATTTTTGTGATTTAATTGTTGTTTAATTTCTATTTTTTTTAGTATTAGTGCAGTTTAATATTTGCTGAAATAATTTGTTTGATGGTGAGAAAAAGTATTTTATAAGAAGAAAACCTGGAGGAAGAGAATAAACCATGCAGCTTTCATATTTGTATGTATTAGGGTGTGCGTTTCTTTTAGGGATTTGAAGAGTCTAGGTATAAAGTCAGATTAATTTGTTTTGTAAAATGACAGCTGTGGGATAGCTGTACCCTGAAATTGGACTGTATATTCAATTCAAGAAATAAATGCATCTGACAGTTCAAAATAAGAAAGGCCTCTGTCACCAGAGGTAAAAACAAGATTCTCAGAGTACAAGGTACTGAATCAACTGCATCAAACAACTGCTCCAGATTCTTAGAGTTTAACATAAACCTTTCCCATTATGAAAAGCAGCATTTTGTTTTAGAAAATGGTAATGTTTTGATATAGATGATCTCATACAAAATGAAATATTTGGTGTTCCCTGACATTTTAAATAAGAACGTGGCTTATGCTGCTGCTAGGAAAAACTCTACCCTGAAATTGCCCTGTTCATTATCCTAACCTTACAACGTATCCTGGTTCTGTCTGGCAATTACATTAAAACTTAAAATGACAAGTCAACATTTCTAAAACACAAACACACGTGCACATGTGTAGGGAGCATATCCATAGAGAGAGGTTTTAAGATCACTTCATTGGGAAGATACTTCTGACGTGATCTTGTGGAAAGTCTCCTAAGTAGTTTACATTTCATTAGGGAATTCAAACAGGTCCTTGACTCTCTCCTTGTTGAACTGGAAAATACTACACATGAGCCCAGATACCCCAAAGAAGTCCTTCTGAATCATCACAGGAAGAAGGCTGGGAATATCTGCTAAATTCTGACTAGCTCCACATGCCTGAGAGCTCCAATCCCTGATCTCAGGTCAGACAATGGTTTTGCTCTGTGCCAGACGTTGACATTTGTTGTTGATGGATTTTTATTTCGCCTTCTCATGTTCAACATTCCTTTCAGCTGGAACACTCAGTTTAAGGCTATCAGGGTGCCATGGATAGACTCATCTTTAATCTTCTTACCATCAGAAATTGTGCAGGAGCAGATCCAGGTGCCATAGTTTTTGACTGGCTAGAAGTGTTTTATATCGATCCATTAATATTTGCAGGTGATTTGTGGGGTTTGTTTTTCTTTTAATCTGTGCTGGTTCATGCTCTTCTCATCTCTACCTTTTTTCCCATTGCTCTGGGGGCAAAATAAACTATGACAACAATGTTGAATGTATCAGCTCTACGAAAATACTTTGACTGTTTTAAAGGTCCATTATCTGACATGAGAACTTCATGTTTCTCAAGTATTTGCTTACTTTCTGGACAGTGTGTGCCACTGAGATCTATATAAGTAGAGCCAAACCAATATATCTGGAAAAGTAATCAGCCACAGTACTGTATTTGTGTCCTTTCCAAAAAAACTAGTCTGTTGCCTCTACTGCCAAGGTCTGGCAGGTAGCTTTGAGGAGATTAATGGCCCTGGTGATTGTTACTATTTGTGCCTTTTTTTTCCCTTCTGCCCTTAAATTATTACATTCCAAATGCTTATTTACTGAATAGCATGAATGTGCTTTAAAAAAATTAAAAAGCAGTCTAGCATACGGCATTTTGTGATCTGACTGTATATTTTTTTATAAATTTATGTTCTTCAAGGTACTGGACTAACATAGCCCTCTGAAGTGCTCAAGGGATCAAAATCAGCTGTCCTTTAAGAGGCAGCCTATCAGTCATATGAAGGTTATTTCAGTCCTGCCAATATGGTAACGTGTTTGCTGGACATTGGCTCATTTACCACTGATGAAGGTGGAGTTGAAATTACTGGCAAATCTCATGTGTTAGGTTTTCATCTCTAACTTACTTTGATCAACTGACTTTGCTGCCAGGATGAGGTCAGATTATTCTTATTATCATCTTTTCTTCTTAATTTGGTGGTTGGTTACCATTTCGATTCTAAATACTCTATTTACTCCTGTCAAAACTTTTGCGTGATAGGGTCTTCATGTGGGGAAAAAATTAGATAAAGATATATTACTTGGATCATAGTTGGAAAAATATCCACTGACCTGTGTCCTGTTTCTTGTCAAAAACTAAGATGAACAAGTATGCACTGAACCACTAAACAGGTCTGTGCAAGGACTAGGAGTTCCTCTTCTTTTCCAGCATACTTTTTTTTGCATGGCTTTTTGATGTGGTGGGAAAAGATGTTGGTCTTCTGGAAGCCCTTGTGTGTAAGCATATTTTCTCAGCCACATGAAGATGTGTCTGTGGCTACTGACTGGATAGTTTGGAGAATAGCATACCAAGACAGGTGGAGATATACACTCTGTGGTGTTGGGTTTTGTGTTTTTTTTAGGAATGTTTTTTTCTGGGTGCTTTTCTTTTCTTTTCCTGCAAACTTTAGGTGGTCCAGTCATTAAAGCACAGCCTTCAGAGCTTCACTTGTTGGCCTTTACTAAAAATTCTAACGAGTTTTGCAGATGAAAATAATATAAGCAAGGATTAGAAAATGGCTCCCAATAATGGATCTTCTAGACTGTCATAGTCTGTGATGTCAGAAGAGATGGAAATCCTCCTCCTAAAGAAGCAGTAATTGGAAGAACCAATACATCCTGGATGAGTAAACAGGGAAATAAAAATGGCACAGAAGAGGCTTGCGAACATTTGTATCTGGAAGAACACTGAAATAAATGCCTGCACAATAACTCAGTCTATGGCTGTAGAGGCTGAACTGGAGACTTCTGATACAAGTTTTGCTGGACCTGAAAACTTAAGTTGCTAAATGACTTCTGGCCTAGCTGAGAAAGCACGAGTACAGTGTTTGATTACCTGTAAAATCATCATCATCATGGGTACTACTAATGATTCTTCTTCCAATTTGTAAGGAAGGGAAAGAACACAGCACAGTAAGAGATTGTTGGGAGGGTTTTATGCCTCTTTGAAAAAGAAGTAGGAAAAGAACTGTATCAGTATTTCTGAAAAATATAAATATAAAATAATTTTTAAAATTACTAAAAGTTGTGGAAATGCTTTCTGTAGGAGACTTGTTAAAAGATGGATTCGTCTAAGCTCAGGTCTCACACTAGGTTTACATCTAAGCTCATGTCTTGTGCTAGGTTTATTTTCAAAACAGGTTTGCAAGTCCAAAAGGAGGAGCAAGTGTGACAAAGACTTTTCATTTCCCTTGGGCATGCCAGGCATCATCCCTATGTGTAGGTAAGTGGTATTTTAATTAGTCAGTAGGTTGTATCAGAAATACCTCTGACAAAATGCTACGAGCAAAGGAACATCAGTATGAGCCTGGATGGAATGTGTGCTTACAGTTTATTTGTATTATGTATCACTGCAAAGGTGATATGTGTATATGGAGAGAAAACTGTAATTTATCGCTTAAAGGTAATCGTATAGAGTGAGTTTGGAGGATAAGAACAACATTAATTTGGAGAGAGAAAGAACAATATAGATAGCAAGTTTTGATCTGTGATTCCAAAGGTTTGTTTATAATAGGAAATACCATGATAGAGTTGGCTTGATCTGGGACAGCTTTTTGGCTCCTTTTTTACCTTTGGCTGAAGAGCTTGCTCAAAGCAGGGGAGAGTGTTGAACTGGAAAACAGTCTTGGAACAGGAAGCTAGGAGTTTTTGCAAGATCTCTATAAACTTTCTTCATAACAGAGAAGGAGCTGAATTTTTTGATAACTTGATTGGAATTGGTTGATTTATATTTACTTAAGTTATGATTGGCCTTGTTAAGGAAATCCTTGAGTGAGGCTACCCACCAACACAGATTGTGGAGATTATGCCTTCAGAAATATCAAACACTTGGCAGAAATAATCTGCCTCACATGATTTTATTATCCTGCCACTTTAAATTTTCCTGAAATCATTTAGATTGGAAAAGTTCTTTAAGGTCATTGAGCCCAACTATTAACCCAGCACTATCAAGTCCACCACTAAACCATATCCCTCAGTGCTATGTCTACAAGTCTTTTCAATATATGCAGGGATAGTGATTCTACCACTTGTCTGGGCAGCCTGTTCCAATGCTTGACCACTCTTCCCATGAAGAATTTCTCTTAATATCCAATCTAAAACTCTCCTGGTGCAACTTGAGGCTGGTGTTTTTCTTATCACTTGCTACTTAGGAGAAGAGACCAACCTCCACCCGGCTGCAGCCTCGTCAGGTAGTTGTAGAGAATTAGAAGGTCTCCACAGAGCCTCCTTTTCTCCAGGCTAAACACCCCCAGCTTCCTTAGCCCCTCCTCATCAGACTTGTGCTCCAGACCCTTCCCCAACTCCATTGCCCTTCTCTAAACTTGCTCCAGCACCTCAATGTTCTCCCTGTGGTGAGGGACCCAGAACTGAACACAGGATTCAAGGTGTGACCTCACCAGTTCCTAGTGCAGGGGGACAGTCAGCACCTACGGTCAGCTGTGGATATGGATGCATAATACTGTAAGTTTGAATGTTTTCCAGTATTTTTTCCTGATGAAAATGTCTAAAGCTAAAAGGGATATTACTGGTGAAGCCTAGACAACATCTCAAACTTATGTAGTAGTGGTTGTTTGCTACCAAAACCATCAGTGTAGCATTGTAAATGTAACTGAAAGCTTTGCCCTGATGGGGCATGGAGGAGGGGTAGTATTTTGTTCCCAAGGTTATGCTGTAATCTAGAGACACAGTGGGTCTTCTGAGTAATCGCTGTATATACAGATAGAGCTGTCTGATCATGTAGTGAAGGCTTACTCCTGTTTTCCAGATCCTGGGAAGCATTAAAGCAAACTAAAACCGTATGGAATATGTTGCTCAGGTTTTTGAGTTATGTGGTCTCACTTTGGAGAGTATCTCAATCACGAGAATATTTTATTGAAGCTGTGTTGCATACTGCCAATATTTGAGGATCCTGCCCCATTAGAAGGGTATGGATCATTATGAACACTATCTCCATTCAAATGAAAGTTTCATAAAGTAACATTTGTAATGGAGTGGAAGGGAGGAAGGACATGTTTAAAACTTCTAGTATCCACACTGAAGTGAGAAACAACATTTCAGCTGGCAGTGAATTTATAAGGTAGTTTGGCTGATGTAGTCCAGACTCTACAACAGAATCATGAGAAATATCAAGAGAATTATCTTGACACCAAAATTCACAGTCAATATATTGCATTGCCAGCAAAAAAACAGAATCATGAGACAAATCTTGAGACAAACTCTTGAGTTAAATAAGAAATGCAGAAGGGTATCACCAGCCACCAGAGTGTCTTATTTTCAAAATTGGTCAATGGGTTGATGAAATCAATTGCTAAAGAACATGTGGGCTTGGTGAGTTAAAGGGAGAGCAGAAGTGAGCATTTTTTAAAGGAAATACAGTCAGGTAGTCATATTGGAGAGGACTAATGGAGAATTTAAAGAGAATAAAAGAGGAAAGTATGAAAGAACGAAACATTAGAAATGGACTTCCATTTGCTGACTATTACAGCAAAGCTGAGAGCAGATCTGAAATGCATAATTTACACTATATACCAAAGAAGAGAATTAGGAAAGCAAGAATAAATGCTAAGGCTCTGGTGAGGACACAATTGTAGCTTTTTACATTTGCAGATGGAAACCACCTCCCCTGTACAAAGCTACTTCACATCCCACAAGTTAGCACTCCAGAATTCTAATGCCGTATACAAGCCATATGTGAGCAGAAGACTCTCCTCTTTGAAGTACATTAGAAATACAAGCATATGGAAATGTGTATGAGGACCACTTCCATTACTGATTTGAACTTGGTGACACTCTAGCAAATGGGATTTACAAATGTTACCACATAATTAGATGGCTTTGACAAATTCTTTTGAGGAACGCCACCTCCCAGCATGTGTTGGGTACTTCTAAAGTTCACTAGGAAAACCTCCACTTCAAATTTCAAGCTTTGCTTTCCTGTTTCAGCAACTACTTTACATTTTCAAGAAAAAATGAATGGATATGGTAATACAGAATGATCTAATGATGTTTCAGTCAAGGACGTGACACGGATGTAAATGAAATATAGTCAAATATTTTGAGTAAGGTATGTTGAGAGACAGCTCTGTTCGAGGCTTGTCAGTAGTCATTTTCTTCTTTCTTCCTTATCTTCTTCTTTTTTCATACATTCTTTCACATGAAGGCATAAAATATACAACTAAATTAACCTAGTATTATAGGTACCAATATTTATTTATTTATTCATGTCATTTACTGATAAAAGTTCAATTGTTAGGGTTTAGGTTGCTTAACATGTTCTGCCTCTTCCATGGGATCATTGTAACTGTGTGCACTTCTTCATATTTTTGAGATGACAGCCTAACTTCTGTCATCAAGGTCTAGACAAGATCTACAAAAGTTTATGGGAAAAATATAATTACCAAAAAACCAGCACTGAACTGCATAAATGCTGATTTCTGTTTAATGTTTGTGAAGGGAGTACAGTAAAACTTGATAGGGTTTTTTTTTGCTCCCCCAACCAATAATGCAGTTCTTATGTGCCTATTTCTTTTGAGCAGTTAAAGGTTTCATGGGACATCTGGTGAAAACGAAAAGGAGTTAAAAGCATATGCTACATCTTCATTTACTTCTATGAGCAGAACAACGATCTCTGAAACTCCTTAGGTTTTTCATACATATTATCTTTGTTATGTTATGGATGTTGCCCGTTTGCATATTTTAGCCTCCCCTTTTTCTAAATTTCACTTTCCTCTGCCCAGGGAAAGTGATTCATAAATAACACCTTAGCACTTACAGAACGTTTTTTATCTTTGATGCTGGTAAAGCACATTTTAAAAAGGATAGTGAGCACCATTATATCCACCATATAAGCAGAAAATCTGCAGCAGCAAAAGGTTAAATGACTTGCCAGAAGGCAAAATGAAAAGCAAAAGTAGCAGACAACCATCCACAGGTCCAAGGGTAGTTTCTGTTCCATAGTACTGTAGTTGTGAAACGTGGGAATAAGAAATACTACACAACCTCTTCTCCTCTGCAAGATGTCTTTTCACAACACGGCTAAGTTTGGCTCCCACTGCTCTCCCTCCTGCTTAGATGATACGGTTTCAGCTTTTTTAACCATATGTGATGAGCTAACCTTAACATCTATAGGAATTGATACTTTGAGGAGCTTGTACTGATGTTGTCAATACTAAAAAAGAATTGGTAGATCCCACTCTTGAGTATCATCTTTGGTAGATAAATTTTCTTTCTAAGCTTAATTGACACAGTGGAGAATAAAAACATTGGAGAAACTGCTTTACTTAGCAATGATTTAAATTAGTTTTTGCAGGCACCTAGAAGGCAGCAGCAAAACAAAGAACAGCAGAGTTTTTCATTCTAAAGAAATTTAGCTACTTTTTGTAAGAGAAAGAATAACAGTAGATGTTATATATACTGATTTTCAAGAAGGTTTTGATAGTATTTCATGTGATATCCTCACAATAAATTAGGGCAGAGGGACCTAAATGAAAAAATAAAACTTGAAAACAAACTACTTAGTAAACTATAGTTCATAATTCACTATCAGGATGGAAAGATCTTTCAAGATTTTTGCAGTTGCCTGTTCAGCTCTGGGTAGAGCTCTATTGCCAAAGCGATGAAAGGCAGGTTTGGAGCTCAAAATTATTTCAATAAATTGGAGAAATCACCTTGAGGGTGGGCGGGAATAGGATGAGTGTCAGCAGGGACAACTGGAAGATGCAAAGTTTAGGTAGGAATTAGCTACCTGTGCAAAGGTAGGTAGGTGAACAACTAGTTAAGTGTGTAGGGAAAGGGACCTGCAAATTGAGAATAAAAAGAGAAGTAAATATACTGTTGAAAACCAAGAAAATACATACCAGGGTATGTCAACATGTTTGTATTATAAGATACATGCCTCTTATAGAACAGGAAGGACCACCATGGGATGACTGTGTTCAGTCCTGGGCGCTGCTCTTCCAAACATGTTGAAGAGGATCCTAAAAGGAACAGGAAAAATTAAGAAGTCCAGATAACTTGGTTTGCAGGGTAAAACTATTTAGTTTAAAGATGAGGAACCTGATGAGAAACATGACATTAATCTTTAAGTATGGTAAAGTCTAATGCACAGAGGAAAAGAATGATCTGTTCCCTATCTTCATGACAGATACGTCGAGAACTCATGGACTTCATTTTCGGTAAGGAACCTAAAAGTTAAACATTAGATAATCTTTTTGTCAGGAAGGAAAGTAAAACACTGCAACAGCTGGTTTCAGGGCATTCCATCACAGAATGTGTCTTGGGACAGGTTGGTCATTGACTGTGACCCTCTCTGAGGGCTGAGGGGGATCTGGGTAACTCTTGGAAGCCTGCTCTGTCCCTGTCCAATCTTTTTGGCATGAGACACTCCAAACACAAAGGCCTTAAGACCCAAATAGTGCAGCCTCCCCATAGCATAAGATCTGGGGTTTCAAGATTTCATAATCCCACTAAAGTACAAAATGTTTATAGCTGTCACAACCTTAACAGTGAGCATAAACATTCCAACTTCTCTTATTAGTGCTTCACTGGGTCTGCAGACATCCTGAAACAGCAATGGAGAGGTGTGACCAGTGCCTTTCATCCTGAGCATGGGAATCTGTGGTCATTCTGAGTAAAAGTCATGCGAATACTACCTCAGGCATGCTTAGGTCTTGTCTTTGCAAGTAACATAAAGTGAGTGAACAGTGTCTTTCTGCACCTGTCTATGGTTAGTTTTGCTACAGGATTTCTTCTGTACGCCTTTAGCTTACTTAAAAGTATAGCAAGTATATGTTAGAATTGAGAGCAGGTGAAGTACTGCTGGTGGAAAATCTACTGAAGTAGGTACATGGGTAACTTCCATATGCTTCTGTGAGCTGGATTTGGTACGCTGGGTTATCACTTGCTTTCTTTGGACTTCAGTGTAATCAAGCTGATTTATGTCATCTGAAAATCTGATGCTTTATTTTTAGCATTTAAACACACAGAAAGAATTCATGTTCTTGGTTTAATCTGCTGGAACACTGGGATTTAGTGAAAAGCTCGTGTAGAGATTGACAGGACTGGTGGCTACATAAGGAGCGGAAGGTGAGGGGGAGGAACGTGCAAAGAATGCTTTTGAGAAGTAGATTAATTTTAACATGCAGTTATTATTGAACAAATAAATTAGGAGGTTCTTTCTTTTGAGAAGGGAAGATTTTATTCATTCTCACAGATAACCAGTCTGCTTCTGTAGAGTTAATAGGATGCTGTCAGAACTTTCTTTCTTGCATGGTTTGTTGGTATGCTTTCGTTTCTTCAGTGAAACACAGGGATTATCTAAGAGAGGATGGAAAGGAAGCTGGTTCTGAGTAAAATTTCTCAAATCAGCTAAGTGAGATGAACCGCATTGCTGAGATACGATTTGTAGTGCACATACCTGACAAAATATTGTTTGCACCATACTTCTGTATCTAAGTGTAGCACATCAGATAGCGTGGAGTTAATAATGAATAAAATTGGCCTATTCTATATAGTCTTTTGACATCCCTATGCTGTTACTGCACACTGGTTTATCTCCCCACTAGGCCAGTCAGTCTCTTCCTTCTTACTTATCTGTCTCCTTTCTGTTTAAGCCCAACTAGGATCAGTCTATTTTCAGCCAGGCTCAGATGCAGGGACAGCAAAATCAGCTTGCTGGAAGCCTTGAATACTTAATTATTTCTGGTGAGATAGGTGTTCAGGAATCTACAGCAGAAACATTTGTTACATGTGTGAGTGTGGGCAGGTGCCTATATGTGTACGTGGCCCTGCATTGCAGTGGCCCTTGCACTCAGGCTGATCATTAGCTTCAGATAAAAAGCAGGAATCTAAGAATTCGGTTTGCAAGGATGCCAAGAAACAGCCCTCCCCTATGTCTCCAGAGAAGCCATTTCAGGACATCAGTATGGTCTATGTTTGTTTCCAGCAGTAGGAAGAGGTGAGCAGGGTGTGGTCCTATGACCCCAGTCCTGGACTATGGCTCATGGAAGAGCAGCAAGTTGGGTGCAGATGACCTGGATTACAGCTCTGAGCAGGAAGAGCGATGAAGGAAGGCCTCTTGCAATAAAAACTCGAGCTGAGGTAATAGGAGCTTGAGAAGGCTGAAAAGAAACAGGTTTCTAACAGCCCTTTGTTGAGACTACAAATATCATACCATGTTATGAAGTACATTTCAAAGTACCAGTGAGGCAACATGCAAGGTATTTCCTGGAGCATTTAGTCACATGTAGGTTAGATCATTACAGCTGTACAAAGGTATTTCAATTTTTATCCTTAAAAAAACCCGGTATTGCTCTTAGGCAATGAACTCTAAGTAACAAAAAAAATATTTTGTGGAATAATTCCATGAAAATGCGTATCAGTATGAAGACATTGTCAGCAATCATTTCAAAACTCCATTTATTTCGCAGTGAACTTTGTGCATGTCTGCAGGGGGTATGAAATGGAAAAACAGGGAAAGCAATTTACTAAAGCCAAACGGTGCCAAGCGTAGATGCCTTGTCACCCATCCCTCACCGAGCAGCTTTGCCCTTCCACTTTACACCAAATGTCATCGTTCTGGTGGGTGACATAACATGCACGGGGCAGAGCTCACTCTAGTCTTCCTAAAGAAACTTTCTCTGCTCCCTGCTCTCGTTTCTTCTGCTAAAAGAGATATTTGCACGGGTGCAGATGTAACTGCCAAGTGGCCTCATAAATTGGTCCTGCTTCTCCCACAACCCAAAGTGAACAGCTGTGTATTGACACGCCCATTACCCATAAGAGTCATTTGCTGTTTTCTCAGACCTGCAAGGTGCTTATAGACAGTCAGGGGCAGTGGATTCCCCAGGCATGCTGGAATGAGACAGCACAGGTGGGGTCCATCTCACCTACGTTCAGGAATCTGTTTTGGGCAATGTGAGGGCATTAGGACCAGATCAGTGGCTGACTTGGGTTTAAATGCCTGGGCTGAAGGTGCCCATAATCTCCCAACACAGTGGCAAGATGATGGCTTTGCCTCCCTGCAAACGAAGCAGGTGGACCACTGTTGTTTATCAGTGCACTGTCTTCCATGAGATCTGCATCCGAGTGGGCAGAAAAAAATGAGGAATGCTTGACCAGTTTCCAGAATTCAGAGAAGGAAGATCAGGAATTACTGGGATTTCTTTGAGTTGCCGTGAGAGCTGATGAGTAGAATGGGCAGCTGTATGGAAAGAAGTGCTCTGTCACATCTCTTGCTCCTCTTCCTCTTGTCTCTTTGGCACAAGATAGCAACTGTACAGAATTTCTCCTCTGGCCTTGGGTAACCTAAGGAGCTCTTCTTGGGGAGGCTACTGTTTCCCAGCCCCAGCCAGTCCTGTGCCACTGTTGGTGATATTGCAAAGACATCAAGAACAGTGGCCCAAAAATCTCATTTCACTCCTCTAATCCAGCCGTGCTTTTTGCCACAGGGTGAAGAGGTACAGGAGACTGTGACATTGTGTGGCTGAATACTAAATCTTACCTATTTTGCACAGATTTTTTGTGTGAATAAACAGTCACACTACATTCTCACACAGTTTTTATTTTGGTTTTGTGTTATGCTTTTGTCCTTTTGCGTATTTTTCTTTTTTAAAATAGCATTAGTTAGGCATTTTATACTGTTGCAAAATGAAAACATCATTTTAGTTTCAGATCACAGTATTTTCAGAGGGGATTCTGTGCAGTCCAGTTGCTAATCCTGTATGTTAACTCATACATAATTTTCCTCCTTTTTCAGTGGACAAAGCTTTAAAAGAGGAGTAATAAGAAAATTTTCTTACTCAAATGGGAGAGAACTTTCCCTGACATTCTGGGGGAAAAAAAAAAAAGCCTTGAAATATTCATGTTGTGTTACATAGACTGCCCATGAAATATGCATGAAAAATTATACAAGGTACAAGAAAAAAAACATAGCACTGGAAAATGGATTCTTTAATTTAAAAGACAAGTCTTTATCTAGCAAGTAAGCAAGAATATAGTAAGACCTAGACATGTCCCTGGTAACTGTCATTTCAGAGCAAGCTGAGTGGTGGCTGCTTCTGCCTTCCTAAAGCTGACTGAACCTGTGCCTTCCAGCCACCAGAGCTGCTTTCTCATGCTTCCAGGGTTGTTATGTAATACATGACATGCACTTGGAGTGCCAGGTGGAGACACTGCTTACCAAGCACTAACCTAGTTGTGAAAGAGCATCAGCTTCACCTCCTTCAGCCAAATGTAGTTGCTCTGACGATGGTTAAACCATTCTGTTGAATATCTGGTTGTCCAGTCAGGGTAGCATCTGATAGATTATCAGTCAGGGTAGCATCTGAAAGATTACTCCCACCTGAATAATGATCATAATTCCTTTGCCATACTCAGTAACCCTCATGGAAAAGATTACCCACATGAGGAAGGGCTGACAGAATTGGGTCTGTTCAGCCTAGAAAAGAGAAGGCTTCAAGGTTACCTAATTCCAGCCTTGCAGTACCTGAAGGGAGCCTACAAGAAGGATGGAGAGAGATTATTTACAAGGGCATGTAGTGCCAGGACAAGGGGGAATGGCTTCAAACTGAGAGAGAAGAGGTTTAGGTTACATATTAGGAAAAATTATTTACTCTAAGGGTGGTGAGGTACTGGAACAGGTTGCCCAGAGAAGTTGTGGATGCCCTATCCCTAGAAGTGTTCAAGGCCAGGTTGGATGGAGCTCTGAGCAACCTGGTCTAGTGGAAGGTATTCCTGTCTATGGCGGGTGGGTTGGAACTAAATGATCTTTGATGTCCCTTTCAATCCAAACCATTCTATGATTTAGGACAAGTTCTTCCTAGAACTGCAGGAACGGCAGCAGACTGAAAGCACAAGTGTTCCTTTGCACATGTAGCTGCTTTTACCCCAAAATGCCGTCCTAGTTATTATTAATCATTAGACTACCAGTATGATGGGGGCAGATCCGTTGGTAGGAGAGATGTGTTTTCATTAAAAAAGGTATGTCAGCTATATGATAAGGCCCTCTGATCTCTAGGAGATTATTGGGGAATTTGCACAAAAAGTAATTCCCAAATTGTCCTTAGGCAACTAATGGTATCTATGATCATGTTTTTTGTACAGTTGTACTCCATCCTCTGAGCTCACACTCTTTCTAACCTACTGGTTGATCTGGAAAGGCCCACGTTGACAGGGTAATTTCAATGATCCTTGTTTAATTAATTAATTAATTGAGAAATTAATTTTGTCACCTGTGTACTACTATGGATGATAGTGATGATCTCATCACAGATGTCCCATGCTGACATCTCCTGATCTTTTCTCAGTTCTTCTGCACTGGCTGATGGATGAGTCTTTGTGTTTTATCGAATGCTGCCAAGCAGAGCAGCTTAGCTGGCCGTCTGCATCTGGCCCTGAATGTTGGGCGTTGGCTTGGGGAGACGTCATCCTAAGCAACCTTTTCCGAGCTATGTTTGTGCCCTGTCCCTTTGCTGTGGCTGCAGATGGGTCGATCACTGCTCTGTGTCCAGGCTCTAGCTTGACTTTGGCAGGCTGGCATTCTGCAGCTGCCCTGGGCCCTGGCAAAGTCCCAAATATACCTCCAGATGCCCTTGTGCTGGTAACCACAAATGTGGCACACAACACCGGTTCCACTTGGGTGGCTGGTCTGGGTACGGGTATTGCCAGCACAAGAGGAAGAAGTGCATTAAGGAGAAGGATCGATGTGGTAAATGTGTTTTGTTTGTTTGTTGCTGTGGTTTGAAGTATACAGCGGATGAAATTCTGCAGTGCAGATGGGCTGATAGGGGGAAAAGGAACAGGGAGTATGGTCATGTAACACTTAATATCAAGAAAATCCCCACAAATATGAAAGCAGTTATTTGCACTGTAGATGTGAGCCAGCTGGCTGTGTGGCCATGGCTGCAGTTGAACATTAAATATGCAGCAGTTACTGAACTGCAGCTTGCTGTGAATGATATACCTCCCCATTATCCCTTCTTGTGTCAACAAGCCCAGAAAGCACACAAAAAAAAAAAAAAAGAAAAAAAAAAGCTGAGCTGAGTATACAGTCTACTTAAATCCTTTCAAAAGAGTGTATGCCAGTCTGGTTTGAGCTTCGAAGATTTTCAATTTAAAGGTTAGATTTTTTTTTTTCTCTTATGTTTCAATCAAGAAAAATTATATTAGGTTGAGTCATATGCAGGCAATTACAGGTTCCCTTCTAGACATCCTGAGACACATACGTGCAACAAAATGCAAAAGTTTACCATGTTTAGGTCTAAGGCACAGTCCTCTGTGAGTAATAAAAGTATTTTCCTTATGATAAAGAAAACTGAGGACTGAAGAATATGCATCTCTTGTTCTACTTAATTGATTTCTTTGCAGACCAAGACATCACTTAGATTAAGAAAATTATGTATAAAATTTATCTTACAATCTCTTTATGGAAAAAATAATTTTTAAAAAGATTTTACAGTGCAATAGCATGCTTTTATGTATGCTGTTATAATTATAGTCATTCTGAATGTGGAGTTGCAGTCATGGGAGAAAATAGTAAGACAAAGGGAGGAGAACATAATATGAGTTTGCTGGGAAATGTTGTGTATTTTGTGGCTTTGTTTTCAGTTTTTATACTAAGTGTAACCATCACCATGATGCACTATAACAGTATGTAATGAATTTTCTAAAACTTTAGTAAATTATAAGATCACAACAGTCTTAATGTCACATATTTGTCTGAAATACTTTACTTTTTTCCTGATAAAGGTAATAGTTAAATCTAATCTTTCTTTTCTATTGCCAACATTTTATATATAATCAATTTCAATGGGTTTTGGTTTGTTGGTGGTTTTTTTTTCCTGTATTTTTTTCTTTTTATGTTGTTTGTGGTTTGTTGTTTTATTTATTTTAAATTACTACTTCTGTTATGTTTTTGGCTCTAATAGGGAATATATATACATATACCAATGTTGTTATCAACCAAAAAAACTTCCCAGGGGTCAAAAGAATATGTCATAATTGAAACTCATTTCAAACTGAAAGTTTGTCAGTAGTAAATATTTGTGGGGCACTTCTGTATATCAGCTGATAGTTCACTGGTTCTTACACTGAAATTCATTTAAATTGCCTGAGGGCAGGGATATTAATAACCTGTTTAACCCATCCTGCTCCATGCAGACCCAAGCCACTGCCTTTCCTATGGCACAGCAGCACAGCTGAAGGAAGAGCAGGCAAAGCTGGCTGAGCAGGATTTGCAGCAGGTGGATGGGGAGCTGGACCAGCCAGGAATGCACAGACAGAGGCTCTCAGCAGAGGTGGGATGGGCAGAGAGGCCAACCACACTCACTCCCTGCCCTTGCTGCATCAGGGGGGTCAAAAGCCAACCAGCAGCTCCTCTGCCAGCTCATGTCAGGGTCCACCACTGAGTGCAGTCAGACATCTGCAAGTGCTCAGCTGCAGTGAGTGCTGACCTTGTGACACCCTTCCCACCACCTTCCCTCACAGCCAGCAAAGTCTGGGGGGTGGCAGTACAGCCATTACCACCAGTGATGGTAACACAGTGATGATTTACACAGCTGTGGGTGCTGTGTAAATCTGCAGCTAAAACTTGGTGACTTCTTTTGAGGCATGGGGAGAGTTAAGTTCCCAGACAGAGATTAAACAGTACTTAATTAAACAGTAGGGTTTTTTAAATGCAAAATGTGCATATACAGTAAATACTGCTCTTAAAATGTGACAACCAGTTTACTCAGTGCTTGGTAGTTTCTTGCTATTATTGCTATGTAATATCTGCGTGGTGGCAGGGCAAGTGCTGGCAACAGATTTTTGTTTCCACTTGCACAATTGTAAGAGTTATAAATTGGTGGAAAGACATTTCTTTTATTTTTTTTTTCTCTCAAGGGAAGCTCTTTCCTAATGTCCCATCTAAAAAAATCTGTGTCAAGGATCCTAATGATTTCAGAGGGAACTAGATGAGGACCTTATGAGTCTCTTGAAAAATTCCTTTAAAATGTTTTTAATGTGATTTCTGTTTTGGTAATTCCCCTTCTGTTAACTTTTGTTTGAAAATAAATATTTTAAATTACTCTGCCAGAAGTTAAGGTTATTATAGACAAATAGAAATTGGATGGTTTTGTCTTTTTTCTGTCAGTAGCTATGTCCTTCCCCTAGCTGTATATTTTTTAATCTATCCCTCTGTCCCTCCTAGTTCCCTCCGCTTTCTTTTTCTTTTGCTGAAATGAATACTTATTGGCTCACAAATTTTTACCGCAAGTGCCCTGTTGAAAACTTACCTTCTTCCTAAATGGCTAGTAAGAAAAACAGCTGAATCTGTGACTTTTATGTGAGTTTAGTGGACAGAGATATATAATCTGAAGGCTGGAATTGTGCCTCTATTCTGCAGTTTAACACTGAGGCAGTAGTTTGGTCAGTAGCTGGCTGTGGTTTGGGATATTGCGAGGCGTGGGTATATATCCCACTAACCTGAAACACATGAAGCCTTAATGGATCCCTTAATTACTCTTTCAACCCTTGCTGAGCACTAAAAGCAGCAGTTTTAAAAGACTAAAATTATGACTGTAAGAAAGGAAAGTTGGGAAATACAAAAAATGGAGGTAAGTAAGGAAAAGAGGCTGGTTCTAGGCAGTTTTATATAGGTCATGTGGTCTGCTGAAAAAAGATGAAACTTGTTCTCATCTTTCCTTATATGAAGTATTTACAATAAGAGCTGAAAATATGGCATTTCTGCTGTCTGGGATTTACAAAGCCATAAAAATAGTCTTCTGGTCTTTGGGTACAAATATAAAGTATTTTTGTTAACCTGAGACAGGTAGACCCACTAACTACTTAGAAAGGAAAAAATCATAGGCAGTGAAAGATGAAATGCAAAAATCCAACTTGTAGGTTGGGCTAAAAGGTAGTTGGATGCTCCTTGAAACACATCTACCTGGTGCTGCATTTAAGGCATTAATTTGCCATAACAGGCTGAATTGACCCTTTCTGTACAACAGATTAAATCAGTCAGATGAGGGTGTTTGCTCTGCTGCAGCCCTGGGTGAAGTGCCAGATGAGCATCCTGTGCAGATTGAGTCTGACCATGTTCAAGTCAGCCTCTGTCCTTGTCTCTGAAAGAGACCGAGAAGCAAAGAACAGGTGCTGATAGTGCCCATGCTGTGGGCTAAGGAAGGAGAGATGTAGGATGTTTGTTTGGGAAGGAGTTCCACCAAAGGTTTTGAAGGAACCAAAACAGGCTCAGAGTTACCATAACTGGGAGGCTGAGGGTCAAGCCTTGCTTTTGTTTACATTACAACAAAATCAGTCTAAAAGCACTGCAATGTAAGCACTAGGTACTTTCTGTAAATTATTTAGGTGTTTACCTCCATCTTTTGTTGCCTTCTGACTGAATGTTATTGTCTTTGTTTTTCTTGGATGTGGAATACACTAGGATAGAGAAATTATTTATAGAATTAGGTACTGGAGCTACATGGTTATAATTTTTTCCAATTTGTTTGCTTGGGATTTTTGAGTACTCAATATCCAGACATGAATTCAATATTCTGAACACAATGTGATTACATGAACTTCAAAAAATTTTCCACAGTTCAAGTCAAATGAATGTTACATTTGTGTGACTATTAAAACAAATATTAATAAGTTTAATATTTAATGTTACAGATCTTCTCATGTTGAATTCTTTACTGTATGCCTTCACCAGAGATCTCTAGCAGAGGTTAGTAAGCATCACTTCTAGTTTTGTTTTAATACATTGAAAATAAAAGTGGAAGCAGCTGTTATCTTAATTCATGGTTTCCCACTGAACTCCATGATGCCATGGATATAGGACCAGCTTAAAGGAAAAAAAGCAAAGTTTGTTATGGTGGGAATAAGAACTAGGTTATAAATTATTAAAACAAACAAACAAACAGAACACAGGGAAGAGTGCCAAATTCTGAATTGAGGTAACTAAGCAGATGCCCTTGTGTTGTTTGCAGGTGTTCAGGGAGGGCAGTGGAACCATTCAGCTCAATGGGACTTCATGCAAGTACAACTGTGCCCCCATGTGGATATCAACAGAGAGCCTCAGAGCTCCTACCGCCTCTCTCAGAGGTGCCCAGACCCCAAAACTCTTGCTGGTTTCAGTGAAGGTGAAACTATGTCTGGAAATTCTTTGCTTTGAAGAGCCCTTCAAGCATAGACTTTGCTCAGTTCTTTGGTTGTAGCAAGACTGTTGTACAATGAGAAATAGGATTTCACTTTTTTTTTTTTTTTTTTATGGCTGTTCTTCCTTTCCAGTTTAGATGCAGATGCTGGTGTTCTTTTTATTTAACCAAATTGCTTTTTTCCTCTAACTCACACCCTACACTTTCAATGGCTTCTGCTTCATTTCTTAATAATAGACCCGCTGCCCCTTGTTTTTATGTGTCTTTGTTGATGCATTACCCAGTTATGCCTCCTGAGACTTTGCTTGCTGAGCCTTTATAATACCCAATGGAAACAGTTTTAGGAAATATATCATTTTACAGAGCAACACCTATTTAGCTTCCATTCCATATCACTGAAAGTGCCTTTTGAGCAACTTCAGCTTAAAAATAAATTTAGAAGCAGAGGGTGTGACATTAAGTTAAAGAGTGAAACAAGATCTTGGCCTGGAATTTAAAAATATGCATAAAAAGAAATTCCGTGGGTGCTGTGACAATCTCTGTTAACAACAAAGTGAGGATAGGATGACCCTTCTTACATCCTTGATGATGTGTGTGACTCCAGTGCCAAGTTCCAAAGTGTACTCCCCTTATCTTGACATCTATGGCTGGATGGAAATAGCAGCTGAGGGTTTGACCAAAAAACCCTCCAAACTGGAGCACTGTGGGCATGTTGTTAGAAAAATCTCAAAGCTATGGTGAACCATCCCACACAGTTGTCTCTCAAAGGTCTTTTATTTAAGTAGAGAGCAAAGCTGTGGGCATTTGCAAAAATCTGCCAGGAGAGCAATTTCTATTCATACTACAAAGAAGGAAAGCAAGAAACCTCCTTCCCTCTGGCTTGTGAGCCTTAAAGGTGTTTAATTAAAGTAAACAGAATGAAGAAATATGAATAAATGCTAAGAGAAATTAAATATTTCTCTATTCTTAATTGAACAATCGTCTTTGTTTTTGGCTGGCAAGCTTTCTCCCTCAATAGTCTTGTGTTCATATAAAACTATTGAATTTCCAAATATGAATAGATAACTATTGGCAGGGTTTTGGTATGCTTTTTTTTTAATCTTGAGCCTAACAAGTGAGTGGCAGTGAATATGTGAGCTTTTCTTAGGGAGCCCAGAGGGACTCCTTCACCAGGGTCTGAGCTTTGTTGACGTTCCTCCGGAGAGGACCATCTAAAGTACAAAAGGACCTATGGATTTGGCTTAGAACAGAATTGATTTCCTTCCCTGGTTTATTCACAAAGGCGCTTTTCTTGCCCCTGTTGAAGTACTTGGCAAAGTCCTTGCAGATTCCTGTGAGAGCAGGGTTGGGGCTCTCTGGAAGCGCCTGTTCGCAGACACAGGCGAGGCTGTTTGAGGGCGTTATGCTGTTTGGCCACGGCCACAGAGCACACGAGTGGCTGTCAGTGGGTTTGTCAGGTTTGAGCAGGGCACTGAATATAGACAGGTCACTCCCTCAAAAACAGATTTAGTTCCACATACTTGTCTGAGTGATTTTGGATGGAAATGACTGCACACTGGAAAATAAGTGGAGGAAAGCAATAAAACATGGAGGTGTCTTGGCTATCTTAGGTGAAAGGGAATCAAAAGAAATCTGGCAGATATGGGTGCCAGCCTCTGTTTTACGCATCCTTGGAGGGTGTCCTATCTGTTGGGACATTAGCGGCTATGGACAGTTGTGCTCTTCTTGGCAGTCTGTTGAGGACCTGAAAAGGAGAGGAGAAAAATGATACCATGCATTTCCACCTTCAGGTTTTAAACAGAGTATTTCTGAGGTACTGGAAACTAGACCAGTGACTGCTGGAAATTCAGAGACAGAAGCCTCTTTACCCTGTGTAGACTAGGAATAATGTACCAGGTGAAATGATACAAAATAACTGGTGCTCTGACATGAAGGAAAGTTACAGGGTTTTTTACTTTTTTTTTTTTCCCAGCCTAAAAAAATCAGTGCAAGTGAAATTGTGAGCACGCCAACCAAATGACTACATGTAAGCCTGTAGGCCTATTTCTACTTAGATCTTCCTTCACTTTCAAATGGTTACAAAATTATTTTTTCTAGCCCATGGAGGAGTCTGCTGGTCCTTCTCGAAGCAGTAGGTGCTCTGTGACAAAAATGGTCAGAAATTGATGTATATGACCCTTCTATTTGTAGTATGTCTTTCATTTGTTGCTTACTACCCCAGAAAAAAAATGCTGCACAGACCTGCATTTGTCCAGTGATGGGGGTGCACTGCAGTTTTGAGTCTTTAGTAACTTCAGTCTGAGTATCCTCTGTTCACCTGTTTCATTGCCATACTAGGATCTTCTCTGAGGAACAGTCAACTTGCCACCTCTTCCCTTCTTTCTGAAAAGGTATCACTTACTTATTTACAGAGAACATCTGGTTGTCCAAGGAATTTCTCATTGTGACTGTACGGTTTCTCTTGTGGTATCTCTCTTACTTTTCATTTCTTATTGCAGGCTTAGTGTTATTTTAGGAACATTAAAGCAAGTTCTGTGGCATTGAATCATTTAAGGCTTCTGGTTTTCTGCAGAAAAAAAAAAAAAAAAAGTCAGCAAAACCTTCAACAGTGCCACTCTGGAATTCAAGAGGGTATAGCAAAATCTGTAGCTCTTTTGAATATCGAGCTCTTTTAAATCTATATTTTATTATTTTAAAAATACTTTCTTACTGTTTTTGGGTTAAAGATGATGAGGTCTAGCTGTGACATGCCTGATGTGTATTTTACTGCTAAGTGCCCAATAAACTGCTCATCAAATGAGAGTCACTGTGAAATGCATTTCACAAGATGTAGTAAGTGAACGAAGGCTTCTGTCTAACTGCAGTAACTTCCATTAAGACTATCTTACAGAATGGATAACACTAATCCAAGATAGTCGTATCTATACCTTTTCTAACCATTGTAAACCAACTGCAAGCCTACTTTGTGTCAGGGTAGCCTTTCCTTCACTATTTTCACTGGTAGTTTTTTCTCCGTTTGGGTCATATTTTAAGAAATGTGCCAATTTCACAATGACACTGTTCCCTTTTCACATCTCTTCTCTTTGGTTTTCTTTCAATTCCTCTGTAACTTGTGCTGATCTTTTACATAAAGGTACAGAACTGCCCAGTCTTCATGTGGTTACAAAAAAAATGCTTTGACACTGAAAGTTTTTCTCTTTTAAGTTCCTCGTAGAAGCAATAAATATGCGGATCCAACCACCTTATTTGAATAACCATGTTCACTTCCTGGAAGTGATTTGGCAGAAGCTTTGAAAATTTATCTTTGACTGGGCATGCCTTTCCTCTGCTTTTCACGTATTTTGTTTCACTCTTTTTCTCTTCCATGCCATCAGAAGCTGTAGCTGCATGTGCATCCTGTGTAACACCGTACTAGTGTTTTGCGGAGGAAATGGCATACTCAGAATTTAGGGATTTGCTAAGAATGGAGCAAACCTCTTTGAAGGCCTCCTGGCAAAACATTTTTAATGCAGCCAATCATTCCAAACTCTTTTTTAACTCACAGGTAGCAAAACTGTATCTTCATTACGTGTTCATTTAGTTCTTACAATTACTCACATCACTTTACTTAAGTATATGATATTACCTAATTGTTAGACTTTTGCATCAGGATTATGTAAGCATGATATGAATCATCAGATGGCTGGGTTTCTACAGCCCTTCTATTTCTTTGAGTTTCTATTTTTCATGGATGACATCTCCAAACTCCTCAGTTCTATTCTGCCGCCTCTATTTGAATGCAATATTGTTGCAGTTCAGAATATTGTTATTTATTAGTAATTGTTAACTAAACTGTTTATCAGCCTAACTGATGGATTATTCTCTTATGAGAGTAAAATTACCTTTGTCTGGTTATCTGTGCACTGACTTTCAGAGTTAAATGCAAAAATGGCTAAACATTGTAAGCCCTCAATTTTGTCAATTTATTTGACTGAATCAGAAGATAATATTTATGACAACAGATTTATTTGGGAACGTCTGTTCAGCCTAAAATCCAGAAATAACCACTGCCTTTTTTTTTTTTTTGGCTCATGACCAGTCCACCTCAGCTGGTGGATTACTTTGAGGAAAGCCTGGGTCATCCAGGAGTTTCCAGGCATCTTCAAGGCATAACATCAAGTGTCGTTGCATCATGCACAGCTTTAATTTATATCTTATATCACTCTTTGCTGGAACATGCTCCGATAGGTCCAAATCTTGGTTCATTTGGACTTCAACACTTCTTCAAAATATTCTAGATAGATAATTTTGCTAATTGTTGCTTACCATATTCTTTACTGTCTCCTCTCTGCAGGGATCATCCAGTGACTTGATTTAGCCTTAAATGCAAGGCAAAACCATCTTAAAGCATAAGGCTAAAATGATGAATTTTTTTGTGATTTAACTATTCTTGTACTGAAGGTACTGCAGACTGATACACTATCATTAACAGTTACATAAAGGTACCCTATTGATTTTTTAACTAGGGATTAAAACAGAAGGATAGCTTTCTAACTTATGGTTAAAAAACTGTCTTTATCCAGATATTTTTAGTTTTGGTGTTTGCGGTTTTGTTGGAGGGTTTTTTGCATGGGTTTTGTTAGGTTTCTCATTTGTTTTTAAGAAAGCAGAATTATTCTCTTTCCATAAGACATTTTGCACTGCATTTTGGAAGCTCTGAGGTAGGTCTGTCTAATTTCACCGATAGCAATTATTGATGAAGCTTCTCTGGCAGCATTGCTGACCTCTGGTAAAACACAGAGACCTTTATTTTTTTTGAAAATGCAGGGTCTCCTTAGGGTTTCCTACAATGGTTTGATGTTGTCCTGTCAGAAATAATCCAAGATTTGAGACAATGGTGGGAAAGTGTGTGGGGAATAGCAAGAAATGAGGTGTACCTAGGGTGTTTCTGCATTCCCCTAGCAAATGCTGTCCAACTTTCAATTTTTTTCTTGCCTTTGTTGGTAGATTGATTTGAAATTCAGAGGAAGGAAATGGAGAATAGGGCCAAATAAGCCTTAATAATGATTTAGGGCTGCCCCACTCCCCCCTAATCCTGATGGCAGTGGTAAACTCTAAAGCTCTTTTTCCCTAATTATTTTTTCCTTCATTTTGGATTGAATTAAAATTATTATTCTAATCACCAAAATGCTGATAATTTTTTGTAACATGCTCTTTTTTTAAGTATCCAGTCTCTGACCTTGATTCAAATGTTTATTCAAAGAGCAAAACTCTTCTGTCTGGATGAAACTTTTGGACAGCTTTAAAGTTCTCCATGGGTTTGACTGATCAGGTAGATGACTTGGCAGCATCATTGATACAAACATTAGGTCTGAGGCATTGCTTACTTACAGAAGCACTTGAGAGAGCCACTTCACTTCAAACGAAACTCAAAGTTTCACACACTTAATCTCATCAGTGTTTTGCTTGTTTCCTATTTTTAATCCCTCCCTCAGTGTATTTTACTGGTTTCCTGTGCAAAAAAGATTTCTCTTGTACTGATCTTGTTCGTGTGTATATTGCATTTGTTCCAGCCTACATTTTTCTGCTGCTGCATTGGGAACTGTAGCCATTTCTCTGCTGTGTTTATGCAATGGTTTTTCTATCATTGTTAGAAACCACAGAAGTGAGGTGGTAAAGTTAGAGATGGAAGGGAAAGGAAACAGACCAGAAAATTGTGATCCCTAAGGTTTACCAGAATCCCAATTGGTTTTCAGAGTATTTTCTTTGTGCTAAAAGGAGCTTTATCTAGTTCTAGATTAAATTTCTTCTTGTACATTAGCTTACAGCTTTTATCCCATTTTCAGACCTGTGTAACAAATAGACGGAACCTTCGTCAGCAGTTCTTAATCTTCCAGGGGATCCATAAATCAAAAACTTTCCAGTGGAGAAACAGCTTTCCTTTAGCAGTTTTAAGTTGGCTGAATATAGGCTTCCTCTCTTAGTTCTTGCAGGCAGGAGTAATCTGACTTCTGGGAGTTCATAGTTAGAAACTAAGAGCTACTTGTCATTCACCATCTTCTGGTGTAGAGTAGTAAACAGTAAATTTGTGCACATTTCCAATTTCAGGTGCCTACATTTATATATAATCTAGGCATATTTTGCCTACATTTTGCCATATCTAGGCATTTGGAATGCTCTACGTGCTCATCTTCTTGAGAGATTCTGCTATTCCTGTGGAAATCAATACAGAGACAGTAAAAGCTACAGGTCTGCTATTTTCAATGCCAGTTTGCCTGTGATTTGTATGCTTAAAGTACTCATTAGCTGTTTAATCAGAGCTACAAAATCTTGAAATACTGCATTCTGAGAACTCTGAATTTTATCTCTGTCCTCTGATAGCAGAAAGCATGTTGTGTTTGAAGATAGATGTCATCATTTCTCTTGCTTCTTAGAAGCCTTTCTTTTTTGTACAGTGTGCTGAGGATATCCAGGTAGGTGGCACAGGGATTTGGCCAGTCTTGGTCTGTGGGGCAAACCTGACCCACGACTCTTGTTAAGTTGCTTATCTGTGCTGTGCCTCCATTTTACTTCCAACCAGGTAGGAGCCTGTGGGAGAGGGATGTGGAAAGCCCTGTGAGGTGCCAGGAGCTCCCATCAGACATGTTGAGGATGTGGTCAAGGTGAGGTGAAAGTGTGAGTGCCTTTGTCCTCAGCTGTCCAAGCAGCCTTTCTCTTGGCCTCAGTAAATACCATTAGTTTTCACCTGTGCTTTGTGTACCCAGTTTATATGGATAAAAGGAACAGTCTGGGGAGAAAGAGTGTTCAGTTTCCTGTGCTAGGATCCCTGCTCAACTCTGGCATCTGTTATTAGCCTTTAGTCCCTGAAGTGAGCAAAATACTGAATTTGGGATAGCCTGTCTTAACCAAATCCGAATTTGTTTCTCTGACTTCACCAGTTAAACCCACAGCAGGTTTGAGAATGCACCTTCAGGGAACCTTAAGGTTCTTCAGTCCATGGCAGAGCTCAGGTGTTTTTCAGAGTCTAATCATGTGTACAGATTCAGTAACAGGGCTTTTTTTTTTTTTTTTTTGACAGCCACAGTGTGCAGGTGGTGAACAGAGTTTTTTCTGAACTGTTGATTGAAAAGTGTGGAAAAAAAATTGGCTGGCATTTTTTCACCTGTATTCTTCTTCTTCTTCTTTTTTTTTTTCATAGGAGTATATTGTACAGGTTTTTATACCTACAGAACAGTTTCTTCCTTTTTTGAATTACTAGATGTCTGGAGCATTACTACAATTCCTCTATTTTAAATTTGTTTGTGAATACAAGAAATTCTAGTACTAAAAAATAATATTTTTTTTTTCTTGGATGGCGGTCATGTATTTTGTCCTTGACATTTTCTTGTATTTGTTACTAAATAAAACTTGGTGGTGATGAACTCTTCATTCCCTGAGCTTGCTAGTCAGGTCTATGCACTTTTTATTTTATTTATGATCAAAATTATCATCCAAACCTAGATAATATTAGTTATCACTTAGAACCTTTTTCTCCTAAAATAAAATAGAAAGAACAGTATGTAAGCCCCATGTAACAGTGTAATAAACTTTCTTGCATATCAAGTATATATTGAATTATCTTGAGATAATCATCAAGATGTATTGAACCAAATGGTAAATATTGATTGAGTCAAGGCTGAGATTAATGTTTACCTCAAAAGTCAATAAATTTTGATGTTGACTGAAATGTGAAGTCAATACATATATATTGTTAATATATTCTGAATGCATTCAGCAAAAATATCTTGAAATGTGTTCTATAACCCTTGGGATCCCAAGGGACACATTCCTTCCAGCTAATACTGCAAAGGAAAAGTAAGAAATGGAAGAAAATGACCCAGATTTAATCAGTAAGTCAAACACATGCACACACACACACTTCATATCCAAGGGATCAGTACAGGTAAAGCAAGGACTTTCTAGAGCACAGATGCAAACCTATCAATATCCTTGTGAAAGCCTAGGGAATCACAAACTTCCCCTCTTCACATTGGTTTCAAGGATAAAGAGTGTTTATTTGGCTGTGCTTCATGTACCATAAGTATAAATAGGTTAAAAAAAAAAAAAATCCAAGGATCCCTTGCCTTCCTTCCTGAATACTGTGGTATATACTCAATTCTCTGGAAAGTGAGGAATGAGACAGGTTTATATCATGAAGAGTTACCTTTGAGAAACAGCCACAAACAAATTGAGAGCCTGTGGGTAAAAAACAAGGACAGGACCAACAAAGGACACTTGGTGACTGGACTCTAGACTGATCCAAGGGAATTCCATCCTCCAAAGGTCTGGGGGAGCAAAGTCCCTCTGACTCTAAGTGAAGAGCAGACTCAAGACCACCTGATGAAGCTGAATAGCCACAAGACTATGTGGCCTGATGAGATGCATCCCATAGTCCTGAAGAAACTGGCTGATGTTTTTGCCAAGCCACTCCATCACGTTTGAATGGCCATTAGGCAAAGTCATTGGTGACCGGTAAGACGGAAACATCACTCTTGTTTTTAGAAAAGGGAAGACCTAGGGAACTACAGACTGGTCAGCCTCCCCTCTGTGCCTGGGATGATCATGGAATAGATCCTCCTGGAAGCAATGGTACATCACATGCAAGGTAAGAAGGTGATCCAAGACAGCCAGCACAGCTTCACTGAGGGCAAATTGATCTGACCAACCCAGAGGACTTGTATGAAGGAGTGACTGCTACAGTCAGTAAGGCGAGAGCCACTGACGTCATCTACCTAGACTTCTTCAGGTAGATGGCCTTCTGTGTGGTCCCATATGACATCCTTATCTCCAGATTGGAGAGATGTAGACTAGTCGGTGGATAAGGAATTGGCTGGATGGATGCAGACAGATACTTCTGGTCGATAGCTTTATGTTCAGATGGAATCCAATGATGAGTTGTGTCTCTTGGGGTTCAGTCTTGGGAGCAGCTGTCCCATGGTTTTAAACTGAAGGAGGAGTTTTATACTAGATGTTAAGAAGACATTCTTTGCTGAGAAGGTAGGGAGGCACTGGAACAGGTCACACACAGAAATTTTGGGTGCCTCATCCTTGGAAGCATTCAAGGCTGGGTTGGGTAGAGCCTTGAGCAACCTGGTTTGGTATAAGATTCCCCACACATGGAAGTGGAGTTGGAACTAGATGATCTTTGGGTCCCTTCCAACTAAACCCTGCTATGATTTTTATGTTACTCAGTGTATTATTGGCAGTTGAACAAGCACTGCAGCAATGAGCATTATGGCAGAACTACTATGAATGTTATTCTTGCCAAACTCTGCTTCAGCCAGTCAAGACAGTTTTAGTCCTTTGGTTTGTATAAATAACTAGAGGAAGGCATTCATGGGGCTGATTTGAATGACACTGAGGCATATTCATGTGGAAGGAGAAAAGGAGAAGAACTTTACCTTCTTTCACCCTCTGTAAAATGAGTTGTCAACTCTGAGTTTTGCTGAATCTATCTGTATGTGAGATTCTTTGTGTGCCATTTTTTCTTCCATGCATCTGTTTGGTTATTACTGAACCAATAAAAGAAAAACGACCTTTCATAGCATGTTCAATTTTCTGTTGGAAATGGGAGTCTGTCTTAGGCATAGTTTTGGAAAACTCCCAGTGTGTTACACAGAATGGCTGGGTTTTTTCCTGGACTCATGGTTTTGATCAAGTTGTGGTACAAAGAAAACTTTAAAATTTTAGAGAACAACACTTCTTATGTGATGTTTAAGATACTGATGGAAGGAAATTGAGGTTAAGTCTTTGCTGACCAAACTGTCTAGTTGTTGCAAATCATTTGCTCTCAGTTTACCAATGGGGTGTGACAGTTGCAGTGTGCAGGCAAAAATGAGAGTAAAAACTCAGCTTTGACTTTGAATTACCCTGTTTCTAAGGTTAAGTCTCACACAAACGTTATTTTAATGAACAGTTTGTATCTAATACAGTTTCATTTGAATGAGCAATGTAGCTGTGTTAATACAACATTGCTGAACATTCCTGCTACTTCCATCTCTCATTAAAATAATAAAACATAGTCATAAACTGTTGCTAAGGAAAGAAGTTGGCTCAGAGTGAGATACTCATTCAGCATTTCAAAAGTTATGCTGCACAAGAACAACACCAGGTTCCTTGCAAAAGCCAGAAGAATAGTCAAAGGAAACCCTTGAATCTTGCTTGCAGGGTGGAAGAAGTAACATGAGAAATGCAGTTCAAAGACTCAGTGAGAGATGAAGCCTAGCCTTCTTCAGCACAGAGAAGAGCTAGAAAAAATTTCTGTATTAGTAGTCCTGTTAATATTTTAACTTGTTGCTGTAAGCCTTCCTGAAATGATTGTAAATGAACTGGAGCTCCCAATATTTAGTTGTGTTTTTTTTAAAAGGAATTTTTTATTTTAGTTCCATTTGTTGTCATTTGTTTTCCTCTTCATGCATTCACTCACATGAACTGTTGAAATATACTCCATGCTTTTTGAAGACTGTCCTGAACTATGCAGCCAAACCTTCTTCTATTAAAACACAATATTTTAATATTAATATTTAATTAATATTAAGACAGGATTTATTTACAGAGTTATCTGAAGATATCAGGATTAGAAAAGACATTGTTTCTTCCCCTTACTGTCTTATGCTTATACATTTACCTTGCTGGAGGTTCAAGTGTAGAACTGAAAATTTGTCCAAAGTGTTTGACCAGTAAGAATAAGGTCAAACCCATTTTAGTGAGGAATATTAATCTCCTCCTGCTATGATGAAGTTGTTTGATTAAGAGTTGCCATTCCTAAGTTAGTAAGTTTAGTAACCCAAGAACTTCATGGCACAAAGGTCAATATTTCACTTGTCAGCACATTTGCAGGTCCTTTCGTGTTCATCCTACTTTGTCATCTTGCTGTGTCATTCATTTTCCTTCTCCAAAGCTATTTTATGGAAGAGCTGGTATTATTGCTACTTACTACATCTAGAAATTCAGGTTTTTTCTGCTCTCCCTCCTGAATTTTTGTTTGTTTGCTTTCAAGTTTTTAAGTTCATGGCAATACTGTAGTTCAGCATCAACTTGCTATTTCATACATCCTTTTTAAAGGAAGCCTTCTAAGATACCACTGCTTTCTCAGTTAGAGTTTTGGTTAAGGTCTAAAATAACTAGTAACTAGATAGACTGAGCATCATCTGTCATCCAGAAATCATTCAGTTCTTTGATCCCTAGTTCTGGGTTGGTGAGCAATCTGGTTGAGGTTTTTGTGGTTACAGTGAATTGTTAGATGTAGATCATACTGTCAGGTTGTCATGATCTTAATTGGAGTCAGAGCTCACAGTAATGTAAGATAAAGCAATCTATGAACTTAAAGGTCAGTGTTTTTCCCTTGTTCTTTTTGGATAAAATCCTGCAAGCGTTGCTTTCAGAGTTCATTATCTGAAGGTTGAAAGTGGACCTGATTTGCTCACATGACATCTGTTCACATACATGACTCCTAGGACCTATAATTTCTCTTCCTTTCATGCAAACAACTTTTTTTAAGGACTTCTGTCTCTTAAGTTCTTGGTAGTTGCTCTTATTTGACTGATGGTGACAGAACTCAGTCAGCAGACAGCTCTGTCCATTGTGCCCATTGGGAAGGCCAGGTCTGGATTCCAGCAGCCTTTGAGCACCCATTGCCAGGCTCTGAGGTTTAGATGGCTTTGAAGGGTAATATGTTGATGCAACTTTGATTTCAACAAATGCACCTTGGCTTAGATCAAAATCTGAGTCTTGTTTCATTCTATTTCTTCAAGTAGCTATATTGACACTTCCCAGAGACTGATTTTGGTGGTGTGTTCAGCTCAGGTATAAAGGGAAAATGAAAAGTTTGAATCTTGGAAGCAATTTTCTTCCTAATTCCTGGGTGGTGAAACTGTTGATATAAATTATCCAGCAGCTGCCTTTTCCAGCCAAGCTGCTAGATCCACAGGACAATTATCATAACTGACTTCTCCAGGAGAGAAATCATGGGGAGATCCTAAGACACCCTTATGATGACAAGAAGTCTTCTAAAGGCTTAACGATATAGTCCAGATAACGTTTTCCGTGGGTGAAGCTGGAGAGTTATTCCCTATTTTCAGTTATTCTTATCTTCTCAATCTAAACAATGACTTTGTGAAAAATTGAAACTACAGAGAAATTGCCAGACCATCTGTCAAAAATTGTTTCTAATGCACTTTCCTTTCACTCAGTGACAAGGTTCAGAAAGAAACTCTAGATTAAAAAAATCTGAAAGCTTTTATTGGAGATCTTGAGGTTCTATGCCTGGCATTGGTTTAAAGGAAAAGAATAAAATTGGGTCCTATGATAAAAAACCAGAGGTAACAATCCATCCTCCAGACTAAGTTTTAGCAGTCCAAATGCAACTTTTTTCTTAGTATTTGCATTCAAATAATGAAGAATTACACTGAATTTATATTACTTATTTTAGACTGTCCGGGCTAGTTTCAACCTTCTACAGACATACTGTTGCTGCAGAGTAGATCTGTGTGTGTGAACAAATGTATTTTGATTGACTGAGGAGGAGGAAGAGGGAATGGCATGGGTTTACGCATGCAAAAATCTTTTGTCTGCACCTGACACTGTGGATATGATGTTGTCATGGTTATGCCTAGGGGACAATTTTTACCACACCCCCCACAAATTACTCTAAGGTGAGAGAAGCTTTATGCAGACAAAGAGATCTGATTGGG